>SJYX01019748.1:291864-332392 GCA_006410675.1 Oreotragus oreotragus | reverse complement strand
TTCTTTGGAGAAATGTCTATTTAGTTCTTTGGCCCATTTTTTGATTGGGTCGTTTATTTTTCTGGAATTGAGCTGTATAAGTTGCTTGTATATTTTTGAGATTAGTTGTTTGTCAGTTGCTTCATTTGCTATTATTTTCTCCCATTCAGAGGGTTGTCTTTTCACCTTGCTTATAGTTTCCTTTGTTGTGCAGAAGCTTTTAATTTTAATTAGATCCCATTTGTTTATATTTGCTTTTATTTCCAGTATTCTGGGAGGCGGATCATTGAGGATCCTGCTGTGATTTATGTCGGAGAGTGTTTTGCCTATGTTCTCCTCTAGGAGTTTTATAGTTTCTGGTCTTACATTTAGATCTTTAATCCATTTTGAGTTTATTTTTGTGTGTGGAGTTAGAAAGTGATCTAGTTTCATTCTTTTACAAATGGTTGACCAGTTTTCCCAGCACCACTTGTTAAAGAGATTGTCTTTACTCCATTGTATATTCTTGCCTCCAAATAATGCATTATATTTGATATATAAACAGAGGCACCGTAGATAAGGGCTGATGTTATGGATACTTAGAGCCAATTTTTTTTTTTTCTGACATGAACATATAATATTGCCAAAATGTGTAAGATTCAGGAAAAATTTAAGCTATATCTGCAATAAATGACCATAGGGCAAGGGGAAGGGCAAATTAATCTAAGGGAAATTTCAAACATGCACAGCCATTCTGATGCATTCAGAGGAAGTAAACTCATTTTATATTCAGATAACTGTAATCACATATTGAAGTTTTCATGGTTCTGACACATTGTTATCGTTGTTCAGTTGCTGAGTTGTGTCTGACTCTGAGACCCCGGGAACTGTAGCACGCCAGTCTTCCTTGTCCTTCACTATCTCCTGATGCTTGTTCAGACTCATGTCGACTGAGTCATTGATGTCATCCACAGCCTATGCTCTGTTGCCCCTTCTCCTCCCACCCTCAATCCTTCCCAGCATCAGGGTCTTTTCCAGTGAGTCTACTCTTCACATCAGGTGGCTTCCCTGATGGCTCAGACGGTAAACAACCCTCTTGCAATGTAGGAGACCTGAGTTCAGTCCCTGGGTTGTGAGGATCCCCTGAGAAGGGAATAGTAGCTCCCCTCCAGTATTTTTGCCTAGAGAATTCCATGGACAGAGAAGCCCGGTGGGCTATAGTCCATGGGGTCCCAAAGAGTCGGACAGGACTAACACATTAATTATAGGTTAACAACTTGGTTTGGAAATTCTGGCCCTAAGTCTTCAAAATAAAAGGATGATTCAGTATTGAGATAAATGGGCAAGGGTTTGGGCAGTTATCAGTCAAATATCCTGCAAGGAGTAGCTAATCATCCCGTGCCATCTGTGTAGACTATTTAAATCTCATGAAATAAGGTGTCATTCCAGTGGCCACATCATGGTGAAGCACTGTCCCTGTCTTCAAAACATGAAAATCAGTGGATTGTTAAAAGTGTCATTTCTTTTTTCTTTTTTGAAAACAAAAATTTGTTTATTCTTAATATCTCTCCTATATTATACCATCTTACATTGTTTTACAGTTGTTGAAATGAGGGTAGAATAGGAAAAAAAAAAAAAGAGAGAGAAACTTCCATAAGTCAACATTTTCCATGACCAGAAGCCCAGAAAAAAAACCCACAAGACAGAAGATATTCTTGAGATGTCTTTTCAATCTGCCTCCACTTTAATAACATTTCATAGTCATTTGAAATCTGGGTTTTGCCAACGACTTTTAAAAATCTCTGAAAACAGTGGTTCCAAAACTCTTTAGATGGACCATTGGTTATTTTCTGGTTCATGATTACAGTGTCATTTTCTTTTATTATAATTATTTTAAATTTACTTATTTTAATTGGAGGCTAATTACAATATTGTAGTGGTTTGTTTGTTTTGTTTTTTAAACTTACTTACTATTATTTTTTGGGTTTTAAATTTTTATCAGTGCTTTGTGATGACTTCGAAGTTTAGGATGGAAGGTGGTGGGAGGGAAGCTTAAGAGGGAGTGGGTAAATATATAGGGATAGCTGGTTCACACTGTGGTATACCAGAAACTAACAAACTAATACAACATTGTAAAGCAATTGTACTCCAATCATGTGCTTATTCAATCCCTATAATAATTTTCCATTGGAATCAACTTAAGTGAAAAAAAAAGTAGAAAAAATTAAAAGACAGTTATTTCATGATTTTTCAAGTGAAAAAGCAGGATATTTGGGGAAGAAAATAATCAAGAGAAAGTTACCCAAGTGGTAGACCAGATGTGTATAAGAGACAGGAACGGAAGCTTGCCTAGGGTACAATTGCTGCCTTATTTAGTCACACAACCCTATGGCATATGGCAGGGCCTCAGAAACTGTTGGCTGAATAAAAGAACAGCATTTCTTACTTTTATGCAGCTTCAACTTCTTTTCCAGTCCATCTAGGAGCTGCAATAATGAAAGAATGATGAAGCAGTCTGCCTCATTCCTTAGCCTTAGAAATTTCCCTGACAAAACCACCATTACTGGGAGAAAAAAAAATACCATGATGAGAGAAGAGAAACAGATAATCTGAACTACACGCCAAAGAGAAGGGCAAGGTTTTTAATAAATTACCTCTCATGTGAAAGACGGTTAGAGGTAGAATTAAGTGCGTTTCCTACAGCCTGGCAACGGATGTTTAAGCCAACATAGAGTTATATATTTTATATACGGAGAGGCAGGCTTGGCCCCTGGGAACCATCACCTACTGAATTAAATTTAATCACCTATGTTCATTTATTATGGATCCCCAGAAGGCCTTTCTCCATGGTCTTGGGCAGCTGTGTTGGTTTCTCTTCAGCTTTTCCCGAACTTTTTAACCTTGTGGCTATTTTCCTTTTCTTCAGTTTTATTCATTTCTGCCTAAATGTACTTTTTTTTTTTTTCCCTTGAGAAAGTAATCAGTCATTGTAAAAAACCTGAAGAATATCAGTTCTGAGGAGGCAGATATTCTACAATGTCTTAATTTTTGAAGTGAACACTTATTTTTAAAAAACACCAGATTTTGCCATAAAATTTCTGGGCTCTGATGAATATTATTTGTTGATAAAAATGCAACTTCCTTAAAGAATTAGTAGTAAAGCCTGCAGAATTTGGGGTATTTAGATACATTCTGACAATAGCTAGACTGTGGTCACTTAGCTGTAGGTCAGGATTTTTCATTAACCTCTTAATAACCAGCACAGTCACCATTGCCCTGATTCTTCCCCTTATACAAGAAAGTCACTGTTTATTGCTCTCTGATAGATTTCAGTGAATAAGCTAAGCTGCTTTCAAATTATTTAAATAATTGTCCTTACTTTCAGCTTGCATTATCTTGAGACTTTTCATCATTTTATGCATCCAAAGCAATTCTCCTGCCTCACACAGAGGTAAGAGGATTTTGTTCTGTGTCTTAAATATGAACATCGATCACAATAACTTACTCATTCAGTCAGTAGAAGCTCTGGTCCCACTGTAATGCCTGATACATAGTAAATAAGACACAGTTTTTGCCCTCCCAAAGCATAAAAACCACAGGTGTCAAAACCTGTGGTTATTTATGTGATATAAAATCATGCTCCTAAAGACAGCAGTTACCCCTATAGTCTGGAGCTTGTGGCAAGATAGCCATCTCTCATCTAGTCATAAAGAGTTTGGGCTCTGATGAATGGTTGAGTACATCCCACTAAAGTAAAATAAGTTTGTACGTTACTGTGTGTATGCAGAAAGGGGGTAAAAAGTCAGGGGAGAACACAGGATTAGGGTTAGAGAAGAAAAATAGCCAAAACGTTAAAAAGTTCGGGAAAAGCTAAAGAGAAACCAACACAGCTACCCAGAACCATAGAGAAAATACACGGCATGCTTAGGACATCTCGAGTAAGTTTCCTACAACTGGAAGTTAAAGGCCATTATACTTTTTTCTTTAAGAAGTATCCGAGAGGCAGGAAAGAGACACTGCTGCTGCTGCTGGTAAGTTGCTTCAGTCGTGTCCGACTCTGTGCGACCCCGTAGACAGCAGCCCACCAGGCTCCTCTGTCCCTGGGGTTCTCCAGGTAAGAACACTGGAGTGGGTTGCCATTTCCTTCTCCAATGCATGAGAGTGAAAATTGAAACTGGAGTCACTCAGTCGTGTCCGACTCTTCACGACCCCATGGATTGTAGCCTACCAGGCTCCTCTGTCAACGGGATTTTCCAGGCAAGAGTACTGGAGTGGGGTGCCATTTCCTTCTCCAAAGGAGACACTAGAGAAAGTTTAAACTGTAAAAACAAGTCTTATTAAACAATATAATGTACACATGCTTCAATTTGAGAAGAACTCAAGGGACTACAGTAGGATTATAACAAGTCTGCTGACTGCATAGAAAAGAGAAAGCATTTAGAAACTGGCCTCAGTAGAGAGAGCAGCAGTGTGAGAAATATATATATTCCACCTAATCACTGTAAAATTTATTTCTGGTTTAGTTACTCAAGGCTATCAGTATTACAGGTGAGATAAATTAACATGTACAGAACAAAGTGCAGCATTTATGTGTGTGAGTTTACAATCTTCACCTTAGATTTAAAACCATTCAAATACTTGTGGAATCACATGGAACGTCAATATTTCAGTTTTTTGAACTGACAAAGTAATTTAACTTCTAGAAATCATTTATAAGTTTATAGCCCTAAACCATACTTACTATGAAAAAATAAGTCATTTGTTGTTCAGTTGCTCAGTCATGTGCAACTCTTTGTGACCCCATGGATGCAGAATGACAGGCTTCCCTTTCCATCACCAACTCCTGGATTTTACTCAAAATCATGTCCAGTGAGTCAGTGATGCCATCCAACCATCTCATTCTCTGTTATCCCCTTTTCATCCTGCCTTCAATCTTTCCCAGAATCAGGGTCTTTTCCAATGAGTTGGGTCTTCGCATCAGGTAAGCCAAACCCCATGGATGCAGAATGCCAGGCTTCCCTTTCCATCACCAACTCCTGGATTTTACTCAAAATCATGTCCAGTGAGTCAGTGATGCCATCCAACCATCTCATTCTCTGTTATCCCCTTTTCATCCTGCCTTCAATCTTTCCCAGAATCAGGGTCTTTTCCAATGAGTTGGGTCTTCGCATCAGGTAAGCCAAAATACTGGAACTTCAACTTCAGCATCAGTCCTTTCAATGAATATTCAGGACTGATTTCCTTTAGGATGGACTGGTTTGATCTCCTTGCAGTCCAAGGGACTCTCAAGAGTCTTCTCCAACACCACAGTTCAAAAGAATCAATTCTTTGGTGCTCAGCCTTCTTTGTGGTCGAACTCTCACATCCATACATGACTACTGGGAAACACACACATACACACACACACACATAGCCTTGGCTACAAAGACCTTTGTTGGCAAATAATGTCTCTGCTTTTTAATATGCTGTCTAGGTCAGTCTTAGCTTTTCTTCCAAGCAGCAAGCGTCTTTTAATTTCATGGTTGCAGTCACCTTCTGCAGTGATTTTGGAGCCCAATAAAATAAAGTCTCTCACTGTTTCCATTGTTTCCCCATTTATTTATCATTAAATGATGAGATTGGATGCTATGATCTTCGTTTTCAAAATGTTGAGTTTTAAGCCAGCTTTTTCCTGCTCCTTTTTCATCTCCATCAAGAGGCTCTTTAGTTCCTCTTCACTTTCTGCCATAACGTTGGTGTCTTCTGCATATCAATATTATTGATATTTCTCCCGGCAATCTTAATTCCAGCTTGTGCTTCATCCAGTCTGGCATTTCACATGATGTATTCTGCATATAAGTTAAAAAATCATGGTGACAATATACAACCTTGACATATTCCTTTCTCAAAAACCAGTCCATTTTTCCATGTGTGGTTCTAAACTTTTCTTCTTAACTTTCATGTACCTTTCTCAGTAGGCAGGTAAGGTGTCTGATATTCCCATCTTTTTAAGAATCTTCCACAGTTTGTTTTGATCTACACAGTCAAAAGCTTTAGTGTAGTCAATGAATCAGATGTTCTTCAATGATCTTGACTATTAAATACATGCTTTTATATTTATATATTTAGCAAATATTTAAAATATATAGAAAAATTGGAAAGCAATTGCATCAAAATATTGTCTGTTATTGTCTTCTGGAGGTAAAGATAAGGGAACTCATTTAGCTCTTCTAGTTTTTCTATCCTGAGGCAATTACAAAATTTGTAGAAGTAAGGAAAGGGAGTAAAGAGGCGAGGGAGGCAGGCAGAGAGGAGGGGAAGAGGGAAACAGACGTTGGATTTGCCAGTTAGAAGGCCAGATATATACACACTGCAATGTGTATAAAGGAACACTAGTGAGAACCTGCTGTATAGCACAAGGAGCTCAGCTCAGTGCTTTGTGATGACTTCGAAGTTTAGGATGGAAGGTGGTGGGAGGGAAGCTTAAGAGGGAGTGGGTAAATATATAGGGATAGCTGGTTCACACTGTGGTATACCAGAAACTAACAAACTAATACAACATTGTAAAGCAATTGTACTCCAATCATGTGCTTATTCAATCCCTATAATAATTTTCCATTGGAATCAACTTAAGTGAAAAAAAAAGTAGAAAAAATTAAAAGACAGTTATTTCATGATTTTTCAAGTGAAAAAGCAGGATATTTGGGGAAGAAAATAATCAAGAGAAAGATACCCAAGTGGTAGACCTTCAGTGGTTTGTTGAATGTAGAAACATACTTTTGTGAATACTTTGACCACTCTACAAGACCTTGGAATGTGATTATGAATTACTGGCTTGTTACTGTTGTGTGTTGGAATTATCTTTTTGTCATTCTTGCCTATTAATTGCTTCCATTGCTAGAAAAGGAGATTTAGTGATACATACATACATATATATATATATACTGCCAGCAGGTCACTGGAAGCTCCACATACTTGCATGCATATAGATCACACACTGCACTGGCTATCCCGCTACTGGAATCTGACATTTCTGACCTTTCCTGTTTGTGACATGTGAAATATAAAGTCCCCAGTGTATGGAAGCTCCATACAGGAAAATTTAAACATTTATCCCAGGAAAGATATAATTCTGTTTAACAGCTTTGTTCACTAGTTTTCAAGTTAAATTCTAGTAGAGAGAACTGGAGTTCATATGATCCTACCAAATTTAATGAACAGAAGAAAAGATCTGTTCATCCAGTCATTCCAACTAATTTTTCCAATACATTGTTAATTGTTTGCTATCCCCCAAAGGAGGAAATTCAGTATATGCAAAATGTGTGTGTGTNCGGCACTCAGAGAGTCCTCTCCACGCCCTCTTGGTCAGCCTCTACCTCTGACCCCATAAGACGTTAGTGTCCTAAACCCTGACATTACAAAGGAAGGCAGGCAAGACATCCCAGGCTAGAAAGAGGCCAGGGTCACTGGATATAAATCACAGCCAGGAAGAGGATGTGGCAGCCATTTCTGGTCACCCTATGGCAATAGGGATTTCATGGATTAGAGGAGAAGAAAGCATGGGGCAACAGCGGGGCAAAGGGGAGGGACTATGAGGGAAAAGACCTGAGTGAAGCTGCCCAGAGAGGTAGAGGGAGGAGTGGTAGGGAGAGATGAGTAGCAAACAGGGGTTAGGACAACTGGAATGCACATTTGATCTACAGAGCAACTGATCTAAGTAAGGCCAGTCTAATTACATGAGGATATTTATTTTTGAAAGGGAAGATAATCACAAAATGGTCAGCCCATCAAGAAAGCAACTGATTGATACAGAAGAAAGAAAGGCCTAGGGGCAGAGCATCGTAACAACTTAAAAGTCACTTAGGAAAGAATTCTGCCTTCTCGTCAACTCCTTTTCCAAAAGAAAGGCCGCACTGTAACTGTTGACAGTTGCTGGCTTCATGCCTCTGGTTCCTGATTTAATTCCATCTTCAAAATGATTTCCATCATAATATGTTACAGACTCTTGCCTTATGAAGCATGCACATATACATAACTCAAAACAGACCCAGAATACAAATGGAAAAAAAGAATGGCGATAATAATAAGAGAAAACAATAGATAATATTTATGACATTCAAGATACTCTTTTAAGCACATGTTATATATTAACTTACTGAATCCACACCCCATAAAATAGCTACTGTTTACATTCCCATATATTGAGGCAGATGGAGATTGACTATCTCATCTAAGGTCATACAGTGAGAAGGGGACAGAACTGGGATTCCATCCATGCCCTCTGGCTCCACAATTCATCACTAAAGCCACTCTGTTCCATGGCCTTTTCGATAATGGTGATTCATCTGTCCAGCAAAAATAAACAATGACCTTGAGTCAAGCTTCCTTGTGAAAGATTCCTCACTAGTTAGCCCACACAGTAGTCTAGCTGCTAAAGGCAAATATTTTGCTTGACTTATTGTATCTCAAGTAACTAATAGCAAGAGGCCCATCACTGGTTCCAACTGAAGCACCCTCTTTCCATCTTGCATCTAGTTGGTCCTCAACCTGGATGACTTCTCACCCCCCAGACCACATAGGAGACAGCACCACCAAGACAAGAGCTTGCTTCCATCGGAATCCCCTATACAGCTAAATTACTGACAGAATGAGAGGTGCAAATTAATCTGGCCCCACCATCATCTCTTTATTCTTGCTGCTTTCCCAATGACTAGCCCACATAACTTCACAGGAAACAAAATATGGCAAATGAACAGGCCCCAAGATGAAAACTCCAGGTGACGGAGACAGTGATGAAAACCCTGCCCCAAAGTCAAGGTGACTTTGGGACCTCGAAGTGGGCAGGTCCTCTCAAATATCACCAGACACCCAGGGAGAGTCCTGCCAGGAATAATAAGGTAGGGCATGTTCCCTGTCAGGAGAAAGGGGATCACAGGACCCTTAAAGGGAAGTGGTACCAAACACAGTTCCTCCCCTCCTGAAGAATGCAGCGATTTCCATGGGTTTCAGGGGCTCACCAAGACCACCACTGATGACCTCTTGCTAAAATCACCTGGAAAGTTTCATGTGGAAGAAGGATAAAGAGTATCTGCCATTTACTTTCTAAAGGCAAAATCTGGAAGTCTGTGCAAAGACCAATGGTTAGAGTAATTAAATAGGAAATAGGATCTTTTATTCACTTCTAAGTTGTACCACGTACTCTTGTGAGCTTCATCAAAATCTGGAAGCTTCCCATGCCTGTTTCCTCACGGGCACCATACAAAGAGAGGATGTGTTTTGCAGAGAGAGTGATCTAATAAATAAATGATCATTTTGTGAGAAANGAGAGTCCCTTGGACTGCAAGGAGATCCAACCAGTCCATTCTGAAGGAGATCAGCCCTGGGATTTCTTTGGAAGGAATGATGCTGAAGCTGAAACTCCAGTACTTTGGCCACCTCATGAGAAGAGTTGTACTCATTGGAAAAGACTCTGAGGCTGGGAGGGATTGGGGGCAGGAGGAGAAGGAGACAATAGAGGATGAGATGGCTGGATGGCATCACTGACTCAATGGACGTGAGTCTCAGTGAACTCCGGGAGTTGGTGATGGACAGGGAGGCCTGGCGTGCTGCAATTCATGGGGTCGCAAAGAGTCAGACACGACTGAGCAACTGAACTGAACTGAACTAGCACAGGGAACTATATTTAATACCTTGTAAGAATCTAAACAAAAAATAATCTGAAAATATACATATACAAAACAGAATCATTCTGCCAGACACCTGAAACTAACACAGTATTATAAATCAATTATACTTCAAAAAAAAAGAAGCTCTTTAATTGATCCTAATGATCCGCCTGGGTTAAGAATGACTGCCCTAGCCCAGGACTTCTCATACTTCACTGAGCATCAGAGTCTCCTGAAGAGTTCATTAAATCAAAATTTCAGGCACTTCACTGGTGGTCCAGTGATTAAGAATCTACCTTCCAAGGCAGGAGATGTGGGATCCCTGGTCAGAAAACTGAGGTCCCACAAGCTGCAGGGCAAGTAAGCCTACGTGCGGCAACTAAAGAAGCCCACGAGCTGCAATGAAGACCTAGCACAGCCAAATAAATCAACTATTTAATAAAGCAGATAACAGAGATTACATAGATCCATGGTTCCTGAGAAGGAGCAGAGATGGGAGGATTGGAGAATGACTGCTAACGGTTTCTTTAGGGACCAATGAGAATGTTCTAAGATTGATTCTGGTGATGGCTGCACAACCCTGTGAATATATTTAAAGTTATTGGATTGTACACAGTAAGTGATAAATTCTAAGTATGTGAATTATATCTCAATAAAGCTTCAAGGGCTTCCCCAGTGGCTTAAGTGGTAAAAAAAAAAAAAAAAAAAATACACACCTGCCAATGCAGGATCTCCAGGTCGGGAAGCTCCCCTTGGGGAGGAAAAGGCAACTCACTCCAGTATTCTTGCCTGAAAAGTCCCATGGACAGAAGAGACTGGTGGGCTACAGTCCATGGGATCACAAAAGAGTGAGACAAACTGAGCAACTGAGCACACACACACACACACACACACGAAGTTGTTACACACTCATATAGGTTTCTGCCCTCCCGCAGAGATTCTGATGCAGTGGGTGTGAAGTGGAGAAATCTCAGGTGATACTGATTCTGTGAGGTCATAGACCAAATGGCTCTAGAGTACAGAAAGGCAATGGTATTTAAACTTTCTAAAAGTATATGAGCACAATAATGGTTTATGAATGGTTAATTACTATACATGGGTTCCACACAAGTATTTCCTGGAGCAGTGTGGCCTTTGCATGCTTGTCTTGTGGATCACTTCACTCTTATGAGCCTGTCCTCCTAGAACAAAGGCTCTTTCTTCTGTTACTCTGGGAAGATCAGGTGACACTGATGCTTCCAGGGTTGCGTCATAGAAATGAGAGCAGGGATTGCAGAGGGAAAACAACACATGAACCTAGAGGAAACTCAGAGGATGAGGACCATGAAGCCATGAGATATCCTGCAGTTCACCGGAGCAATGAATGAGGCCTAGGGAGACGAAGAGGGCATAATTTATTGTGCTGTTTGTGATCCAATTAAGGGGAAATGATACATGGCTATATATGAAAATCTAGACATACCAAAAAGAAAAGGCAAAGCAAGACTTTCTACTTTCTGTACAAAACAATTCATCCCCAGAGGTCCTTCAGAAAGTTGAACTTTCTCAAGACATTTCCACTGATGCAGAGTTTTATGGGGTTTCCCAGGTGGCTCAGTGGTAAAGAATCCACCTGCCAATGCAGGAGACGCACTTTCAGTCCCTGGGTCAGGAAGATCCCCTGGTGAAGGAAATGGAAACCCTCTCCAGTATTTTCACCCAGGAAATCCCACGCACAGAGGAGCCTGGTCGACTACAGTCCATGGGGTCCCAAAAGAGTTGGGCATGACTTAACGACTAAACAACGTTTTATGTTAATTTTCCCACAGTTTTCTAGCAAAGCCAACTCAAACAGGTACAGGATAAACAAACTCAAATTATGAAGAGCAAGATTCTCAAGAAACATGCAGTAAGGATGGAAAATTTGAAATGAGCACCTCCTGTAGGAAAGCGAATGCCACTCAGGAGTTTATCCAAAAACCAGCTCTGGCACAGTGCCATGGTGGATGCCCTAGGCTCTACCAACAACTGCCTCCAGGACTCCAGCACCTCTTCACCTGCAGTCAGACCCTAAGCACCCCTGACTCCTACTCCAGTGTGACAAAAACCTCAACATCATTCTTAGGCATTGTTTGCCAGGCGGCTGCCAGAGGGGCAGTCACTGTTGACACTGCTAGAAATATAGGGGAACAAAGGGGCCACATTTTTTTAAAGTTTAAATTTTGAAAAACAAACTTGGTCACATTTTGAGATGTAGCACAGAACACCTGAAAGACGTGGGCTGAAATTAACAACAGCACAGTAAAGAAATTCAACATTTCCAAACTTCATCATCTGTTAAAACATAATCAAAATGGTGGTGAGGTGAGTAATATTGTAGAGAGAGCAATGAGCATAAACCACATAATAAACCATACATTCAGGTGCTTGGTATATTAGAAACATAAATAATAATAGCAGCCAATATTCATTATGTCCATTATTTACCAGATACTCTTCTAAGATTTATAGATAGATAGATAGATACGCCTGGAGAAGGGAACGGCTACCCATTCCAGTATTCTGGCCTAGAGAATTCCATGGACTGTATAGTCCATTGGATCGCAATGAGTCGGACATGAATGAACGACTTTCACATATATATATATACACACACAAAGGCATTTAATACTCACAGTCCTGTATTACAGGGATTAGCATACTTTTCTTGCAAAGCACAGACAGCAAATATTTGGGGCTTCATAGTCCCACACAGTCCCTATTCTGACCACTCAGCTCTGCTGTTGTAAATCAAAAGCATGGGCATATCTGTGTTTCAATAAAACTTTATTTATAAAAACAAAAGGTGGTCCAGGTTTGGCCCATGGGCCGTAAGTTTACCAACCTCTGCTTTGTGAGTTGGGGGATATTATTATCTCCGTTCCACAGAGGAGAAAGCAGAGGCACAACGGGATTAACTGACAGCCCAAAGGTCCATGTGCAGTCTGATTATAAACTAGCCAGAACTGATGCTTGATGCTTTTGAACTGTGGTGTTGGCAAAGACTCTTGAGAGTCCCTTGGACAGCAAGGAGATCCAACCAATCCATTCTAAAGGAAATCAGTCCTGAATATTCATTAGAAGGACTGATGCTGAAGCTGAAACTCCAGTAATTTGGCCACCTGATGCAAAGAACTGATTGACTAGAAAAGACCCTGATGCTGGGAAAGATTGAAGGTGGGAGAAGGGGGTGACAGAGCATGAGATGGTTGGATGGCATCACTGACTCAATGGACATACGTCTGAGTAAACTCCGGGAGTTGGTGATGGACAGGGAGGCCTGGCGTGCTGCAGTCCATGGGTCGCAGAGTCAGACACGACTGAGCAGCTGAACTGAACTGAACTGAGGATCAACAAGGAACTCATAGCAGCTGCTGGCCAGCACCATCTTTTTTGTTGTTGTTTTTTTCTTGGCTGTGCCAAATGATATACAAGATCTTAGTTCCCTGAGCAGGGATCAAACCCGGGCCCCCTGCACTGGGAGCTCGAAGTCTTAACCGCTGGACCACCAGGGAAGTCCGTCACCATCCTTACTATGTGCCCCACACCCAGTGCAGGTCCAGGTTTTCCTAACTCCAAAGGGGCTAGCCAGCCAGCCAGTCACCAGCACCCTCAGAGCTGCCGCAGAGGCTGAAGACGCTACTCTGATCCCCCACCACCACTTCTTGCTCTGATATTCTTGGTTGAACTTCTTCCTGGGCCCCCAATTCCTTTATTCTCTCCATTCCATCCAGAGGGATTGACTTTTAAATTTATGCACTTTCTCTCCAGCCTGTTTGGGAACCTGTATCATGCATACCACAAGTGCTCAATTCGTATGTGTTGAATATGTGTGTGAACCTGTTTACAGTAGGTTTTCCAGGCCATGACAGCCAGGGACTGAGGGCAGAGAAGAAAGAGGACTCACCAGTCCATGGCAGGCGCTGAGGGCTGCAGTCCCGACCCTGGTGCCCTGCTGCAGAACTGTGCCCCTGAGATGGCAGGGGGGCCCCGAGGAAGCCTCCATCTTCACATGGGAGAGGTTCCCGTATCTCCTCTCCACGATGTAGCTTTTGGAAAGTAATCCCTGATTGACCGTCAAGTTAAGGAACAAGTCCTTCTCCTGGTGTGAAATCCTATAGTACACCCGGCTCTCTAGGTCATCCAAATCTCTCTTTCTCCTGCTGCTGGAGACAGAAGGGTGCAAGCCGTAAGACAGAAGACGCCCGCTCGCATCGACTCGGACAGGGGCCACCACGTGGTACTCTGGCAGGGCCTTGATAAAATGCTCTGAGGGGGCAAAAAGGAAACACAGAGTAAGATGAGGAGATGCTTTCAACATGTACACAGTGCTATATTTAAAACGCATAACCAACAAAGCCCTGCTGTAAATCCCTGGGAACTCACTTCAGTGTTATGTGGCAGCCTGGAAGGGAGGGATGTCTGGGGAGAATGGATACACGTATATGGATAGCTGAGTCCCTTTGCTGTCCACCTAAACTATCATAACATTGTTAATCGGCTCTCCTCCAATATAAAATAACAAGTTAAAAAATAAAAACAGAGATACTAAGAGATCCCTGCTGAATCTATGGTTAAGACAAATACACTCTTGTTTGAACTTGGATTTTAGCTTGCTGATTTCAAAATCCTACTGTTGACCTGAAGTTTAGAGATCGTTTCCATGGTATGAACTCCATCCACATCAAGTTCCCTAAACAACTCAAATCGACCCAGGCGTTTCTCACAGATGATAGGCAACTGTCTGAGCTGACATCAAGACATAGCTCTGGATGTCAGATGTGTCATCTGAGACAGACTAAGATGAGAATTAATGCATGAGGAATATGGTTAGGAAAGTGGCGAGATCGGTATGGCAAACAGGAACATTTCAGGTCTAGAGTTCATTCATACAAATCACAGAGCTTCACTGTTTATCATAAGGAATGTAAATGCCTCTAAAATTTTCAGTTAAGTCAGGTTGAAGGAAAAAATGCAAAAGCACAGTAAACCCATTAAGTAGACCCTGAAAAGCCTTGCATAGTTACAGCATAAGTGCTCTGTAATGTAAAAATGAGTACATAAAAGAACTTGGATGTTTCTTTTTTATTTTTATAAAATATACAAAATAAAATGGTAGGTGAACATAATAGATTCAGATGCATGTGGTCAAAATATTAAAATTTCCACTTTTTTATTGGATCATAGTTGCTTTCCAATGTTGTATTAGTTTCTGATGTACAGCAAAGTGAATCAGCTGTATGTATATATATGATGTGGTACATATATATACAATGGAATATTACTCAGCCATAAGAAGGAATGAAACTGTGCTGTTTGCAGAGATGTGGGTGGATCTAGAGAAGTAAACCAAAAAGAGAAAAATAAATATTGTTTATTAACATATATGTGGAATCTAGAAAACCGCCACTTCAAAAATGCAAGAGATGAACACTTCTTCCTTTCTTCCACACGTCAGAATGAACACATCTTTTGATTTCCTTAAATGGAAATCCCTACCACTGCCTCTTCACTTTCCTATTTGATAAAAACAAGAAATCTATTATATCTAGTGGAGAGTAAGCAGCAGGTTCCACATTACAGGCTTCCTAAAGCAAGCCATTATTAACCACGTGAGCTGAGAAACTAATCTTTTGCTTCAGGCCAAAAAAAAAAAAAAAGTGCCGAGGGGAGGGGGGCAGGGAGGAAAGAAGAAAACAAAGGAGGGAGGGAGAGGGACTAGGAGGGAGAAAAGGGGGAAAAAAATTTACTTTTCTACTTCCACCTTCCAGCTGTACCCCTGCACTTTGTAACTTGTAGAACAGCTTTCACTCCTACGTGTCACTTTGTTCAACTTACTTTTCCCAGCTACAACGTCTTTTGCACTCTCTATCAAAATCTTATGTTTAACACAACCTTATGCTTTTTTAGCTTTCCTGGTGGCTCAGTGGTAAAGAACCCACTTGCAATGCACAAGATGCAGATTCAATCCCTGGGTGGGGAAGATCCCCTGGAGAAGGAAGTGGCAACCCACTCCAGTGTTCTTGCCTGGGAAATTCCATGGACAGGGAAACGTGGCGGACTACAGTCCACGGGGGTCACAAAAGAATCGGACATAACTGAGCAACTAAACAACAACATGGTTTTTTAAAAAAAATAATTTTGACCTCACCCCGCAGCATGTGGGAACTTAATTCTCTGACGAGGGATTGAACCCATGCCCCCTGCACTGGAAAGCAGAGTGTTAACCTAACCCCTGGATCACCAAGGAAGTCCCATCTTATGCTTATTTTTTAAAGTTTCAACTCAAATCTTCCCTCTTCTTTCTCCTAAAGTCCTTAAAGTTCTCTCATGTTCTGAACCACCATGTCCCCACTTTCTGTAGCTCCCAGAACAGCCTGATTCTACAGACCCTTTTGTTTATTATATTACTGATTCCCAAACCCTTTAGAGGTCAGAATCTTGCATATCACAAGTGCCCAATTCATTTGTGTGCATGTAACACTGAATATATTTGTAGCTGACTATTCAAAAAAACTGGACTTAATGGGGTAGAACTATAAAAGAGCCTTTTTTTTTTTTTTGCAGAAAACTCTCTTCAAACATACTTGTAGTTCATCTGTGCCTTGGATAACTAAAATAAGAGAAAGACAAATACCATATGATCTTACTTATATATGGGCCCTAAAAAACAAAGCAAATGAACAAACAACAAAATGGAACAGACACACAGATACAGAGGCCATACAGGTGGCTGCCAGAGGGGAAAGGGTAAGGGGATGAGTGAAATAGGTCAGGGAGATTGAGAGGTACAAACTTTCAGTTACCAAATGAATCATGCGGATGAAATACACAGTGTGGGGAATATAGTCAATAATACTGTGATATCTTTGTACAGTGACAGGTGGTAACTAGACTCACCAGTGATCATTTTGAAATGTATAGAAATATTATTGAATCACTATGTTATGTACCTGAAACTAACAGAGGTCAATTATACTTCAAAAAAAGAAGGAAAGAAAGAAAGAAGGAAACGTGAGACAGAGAACGGCTTTCACGCCTAGGTACTAACAAAGCCTCAGTTTTTAAGAGTAAAAATTCCAGACTCCTTGCTTCTGACTGCAGTGACTAAGAGCACCAGAGCACAGAGCAACACAAACAAACCTTAAAAACAATCCTCAGTGAAAAGTAAGAATCAAAACAACTTAATCCAGAGCCATGTACATGCAGGGAAAATACATGCAAAAACAGTAATACAAAGTTTCCCAGGCCAGGACGTACACAACAACAACCACAACAAATACATATGGAACCCATTAAAAGAGTTTTCTATGCAGAGGACTGAGAGTGGAGAATGGGGACCAAAATGCATAAATAAACAAAACAAGAAGGGCATTTTGCACAAATTAATAATGCGAATGTACCATGAACTAAGAGTCAGATTGACTCAGGCCTCTGTACCGCCCATCTCCAAGGAATATCTGGGCCTGGTAAGAATCAGAGCTTCACTGCCCTTTCACGTTCAGACCTCAGGAAAGGAATGGCCAGGTTGGCTGAGGTTGGATGTAGTCAGCTTCTCTAGTATTTCCCTCCTGTTGCTCTCTTCTTCTATGATTCAGTGATATCTCTGGTTCTCCCAGGGTTGGTGCAGCGGAGAGCAGAATGGGGTAAAAAAAACTCTTATTCAACTGAGTACAACCATCACCTTGCAACGGTACCCCTGTATGCTGATTCCTCTTAAGAGAAGCTTATGTACCTTCGAGGACCTGTCTCTAAAGATACATCCAAAGAATTAAACACTGCAGGTACTTGCCTGAACCCCAGCACCTATTGCCCAAAGAATAGAAAAGCAAATACATCTACAGTTTTTGACCTAGTTGTTTTTGATCTACTGGGTTTTTTTTTAAGAGAGTCAGCACAAGCTGGCTCTGTAATAATATAATGATTACAATTATAGTAACCATTTAATGAACACTTGCTATAACTGTGCATGCGAGTGTGTTGAGTTGTGTCCGATTCTTTGAGACCCCATGCGCTGTAGCCCACCAGGCTCCTCTGTCCATGGGATTTCCCAGGCAAGAACACTGGAGTGGGTTGCCATTTCCTCCTCCAGGCGATCTTCCTGCTCCAAGAATCAAACCCACATCTCCTGCACTGCGAGCAGATGCTTGACACTGAGCCACCAGGGAAGCACTTGCTAAAATAGTGCTCATTTAATCCGCACAAGACTCTGTGCCACAGATTCAGTTACTACCCTCATTTCATAGAAAGAGAAACAGAACCTAAGGGAGGCCGCAGAGCCAGTATGCAACATACTCAGATTAAAATCTTGAGATTCCTATTTCAAAATCATGTCCTTCGCCTCCACACTTTGTGTATATAAGCAGCTGCACTTGGCAGAGGGTACAGCAGAGTAGAGGTGAGAACACTGCCCCTGAGGACGATGCTGCTGCTGCTACTGCTAAGTTGCATCAGTCTGTGTGACCCCATAGACGGTGATGATCTAACAAGAAAAGAACTGCCTGACTTCTTTGAGAGGCCTCAAGTCACTCAACAGTAAATGGAGAAAATAACTGCTCTTTATGTGGTGAAGTAAGGGGAGATACAATCACCTTCACCCTTGATTTTACCGCAAAGGAGGTGGCTAAGCCACAGTAGCCAATAGGTGTGGATGGAATTAGGAGCCTACTTAATGGAGTGTGTGTTATGTGGGCAGTCCCACTGCACTGGCCTCATCTACACAATGGGCATGGGGCTTCCCTGGTGACTCAGATGGTAAAGAATCTACCTGCAATGGGGAAGACCTGGGTTCGATCCCTAAGTTGGGAAGATCCCCTGGAGAAGGAAATGGCAACCCACTCCAGTGTTCTTGCCTGGAGAATCCCCATGGACAGAGGAGCCTGGTGGGCTACAGTCCATGGGGTCGCAAAGAGTCAGACACGACTGGGTGACTAAGCACAGCACACACGGTGGTTGTGACAATCGGGGCTGGTGCACTGGGATGGCCCAGAGGGATGGTACGGGGAGGGAGACGGGAGGGGGCTTCAGGATGGGGAACATGTATATACCCGTGGCAGATTCATGTTGATGCATGGCAAAACCAATACAATAGTGTAGAGAAATTAGCCTCCAATTAAAATAAATAAATTTATATTAAAAATAATAATAATTTTAAAAATAAAAGCAAAAAAAAAAAAATATATATATATATACGTAATAGATGTAGAACAGTGCTTGACAGATAATGCTCACTATCTAAATACTAGCTACTCACTCTTGGTATTAAAGATAGAGACTTGGCTACTAGGAATCCTGTGGCCTTAAATATATGTAAGCTCCAAGCAGAGATGAGGAGAGGCTCAAGCTCATCTTGGCTTCCTCTCAGTGGGCGTTTAGTTTGGAGGAGTAGTTAGCTATTGTCCTGGCCAATAGAAAGCAGAGCTCAGAAGGGATATGACAAGGATGGAGAAACAAGATGTCAAGGAATAAGAATAACTCTTACTTTTTTTTTTTTACCAATTCTGTTATCAAACGTGGCACTTAGAGTATACCAACGTGGTTTCATCTAATCCTCACAATTGTCTGGGATATTACTGACAGTGTTCCTTGTCTGAGCCTTCATTCCCACCTCTATAAAAAGACAATAAAGAGGAGTAAGGATTCAGGCTGGGGCAACCCGAACCTGGAGCACACCCTCCTAACTTCTGCCCTCACCACTTCTCAAGGGCCTACCGCTGAGACCCAGAAGTCAAGAGGGGGGCATCAACCAGGCTGTGGGTGGGACTGACACATGCTGTAATCACAGTACAGTTTACACTAGGATTGGTGGGTGTAAAACACAAGCCACAAATACTTTCATTTGCCTTGTTTAAGATTAGACTTGAAACCCTAGGCCACAAGTTTAGACGATACTTCATGAGAAACTTTGGGGAAAGCCTGTTGTTGTAAGCACTTTTGAAAATACAAACCACCAACCGATCTTTTACCCTCTCTCAGAAAGAAAGGATAGAGGTGAGAAATTACTGACCTGCCAGATTTTGTAAAATTTAAGTTAAATCTATACTTATTGTTTTATTTCTTTTCTTCTTTTTTTAAATTTATTTTAATTGGAGGCTATTTACTTTATAATATTGTATTGGTTTTGCCATACATCAACATGAATCCGCCATGCGTGTACACACGTTCCCCATCCTGAACCCCCCTCCCACCTCCCTCCCCGTACCATCCCTCTGGGTCGTCCCTGTGCACCAGCCCCAAGCATCCTGTATCCTGCATCGAACCTGGACTGGCGATTAGTTTCTTATATGATATTATACATGTTTCAATGCCATTCTCCCAAATCATCCCACCCTCTCCCTCTCCCACAGAGTCCAAAAAGACTGTTCTACACATCTCTGTCGGGGAAGGCAATGGCACCCCACCCCAGTACTCTTGCCTGGAAAATCCAATGGACGGAGTAGCCTGGTGGGCTGCAGTCCATGGGGTCGCTAACAGTCGGACAGACTGAGTGACTTAACTTTCACTTTTCTCTTTCATGCATTGGAGAAGGAGATGGCAACACACTCCAGTATTCTTGCCTGGAGAATCCCAGGGATGGGGGAGCCTGATGGGCTGCCGTCTATGGGGTCACACAGAGTCAGACACTACTGAAGTGACTTAGCAGCAGCAGCAACACATCTCTGTCTCTTTTGCTCTCTCACATACAAGGTTATCATTACCATCTTTCTAAATTCCATATATATGCGTTAGTATACTGTATTGTTGTTTTTCTTTCTGGCTTACTTCACTCTGTATAATAGGCTCCAGTTTCATCCACCTCATTAGAACTGACTCAAATGTATTCTTTTTAATGGCTGAGTAATACTCCATTGTGTATATGTACCACAGCTTTCTTATCCATTCATCTGCTGATGGACATCTAGGTTGCTTCCATGTCCTGGCTATTATAAACGGTGCTGCGATGAACAAATTTCTAAGACTCCTTCCTACAAAGGGCAATGATATTACTTCCTGTAATAGTAGGAAGTTCATTTTCATAATTCTCTTCCATGTGTTGCTGTAACTTTTCAATTGTATTTTTATGATGGAAAACGACATACATGGAAAGGTTGTGGAGAATTGTATTGATTCAAAACTTTGACTCAAAGTTGTAAAATACACCAGAAGAAATTGAGTTTGCTCACCAGCCCTACGTTAACTAACCCACAGAGAGTAAATGCTGATGAGAATGGAGACAAATGCCATATCAAAACTGTGAAGGCTCTTCTTATGTTAAGATCTGAAATCATTTCCTCTTTACAGAAGTTATCTTTTGCAAATGGCATAAGCATATGATCATGACATTGGTCTTGAAACACACTGTAGCTCTCCCTCGGTTCTGCACAAGCCCATGCAGGGGATGGGCTTCATGGAGTTGTGAGCAGCAAAAGAGATCATGGAAGGACCCGTGACCTGTAAACAGTACAAGACATATGAATCTGAGGGGAGATTGCCAGCTGCAGAAGAGAGGCAGTGTGTTGTGTGCAAGATTAATATTTCCTGTGGTTCTGATGTTGAAGCTGAAACTCCAATACTTTGGCCACCTGTTGCGAAGAGCTGACTCACTGGAAAAGACCCTGGTGCTGGGAAAGATTGAGGGCAGGAAGAGAAGGGGACAACAGAGGATGAGATGATTGGATGCATCACCCACTCAATGGACATCAGTTTGGGTGGACTCCAGCAGTTGGTGATGGACAGGGAGGCCTGGCGTGCTGCAGTTCATGGGGCCACAAAGAGTCAGACAAGACTGAGCGACTGAACTGAACTGAATGGTTCTGATACCAGGTTGGGAGCCTTGTAGAGGTCATCACACACTCGTGTATATCACCACTGAGCACTGAGGCAAGAATATTAGGCAGAGATTGTCCAATCTACCTGTTTGTAGTCCTAGAAAGTACTAGATTCATCTCCATGGTCCTTTCTACTTCCCTTGTGGTACAGTAGACAGGAAACTGCCTGCAAATGCAGGGGACCCAGGAAGATCCACTAAGCCCATATGCCATAACTATTGATCCTGTGCTCTGGAGCCTGCAAGCCACAACTACTGAAGCTCCTAAGCCCTAGAGCTTGTGCTTCTCAACAAGAGAAGCCACTGCAAGGAGAAGCCCATGCACGTCAACAAAGAGTAGTCCCCGCTCGCAGCAAGTAGAGAAAGCCCAGGCAGTAAAAGAGTCCCAGTGCAGCCAAAAATAAATAAGTAAACAAAATTATTTTAAAAACAATAAAATGTTGACTCTCCTGCGCTGCCCCTGAGAACTAGAAGGAACGTTAATAGTCATCAAGGTTCTGAGTCTGCCTCCCACTGCAGGACCCTGTGTGACGCCCCTCAACCTGCTGCTGGAGTGGCATTAGCAGGTGCTCAATAGAAGCATGTTGACTGACTGACCAACCAGACCTCCCATTCCTCATCTGCAGAAATAAAAAGGATGGCAGACATGATATCTGAAGTCATTTCCAAGTTTAAGAGTTCAGAACGTGGGTGCAATTGAAAATGTTGTCAGAGTGGAAATGGAACTCTTTAGAGACTGAGTAATTGTGAAGCGGCAGGCAGTAAGGCAAAGCCCTAGCCTTCTTATTTCCAGAAAGCTTTAAAGATTTCCTTTTCAACGCAAATCAAATTTACACTGAGGTATCACCTCACATGGGTTGGAATGGTCATCACTAAAATATACAAATAACAAATGCTGGAGAGGATGTGGATAAAAAAGAATCTTCCTCAACTGTTGCTGCGAATGTAAATTGGTGCAGCCACTATGGAAAACAGTATGGAGGTTCCTCAAGAAACTGAAAATAGAGTTGCAATATGATCCAGCAATGCCACTATTGGGGATATATCCAGACAAAACTCTAATTTGAAAAGATGCATGCACCCTATGTTCATAGCAGCATTACTCACAAGACATGGAAATGACCTGTGTCCATCGACAGATGAATGGATAAAGAAGATGAGGTGCACATACACAATGTAATGTCGCATGCATGTGTGCTTAGTTGCTCGGTCGCAACCGACTCCTTGTGACAACATGGACTGTGGCCCTCCAGGCTCCTCTGTCCATGGGATTTTCCAGCCAAGAATACTGGAGTGGGTGGCCATTTCCTCCTCCAAGGTGTCTTCCTGACCCAGGGATCGAACCCGAATCTCCTGGGTCTCCTGCATCACAGACAGATTCTTTACCACTGAGCCATGGGGAAGCCCACATATATACAGTGGAATATTACTCAGCTCTAAAAAAGAATGAACTAATACCATTTGTGCTTTCCTTGGTGGCTCAGATAATAAAGCGTCTGCCCTACAATGCGGGAGACCTGGGTTCAATCCCTGGGTTCGGAAGATCCCCTGGAGAAGGAAATGGCAACCCAGTCCAGTATTCTGGCCTGGAAAATTCCATGGACAGAGGAGCCTGGTGGGCTACAGTGCACGGGGTCGCAAAGAGTCGGACACGACTGAGCGACTTCACTTTCAATACCATTTGTTGCAACATGAATGGACCTAGAGCGTATCATACTAAGTGAAGCAAGTCAGAAAACAAATATAATCTGGAAGCACTTATAGGTGGAATCAGGACTTCCCATGTGTCTCAGTAGTAAAGAATCCACCTGCCAATGTGGGAGACAAGGCTTTGATCCCTGGGTCAGGAAGATGCCCTGGAGGAGGAAAGGGCAACTCACTCCAGTATTCTTGCCTGTATACTGCCATATACAGAGCAGCCTGGCAGTCTACAGTCTATGGGGTCACAAACAGCTGGACACAACTAAGCAACTGAGCACTCACACACATATGTGGAATCTAAACTACGACACAAATCAATCTATCTATGAAGCAGAAACAGACTCATAGACATAGAGAACAGACCCCAAGAAGAAATGAGGGGTGGATGGATTGGGAATTTGGGATTAGCAGATGTAAATTATTATATATAGAATGAATAAACAACAAGGTCTTACTGTATAGGACAGTGAGCTATATTCAATATCCTGTGATAAACCATAATGGAAAAAATGTGGAATTGAATCACTTAGCTATACAGTAGAAATTAACACAACATGCAAATCAACTGTACTTCAATTAAATATATTTTTTAAAAAAGAATTTCCTTTTCTATCTAATTTACCTTCATTCTTATTCTCTCACTCATCTCCCTCTTTCTCTCTCTCTCTCCAAATTCTAAATGGAAATCTGCTCAAGAATGTCTCCCTTGCACCAAATGGGGATTACTTGTAAATCCACCAGTGAGTTGATTGAAAACAAATATTTTGGTGAAAAAACTTTTAAAAATCTGAATTTTTNTTGCTTTTTTTATACATAGAGTAATATTTATATATATATATATTTGGATTTTAACCCCTTATCAGTTATAGCATTTGCAAATATTTTCTCTCATCCAGTCGATTGTCTTTCATTTTGTTGATGCCTTCCTTTGCTGTACAAAAGCTTTTAAGTTTAATCAGGTCTCATTTGTTTTCTTTTGCTGTTTTTTCTTTTTGCCTTAGTAGACATATCTGAAAAAATATTTCTATGATTTATGTCAAAGAGTGTTCTGCCTATGTTCTCTTCTATGAGTTGAATGGTTTCAAATCGGACATTTAGGACTTCTACTAAAGTCGAAAAAATTTTTGGAAATTATTTTTTTAAATCTAAATATCTGTGCATCACCAAAAAGCTCAGAGTACTGTATAGCTCTTTTTTTGGTATCAACCCCTCTCAGCACACAACCCTAAAGGTGACTTATCTCTCGCATTCCAGAGAGGAGAAAGCAAGTCCCAGTGGAGTCTGCTCCACACTGTGCTGAATTCGCTTACAAAGAAGATGT
This sequence comes from Oreotragus oreotragus, assembly GCA_006410675.1. Classification (NCBI taxonomy): domain Eukaryota; kingdom Metazoa; phylum Chordata; class Mammalia; order Artiodactyla; family Bovidae; genus Oreotragus; species Oreotragus oreotragus. The sequence goes on along the minus strand of SJYX01019748.1, from coordinate 307,944 downwards.
GGAGCAAGCAGAGCTGAAAACCAGCCCAGGAGAATGTGTGGTTTTGAACCAAACCATCTCCAAATGCCCTGGGAAGTGCTCGCAAGCTTTGTTTGTGTTGCCGGCAAAAAAGACTTTTCATAAAAGGGCTGTTTTTCAAAGAACAACAAACGCTGCTATTTTAAACTTGGGGGTGGGAGATCTATCTGGACCTGGACCGTTTACACAAGCGAGTGCTGGCTGCCTGACATCTCACCCCAGTGTCTGCAGCCCCAGCTTCCAAGGAAAGCAAAGGGTCCCGCTTCTGATGGCTCTGGGAGTCAGCATATAAGCTCTCCAGCTGTAGCTGAACTTTGCAACGTAGGCAGAAATCCTCAACAAGGTCAGGCTGGTGATGTTTATCACCCAAGTGGTCTTGGCGATTAAAGGGGGCCAGGAAGCTACGGCAGACTTGAGCACAGTCAGCAGACACAGGACTTAATGGACACTAACCCCCATGCTCTGTGTGTGTGTGTGTGGTCCCTATTATTGCTCTAGGACAATGCTGCTTGACTGTAAGAAGTCAGCCACTGGAGTCAGGCTACCTGGGTTTACAGCCTCACTCCACCATAGCTAAGCCCATAAACTCCCCAGGTTTCAGCTTCTTGTGTGTAAAGCAGAGGGGGTAACAAAGGTGCCTGCACCCAGGAGGCTGTTGTCAGCAGTCAAGAGGCTGACACACCAGAGTTCTCCCACATCCAACCACCCCAGACATGACTGCTGCCACGACTGTTGGCTCTCAGAAGCCCAATGAACTGCCCACCAAATGGGAACGTGTGTCTGGCCCTCGCAGATCCAATGAAAAGGCAGAGACAACACCATCCTGCTCAGGGTGTTAGATTTTAAAAACATGTAATAACAACAACACCGAGTATAACCACCCATTTCCATCACAACTCCAGTGCTTTCTCTCGCATTATAGAGATTCATGAAATTCTGGAAGAGAAGCAGCCAAAGGCGATCAGCAAGACCAAACTGGGAAAGGTGAGCCCCTACGGTAGGGCATTTTTCTCTAAAAGGGCTGTTATTTTTACAACACAGCCCTAAATCTTTCCAGGAAAGGAAAACACAGCCAAGCTCACTCAGCAGGGGGGTAGAATCGCATTTCCCCTTCCCTCACCAGAAGTTTCAAACTAACTAGAAACATGGCAATGACTGCCAGTGGCCGGTTGGAACTTTTATTTAAAAAACAAAAGTCATTTTGCGTGTTCAGTCTGAAAAATAGGTATTGAAACAGTGCAGTGTTCAGAGGAGAAAAGGGCGGTGAGGGGTTACTAGCTAACTCTAGAGTCTTCGCAGCAGCATCCTATGTGTACAAGAGTCCGGATCTTCGGTTTCCGTAAGAAGTAAGGACTCGACAAGTTAAGCACTGAATTCCGAGATGCCCAGGGTTACCCAGCTTCCAGCCCAGATTTCTTTGCAACTCAGCCAAAGGGCTTTGCGGAGTTCAGCTGAGTGGGGGAAGGGGAAAAAAGAGCAACCAACTTTGCACGCGTCTTACCCTGCGGTTTTCAAAGGAAATAAAGAAAAGACACTAACCTTGCCTCTTGTCTGGGAAGCGCACCGGGCTCGGATGAGGTTGTCGCCCATAGCAAAAGGCCCCCAGGTTCAGGAGCTGAGCCACCACGGAGAGCTTTGCAAGCCAGCTCCTCTGGGCACATGGCATGATTCAGTCGTTGGGGAGAAGAAAAGTCAACAAGTTGTAGCTCTCAGCTCAAGAAATCAAGTCCTCGCCCGTAGCCGAGCAGGAAGATGCAGGGGTGCATGGTCCAGGAGTGGGGAGAGGGAGGCTGCAAGGCTGCCCACGGGCTCCCTTTGGTTTTTTTTTTTTTTTTTTTTAAGCAGAAAGGGGCTAGTTACCTTTCCGTCCCCTCCCTCCTCCTGAAAGGGGAGTGATTCAGCTGACAGCGTCTGCTTTCCGCGGGCTGTGGAATGGGTCGGAGCGGGAGGGCGCTGCCCACCCCCGATCCCCACCCCTCTGCCTTGGGCGCCCGGCCTCCTCCAAGCCAGCCCCGCGCATCTTCCTCCGGGACTCCCACCCCCGCGCTCCGCCGCCCCGCCCAGAGCCCGGCCGAGCTGGCCAAATAGGGGAGCTCAGGGAGAGTCACCCTGGGCGTGACGGCGAGTGAGAGGCCCCCAGGCCAGTCCCTCATACACGAGGAAAACATTGAGGGCAGAGATGGGGTAGAGGGGACCCCACTCCCTGACCCTCTTCAGCTCAGTGCTGCCCCCTCTCCGCCCTTTATCCTTCCTGTTCCTGAACTTTTCCTACCTCTACCAAGCCTCCTCTGCCGGCCCTCTGTCTCCAAGATTCTCTTCCAGGGCCGGCCAGGGCTTCCCTTTCAAAAAAATAACAAGCAGTTTTTCCCTTTGCCCGGTTACACAAAGGGAAATGGTGTGTTCACACGCTAGTGCAACCCTGGACAAGACTCCGTGCCATGAGGCGATGGGACCAAAGGACCAGGAACACCTCGGAGTCTGCAGGCCTCTCTGGGGCTTTTCTAGTCTTCCTAAGCCCACCTCCACTCACCCAAAAAGAAACCGGAAGAGTAGAGGTCAGTCAGCCCCAGAAGGTGTCAAGGTGTTTCTCCAGTTTACTTGCACAGGCCACCCATGGAAGGCGAAACCATCCAGAGGCTCAAGCTTTACATCAATGAGACTGCTGCAAACTAGGGTGCTTGCCAGGCATCCTGAGAATTTCTGGGATAATCCACTCAAGATTTGGCACCTCAGGGCTGAAACAGGCCTCTTTATTCCATTCAGGAGGAATTTGGCCCCATACAGTTCTCCGTGGCTTCCCGCCAACCCATGTGTGTTCAGTGAGTGGAGTGGGTAGGCCAGGCAGTGAGCCAAGCAAAAGGTGGTGCTCACAGACCCGGGGCGGGTGGTTTGAAGGACTTCAGACTGGATACATACATACCACATTTCCTGTTATTGCCATTACAAATGCCCACAAGTTTGGCAACATGAAACAACACAAATTTAGTGTCTTACAGGTCTGGAGGTCAGAAGTCTGAGATGGTTCTTGCTGGGCTAAATCAAGGTTAAGACAGCCGCATTCCTCACTGAAGGCTTTTTCCTTGCCTTTTCCAGGTTCTAGAGAGAACATCATGAGAAACACTGGGCTGGAAGAAACACAAGCTGGAATCAAGATTGCCAGGAGAAATATCAATAACCTCAGATATGCAGATGACACCACCCTTATGGCAGAAAGTGAAGAGGAGCTAAAAAGCCTCTTGATGAACGTGAAAGTGGAGACTGAAAAAGTCGGCTTAAAGCTCAACATTCAGAAAACGAAGATCATGGCATCTGGTCCCATCACTTCATGGGAAATAGATGGGGAAACAGTGGAAACAGTGTCAGACTTTATTTTGAGGGGCTCCAAAATCACTGCAGATGGTGACTGCAGCCATGAAATTAAAAGACGCTTACTACTTGGAAGAAAAGTTATGACCAACCTAGATAGCATATTCAAAAACAGAGACATTACTTTGCCGACTAAGGTCCGTCTAGTCAAAGCTATGGTTTTTCCTGTGGTCATGTATGGATGTGAGAGTTGGATTGTGAAGAAGGCTGAGTGCCGAAGAATTGATGCTTTTGAACTATGGTGTTGGAGAAGACTCTTGAGAGTCCCTTGGACTGCAAGGAGATCCAACTAGTCCATTCTGAAGGAGATCAGTCCTGGGTGTTCTTTGGAAGGAATGATGCTAAAGCTGAGACTCCAGTTCTTTGGCCACCTCATGCGAAGAGTTGACTCATTGGAAAAGACTCTGATGCTGGGAGGGATTGGGGCAGGAGGAGAAGGGGATGACAGAGGATGAGATGGCTGGATGGCATCACTGACTCTATGGACGTGAGTCTGAGTGAACTCCGGGAGTTGATGATGGACAGGGAGGCCTGGCGTACTGCAATTCATGGGGACGCAAAGAGTCGGACACGACCGAGCTACTGAACTGAACTGAACTGAGAGGCTGCCCACATTCCTTGGCTCATGGCCATCTTCTCCCATTTTCAAAGACAGTAAGGGCCAGTTGGATCTCTTAAGTCGCACCATCCTGACACTACCTCTCTTTCCTCCCTTTTCCATGTATAAGGACCTTTGTGATTGCATTTTAGAGCCACCCAGATCATCCAGGTTCATCTTTTTATGAAAAGTCAGCTGATTGTTGCTATTTTTTCAGTCACTTAGTCATGTCTGACTCTTTGTGACCCTGTGGACTGTACTTCAGGCTCTTCTGTCCACCATCTCCCGAAGTTTGCTCAAATTCATGTCCATTGAGTTGTGACGCTATCTATCTCATCCTCTGCATCTGCCTTCTTATTTTGCCCATAATCTTTTCCAGTGAGTCAGCTCTTTGCATCAGGTAGCCAAATGGAAGAACTTTGCATCAGTCCTTCTAATGAACATTCAGGATTGATTTCCTTTAGGATTGACTGGCTTGATCTCCTTACAGCCCAAGTGACTCTCAAGAGAGTCAGCTTATTAGCAACTTTAATTCCATCTGCAACTTTTATCCTCCTTGCCATACAACATTACATGTTATGTTGTGCTATCATAGATCAGTCATAAAACTGCTCTGAGCCTCTGTTCCTTTCATGTAAATATTAGTTAAGGAAGAGCATAACTTTAGTCTAACGGAGATTCAGATAAGACATGCATGTCTAGTGAAATGTCATGAAGACCCAACAGAAAGGCAATTGCAAGGGTGTTGAAGAACAATTTGGGGCTAGAACTCTTTCTTTCCCTTTTGTCTTCTTCCCCTTCCCCTTGTCCTTCTCCTCCTCCTCTTCTTCCTTCTTCTGTTTCTTCTTCTTCTTTTAATAGCAAGCAGAGTCTCACCTGAAGGGTGAGGAAAAAGAGTTTCCTACTGGCATTTAAAAGCCAGAGATGCTGCTAAACCGCCTGCAACACAGACTTCTCTCCACAACAAAGAATATGCCAATAGTGCCGAGGCTGAGATAACTTTTTCTAGATACATGTACAGCAGTCAGAGTTCTTTTATACTCTTTGCCATTAAAAGAATTTTTTTTTTCTGGAGTAATCACTTACTGGATTTCACTTCTGGAGTTCACTTACAATGCTGTGTCAGTTTAAGGTGTACAGCAGAGTGTTTCAATTATTCATATACCTATATTTATTATATTTCAGTGTCTTTTCTATTTTTCTTTTTTCCTTCTTTTTCCCCAAGTGCTGTTGAAGAGACTCACATAATTGCACCTCGTGGGGCAATGACAAGTTCATCTCTCCAACTTCAGCAAGTTTTCAACATGGCTCATTACAGATGTGCACCCTGCTGCTGTTCTAAGACCGAGTTCCTCTTACTTTCTCCAGAATTTATGAAATTCCTCCAAAGCCTGCTGTTACCTCGGAACAGAGGGAAGAATTAATCCTCCTCTTCTCAATGGGAAAAGGAACCAAGGCTGTAGCAGCAAAAGAGCCCACAGTCTTTCCTGATGTATCCTCGGAAGAGGGCACAGCTGTGAAGCAGTGCATCGTCTCCTAAACATCCCATGACTGATGCAAATATGCTCCCACTGAAGAAAAACTACAGACACTCACAGAATGCCAGTGTTATGTAAGAAGTCGGGACAGCAAACACAATACTTATCACACACTGACTATTTACTGGGCATTGTCTTGTATCTGTATTACTTTATTTAATCTTCACAAAACCCCATTAGTTAGACAAGTACTATTATTAGCCTTGATTTGTGGATGAGAAAACACACTGAAAGGTTACATAACTTGCCTAGGATCACATCACTATGAAGTGGAAAATCAGGGTGAAGCAGTGAAGGTAAGAAAAATGAAAAGACTTAGCCAAGATGCTAAGTAGAACCAAATAGAGCTCTATCTTACTTACTCGCAGTGTCTTCATCTACAAGGCATGGAGGGACTAATACTGACGTAGAGGCATCACCACTGTGTGCCAAGCAGTGGTTCAGTTAGTAAGTAAAGTGTTTTCCATATAAAAATACAAATTGAGACAAAAGATTAAAATACCTCACAAAGAGTTCCTTCTGTTACGTAGGCAAACAACAAAGTTCATGCTTCCCTTAAAAAGGCATAGCAAAGTTCATACTTTCCTTTAAAACCTGTAGAAGAACAAGGGATGGCTGAAATTCAAGGAACATTAGCTCAAGGCATTTTTCACAGCTCTTATTAACACTGGAAAGACAAAAGAAACTGACATAGACCAAGAAGACCAACTTTGACTTGGCCCCGAGAATCACAAATTAATACTACGAAAAGAGAATTAACATCTGTTAACCCTACCTTCAGAGAAGGCAATGGCACCCCACTCCAGTACTCTTGCCTGGAAAATCTCATGGATGGAGGAGCCTGATAGGCTGCAGTCCATGGAGTCATGAAGAGTCAGAACACAACTGAGTGACTTCCCTTTCACTTTTCACTTTCATGCATTGGAGAAGGAAATAGTAACCCACTCCAGTGTTCTTGCCTGGAGAATCCCAGGAACGGGGAAGCCTGGTGGGCTGCCTTCTATGGGGTTGCACAGAGTCGGACACGACTGAAGCGACTTAGCAGAAGCAACCCTACCTTAATACCACCATCATCGCCACTGCATAATGACAATCATGGTATCATGCTTTATAGTTTACAAGGTTCCTTTAGTAAGCCAAGTTAGAGGATGAAAGGGAGAAAAGTCTTCCTCTGAACTTTTCAAGAAGTCAAAAAACAATGTCTTCAAAAATCATACATTTTAAAATTGCTGTCACATGTACTATTTTCTTTTAAACCTCTCTGCAATCCTTGAAAGAAGATAGGGATGGTATTTGAAACCCTGGGGATTGTCAGCCTACTTCTATTTTTCCACCTACTTGTAGTCAATGTATAATTGTATCAATAATCAGCACTGCCCATTCTCATCACCAAGAGAGCTTGTCTTCCTCGCTCAGTTTGAAGCTTCTGGAACCTAGTTGGCTTTGTATTAAATGAATGCCATTGAACCATTATTCAGACATTGTAATTAATTCATTTGACTAAAGAAACAATGTCATGTCAATTCCTCTTTTACAGCCATGGCTGAAAAGGCTATGGATCCCTGATTAATGAAACATATTGACTGAAAGAAAACAGCACTTCTCAGAAAAAAATTGTGTAGCACTTGAATCAAAATGCTACAGCAAATTGAATCTAAAGTTAGTTTGCAATCATCTTATGCCTAATCAAAATGAAACATAACAAGGGTTTACTATGGTTGATGGAAGGAGATCCACATGGGTCATCGGCCAGAGGGAGCCCAGGTAAGGTGAGGGGGAATATGGAGTAGCCTGGTGAAAGCTAGCAGAACCTCAGCAGTGTAAAAACAGTATACGTGTAGGATACCTGCCCAGTGCATGTATCAGAACCATGACAGAGGGAGAAGGGCACCCACCTAAGAGCTGATGCCCCAGCAGAGTTTTGAAATACTGGCAGGGTACTGGGATGATGGTGACAACTGAAGCAGTTGCTGCTGCTGCTGCTGCTGCTGCTGCTAAGTCACATGATTATTTAGATGCAGGGGGGCTGATCAAATATATTAACAGAACAAGGATAATGGAAGTCAAGTTTCTCACTGCCAGTGAAGAGAAGTAACTGTAAGAGAAAAGAGAAAAGCAGAATGAACCCAGGGATGCTGTTTTGTAACTGAATCCATAGTTGGAACCCATAGTTGTTGATGTCTGTATAGATGTATGCAGAAATAAAGATGTGAATGTGTGAAAGTGTTATGTATATGTGTGTGTGTATATATATATATATATATTCCCTAGGCCTGTCCATTTGAATATGTTGGAGCAACAACATCCCAAAAGCAATGAGCGCATCTGACACCCAGGTCTTAAATTCTAAAAATACCATTTTCCTCCAAAAGAACTAAGACTCCTTAAAGAAATGACTAATTTCAAAACTAAGACTTGGAAAAAACAGAAGATAAGCCTGAATTATTCAAAAAAAATTTATTGTTCAAAAAAAAAAAAAAACCCAGAAACAGCCAACAACAAGAAGGAAAGGCTCAAAGAAAGATGAGGGCACATCAAAAATAGAGAGAAGCTGGCACGAAACAGTGTCCACCAGGCAAATCTAAGAAAGTTTAAGCAAAAATACACAATAGTAATGAATTATTAGACATACAATAAAATAAGAACCTTGAATCCATTCCGATACAAATAGATAAGTGAATAGAAAGAAAGGTCAATGAGGAAGGGAAACTTTATACAATTTTATGTTACCTCTTCCCAAACATTTATTACGAAGTACTCAAAGAGCAGACTGCAAAAGCCTAGCAGGTATCACCTTAATTGAGTTAACAAAGCAAGCAGAGTCAGCAATGTGGAAAATCAAAGCTGTGCACTACCTCACAGGCTTCAGTGACTTCCGTGAAATCTCTTCCAGAGACACACAGCCTGAAAATAACAAGAAGGAAACATCAGGCAAACCAAAATTGAGGACATGCTACAAAACAGCTGGCTTTTTACCTTCAAAAGGCCATGGAAGTCAAAGGAAAACTGAAAACCTCTTCTAGATTGAAGGAGATCAAAGAGATTTGACAACTAAATCCAACGCAGGAGTCTGAATAGGACCCTTTGCTTACAAAAGACATTGTTGGATCAGTTGGTGAAATTTGAAAGAGGACAGAGGGTTGGATGGTAGTATTGTTTCAGTTAATTTTCTGAATGTGATGTGGTCTTGTGGAAGAGCTTCCTTGTTTTTTAGAGGTGTGCCTTAAAGTATATGAAAGTGATGGGGCATCTAGCTGACAAATTCTTCACCAATAATTTAGAACACAAAATGCTTTTTGCTTTTTTTAACTTTCAACTTTTCTGTAAGTTTGAGAATGATTCTAAATAAAAGAACATCAAATGCAATAGTGTATTCTCATTCTTTGTAATAATTTAACACTTGGTGGTAATGCTATAGAATTGGAAATTAGAGGAGCTTAACCATGAGGAGTTAGAAGACAGTACTGTCCTGGTAGAAACTGAAGAGGAACTAAAGAGCCTCTTGATGAAGGTGAAAGGGAAGAGTGAAAAAGCTGGCTTAAAACTCAACATTAAAAAAACTGAGATCACGGCATCCAGTCCTATCACTTCATGGCAAATATATGGGGAAAAAATGAAAATATTGACAGACTACTTTCTTGGGCTCCAGAATCACCGTGGGTAGTGACTGCAGCCATAAAATTAAAAGATGCCTGCTCCTTGAAAGAAAAGCTATGACAAACCTAGACAGCGTATTAAAAAGCAGAGACATCACTTTGCCAACAAAGGTCCATCTAGCTAAAGCTATGGTTTTTCTAGTAGTCATGTATGGATGTGAGAGTTGGACCATAAAGAAGGCTGAGCACCAAATAATTGAAATTACTGATGCTTTTCAAACTGCGGTGCTGGAGAAGACTCTTGAGAGTCCCTTGGATATCAAGGAGATCAAATCAACCAATCCTAAAGGATATCAACCCTGAATTTTCATTGGAAGGACTGATGCTGAAGCTGAAGCTCCAATATTTTGGCCACCTGATGCAAAAAGTGGACTCCATTGGAAAAGACCCTGATGCTAGGAGGGCATGAGGAGAAGGGGGTGACAGAGGATGAGATGGTTGGATGGCAACACCGATTCAATGGACATGAGTTTGAGCAAACTCTGGGAGAGAGTAAAGGACAGGGTAGCTTGGCATGCTGCAGTCCATGGAGTCGCCAAGAATCAGACACAACTGAGTACCTGAAAAACAGGCAACAAAGTAGCCAATTAAGTGCCCATGTATGATGGTCTCTGAGCACCCATGCAGACAGCTGTGAATGTTACTATTATCAGACTGGTATGTGTTGGTCCTGAGCCACACAGGGACCAGTGCCATCTGTCACTCTGCCTTAAACATTAAGTCTAAATTAAAGAGTGTGCTCATTGTTCCCAGGGAGAGGAAGAAATTAGAGATGGAATGTACTAGGGAACCTTTGAATACTACTACCTTAGCAAGAAGAGAATACTTCATTTATTTATTCAACAAATATTTATTGACTGCCTACCATATCCAGGCATTGAAAATATAGCAATGAAGGAAAAAGAGACTCTTCATGCTAGAGTTAAGTTCTAGTTTGGGAATGTGTGAATCAGGGAGAAAGGAAATAAACAAACAGGTAAATATATGTAAGATTTAAAAAATGTAAGATAGTGGTAGGAGCAATGGAGAGCAATAAGCAGGCTGAAGGAGGACAGAGAGTGGTTGAGAGGGGTGTATATCTATTTTATATAAGGGGACCAAGAATGGCCTCTCTACTAAGGTGATATTAAAAGAAACTTGAAAAAATTAGCTATCTGGCAGAAGAATATTCCAGGCCAAGGAAACAGTAATAGCAAAGATCCTCGATTGGGAAGACATAGGCTTGGAGGACATGGAAAATGTGGCTGGAGTGTGTGGGCAAGGGGAGGGTGGTGGAATAGGGGGAGAGGGAAAGACTTGAATGTCCTTAGTAGAGAGTTTGAATTTTACCCTGAGCAAATTGAGAAGCCACCGCTAGTTTTGGATAGACAAGTGATTTGGAATTTATAAGGATCTCTTTGGTTGCTGGGTTGAGAATAGCTATACGGAGGGAAGGGCAGGAGCATGGAGAGCAGTTAGGAGATTACTGAATTAACTCTGGTAAAAGATAAAGGTGGATTGCCTCAGGTGGTAGCAAAAGGCATGGTGGGAATTGCTCAGATGCTGAATTTATTTTGAAGGTAGAGCCAACAAGACTTTCTAATGAATTGGATGTGTGCGGCAAGAGAAAGAAAGAACTCAAGGATGATTCCAAGGTTCAGAACTGCCAAGAACTGAGATAAGGAAGATGGAAGTTAGAATAGATTTGGTAGTGGGGGGCGGGGGAATCAGAAGTTCAGTTGCAGACTTGTTAAGATGTCTCTGAGACATTTGATATGAAACGTCAAGAAGGGCATTGGATATACAAGCCTGGAGTTCAGAGACATTCAGATTGGGTGTGCATACGGACATCATAGGTATATGCATATTACTGACCATCGTGAAATTGAATGTGTGACTGTAGCAGAGAAGAAAAGAGGCATGAGGACTGTACCTTGGGTGCTCCTGTTGTTGTGTGTTAGTCATTCAGTCAGGTCTTTGTGACTCCATGGACTGTAGCCTGCTGGGCTCCTCTGTCCATGGAGTTCTCTAGGCAAGAATACTGGAGTAGGGGATCTTCCTGACCCAGGGGTCGAACCCTGGGTAAAGGCAGTAAAGGCAGATTCTTTACTGTCTGAGCCACCAGAGAAGCTCTGGGTGCTGTTGACTAAATATTTGTGTCTCCTCAAAATTCATATGGTGAAATCCTAACCCCCACTGTGATGGCATTAGGAAGTAAGGTCTTTGGGAGGTGATTCAGGTCATGAGTGCAGACCCCTCTTGAATGGGATTAGTATCCTTATGAAAGAGTTCCCAGAGAGCCTCCTCACCCATCCACAATGTGAAAACCCAGCGAGAGGGGACTGTCTGTGAACCATCACGCATGTCTCACCAGACGCCAAATGTTCCATTGCCTTAACCTTGGACCTCCCAAGCTCTAGAACTGTGAGAAATAAATATCTCTTCTTTATAAGCGGCCCAGTCTATGCTATTTTTGCTATAGCAGCCATAATGGACTAAGACATTGACGCAGAAGGGGTGGTACTCTGACATTTAGAGTTCTAGCAAATAAAGAGGACTCAGCAAAGAAGAGTGGGGGATGGCCAACAAGATAAGAAGAAAATCAAGAAAGTGTGATATCTTTGAAACCAAGATACCACAACGATCCACTGGCTCAGACTGGAGGTAGAGGCAGAAGAGGAGTCCTAGATCTATAAACTCACCTGCATGGAAGAAAAAGTGAAAGAAAGAGACCAAAGATTGCCTTTGTTCCGTTAAGAACAATAACTCCATCTAATAATAAATCCAGCCCAATTGACATCCTTGAAATCTGACCAGATTAGAAATTTTGTCATGAAGAGTGGTATCAGGAAGGGATGAGAGCACCAAGGAATGTCCACCAAGGAATGTCACCTCACTATTTATATTCTCTTTACATGTTGAGCCCAACCAGATCCTATGAGTGTCCTGGACTGAGGTCCTCATCAGAGGAGACCAGCTAAGTGCCAGGATCACTGTTCTTTGATCTCTTCCTGGAGCCACCAAGAGCAGAACATCAGCTGTGCCCCCAGAAACTTTGAAGTGAATAGATGGCTCAGACGGTAAAGCGTCTGTCTACAATGCAGGAGACCCAGGTTCGATCCCTGGGTTGGGAAGATGCCCTGGAGAAAGAAATGGCAATCCACTCCAGGACTATTGCCTGGAAAATCCCATGGACAGAGGAGCCTGATAAGCTACAGTCCATGGAGTCGCAAAGAGTCGGACACGACTGAGCGACTTCACTTCACTTCACTTCTTCAGTTCAGGTAGCAATAGGATATATCATAACAGTACTTACTCTTTTTTACCCCTTTGTTGAGGCTTAAATGACATACAATGAACTGAACATGTTTACAGTGTACAGTTTTATGTGTTTGCATATATATATATGTAAATACATACACACCTGTGAAACCATCACCACAATAAATTTTGACATATATGCATGTGTGTGCAAGTGTGTGTATGGACATGTATGTGTGTATCTGTCAATCCAGAAGTTTCCTTTTGCTCCTTTGTACTTCCTTCCTCCTATCCCTACTTGCATCACCCTCAGCTGCAGGAAGTCACTGTCCTGTTTTCCATCACTGGAGATTAGCATTTTCTAAAATTTGTATCCCCTTTTAAAAATATTTATTTATTTGGCTGCACCAGGTCTTAGCTGTGGTACACAGGATCTTTAGCTGTGACATGTAAACTTTTAGTTGTGGCATATGGGATCTAATTCCCTGACCAGGGATCGACCCCAAGCTCTCTGCATTGGGAGCTTGGAGTCTTAGCCACTGGACCACCAGGAAAGTGCCTAAACTCACTTTTATCCATCTTCATTCACTCAGCATAATTACTTATGTGCTTTGTGTGCCAATACCCTTCCTTTTTACTTCGCATAGTATTCTATCATATGGATCTACCATAACTGGTCTGTTCATTCATCTTGTTACTGATTTATCTGATAACCACTGGGGAAATGATGGCAAGAAAGCTTAGTCCCGAGCACTTAGTCTAAAATCAGTCAGATCCATGTGTAACTCTAGTTTATGTTGGAGGTCTTTCCTCACCATTTATGAAGTAAGGGCCCTAATTTCCATGGGCAGTGTACATTTCTCCTCAGGATGAAATGCCTTTAAAAGATGCACATCCCAATAATGAAAGCTCATCTTTGAAGTCGACCTTGGATTAAGATGGAGAAGGAAATGACAATCTACTCCACTATTCTCGCTTGGAAAATTTCATGGACAGAGGAGCCCGGTGTGCCCCAGTTCATGGGGTGGCAGAGTCAGGCACAAGTGAGTGACTGAGCACACTGGCTTAAGATGAAAGATCTCTCAGTGGTGTCAGAGAGGGTATCAACATAGCTTGCCCACACTGCCAGATCCAGGGGGAGGTTACCTCCACAGCCACGGGATAACAAGTCTTTGCAACCCTTTGATTTTCCATAGCACAGAGAGTCAGACTCTCTGCTCTTGCAAAGCCCAGGGGATGGCTGGCTGAGGGCAAGATGCCCTGCTAATACCTTTAGCCACTTTGGCACTCCAAATGATGTTGCCAGGGTCTTCTCCTTGGCAACAAGAAGGCTCTTGGTTCAGAGTCCCTCTGAGTGTTGCTGATAACACAGACTCACACTGTTAGTTACTTGTTTTGCTGTCCTGCTAAATCTGTACCGAGCCTCCTGAGAAACCTCCAAGAGCATAGAGTTGTATTGATTCAGTCATTGTTTCCTGTGTAAAGCAGTGGCCATGCTCAGATTAAGGTGCTGTGATTCATCTTTTGAAGGGGAGAGAGGTGATCTGTCTATGGTTAGACAGATGGAGCCTTTGAAACCCAGGGTGAGAAAACTTGGTACACAGGGTATATTTAACGAATACGTGGCTTAATGTGTAAGGTGGGTTTCCCAGGTGGCGCTAGTGGTAAGGAACCAGCCTCCCCATGCAGGAGACTCAAGTTTGATCCTTCGATCAGGAAGATCCCCTGGAGGAGGGCATGGCAACCCATTCCAGTATTCTTGCCTGAAGAATTCCCATGGACAGAGTAGCCTGGCAGGCTACAGTCCATGGGGTTGCAAAGAGTTGGACACAGCTGAAGCAACTTAGTGCACACACACATGCACACAGAGAGTGTAAGACAAACAAAAACCTATGAAAGACTCAGAAAGAACTGATGTTTTCATGTGATGAATTAGAAAGTGGCAACTGAGCTGCATTTCATGCACCGAGACTCACACACTTACGATTTGTTATGATTGGTTTTCCACTTGATTAAAAGCTGTAGGTACAGGGACGATGTTTGTATTTATTTCTGCATTTCCCTCAAAAATAAAAATGGTAAATGAATATCTGATCAGAGGATGGATGTATGGGTGGGTGACTTAGTGGAGAATATTCTGAGGAATGATCTGCCTTGAGGCTCATGGAAACACCCCTCTATTAAGAGCAGGTGATTGGGACTGACATATATACACTATTGATACTATGTATAAAATAGATAACTAATGAGAACCTACTGTATAGCACAGGGAACTCTACTCAATGTTCTCTGGAGACCTAAATGGAAAAGAAATCTAAAAAAGAGTGGATATATGTATATTATTATATAACTGATTAACTTTGCTGAAAGCAGAAATTAACAACGTTGTAAAGCAAGTAAAAGCCAATAAAAATTAATTCAATTTTTAATTTAATTCAATAAAAATTAATTCAATTCAAAAAAAAATTGGCTTCGTGGGAATTTTCTGGCCATCTACTGGTTAAAATTCTGTGCTTCCAGTGTAAGGGGTACGGGTTCAGTTGTTCCTGGTCTGGGAAATAAGCTCCAGCAAGCCACAGGGCACGACCCGAAAAAAGAGTTGACTTCCTCTCCCTAATCCCACCTTAATTTGGGAAATAGATTCTGGTCTGAGTATTAGACTATCCACTCCTCTCTTTGCCCTCAGGAATAAACACTTTCCGTGTATTTCCTAAAAGCAAAAGTAACTACTGAAATCACCAGTCACTGCAGCAAAGGGAGGTTTATTAATGTTGACGCTTATTCTGACAGCCGGGGAAGGCAATGGCACCCCACCCCAGTACTCTTGCCTGGAAAATCCAATGGACGGAGTAGCCTGGTGGGCTGCAGTCCATGCGGTCGCTAACAGTCGGACAGACTGAGCGACTTCACCTTCACTTTTCTCTTTCATGCATTGGAGAAGGAGATGGCAACCCACTCCAGTATTCTTGCCTGGAGAGTCCCAGGGATGGGGGAGCCTGGTGGGCTGCCGTCTATGGGGTCACACAGAGTCGGACACGACTGAAGTGACTTAGCAGCAGCAGTAGCAGCATTCTGACAGCAAGAGCACTAGGTGTACCTCAGCAGAAGTGGGGGGGTGTCAGTCGCTGTTCACAGGACTGTGGCATTTTAAGCACCGGACCCCCAGGGATGTTCCGCTGTTAGGTAATGTTTAACCAAAAGTTCACAGGACAAGTCAGCATTTAAAAGTATCTACCTTCATCTCTGACAAAGGTCAGATTTTTTAAACTAGAATATTTTAACAGATTTTTTTTTTTAACTAGAAAGATATGTGGCTTGAGAAAGTTATTGTAGAAACACTCCCAACCTTATACAAACAGGATGCAATATCAAGCAAAAGTGATTTCCAGTTTCAGCCTTGATGGAGTAACAGAAATGCGATTTCCCTTTCAGTGTAAATAACTAAATATATAAAGGGCAAAATATATGAAACAATGGTTTCAGATGCCACAACAAGCAGTACAGGACAACAATCCTGAAGGAAGGCAAACAAGTGATGTGAGCACTGCAATTGCCCAAATAACAGTCTAGAGGGAATTTCCAGGCTGCAGTTCAGGGAGGGACCCCAAACTGCTTAATGGTCTCTCTGAATTGAGGAAACTGTTAAGGACTCAAGTAAGCCAAA
>SJYX01019748.1:264682-290599 GCA_006410675.1 Oreotragus oreotragus | reverse complement strand
TCTTGTTACTGATTTATCTGATAACCACTGGGGAAATGATGGCAAGAAAGCTTAGTCCCGAGCACTTAGTCTAAAATCAGTCAGATCCATGTGTAACTCTAGTTTATGTTGGAGGTCTTTCCTCACCATTTATGAAGTAAGGGCCCTAATTTCCATGGGCAGTGTACATTTCTCCTCAGGATGAAATGCCTTTAAAAGATGCACATCCCAATAATGAAAGCTCATCTTTGAAGTCGACCTTGGATTAAGATGGAGAAGGAAATGACAATCTACTCCACTATTCTCGCTTGGAAAATTTCATGGACAGAGGAGCCCGGTGTGCCCCAGTTCATGGGGTGGCAGAGTCAGGCACAAGTGAGTGACTGAGCACACTGGCTTAAGATGAAAGATCTCTCAGTGGTGTCAGAGAGGGTATCAACATAGCTTGCCCACACTGCCAGATCCAGGGGGAGGTTACCTCCACAGCCACGGGATAACAAGTCTTTGCAACCCTTTGATTTTCCATAGCACAGAGAGTCAGACTCTCTGCTCTTGCAAAGCCCAGGGGATGGCTGGCTGAGGGCAAGATGCCCTGCTAATACCTTTAGCCACTTTGGCTCTCCAAATGATGTTGCCAGGGTCTTCTCCTTGGCAACAAGAAGGCTCTTGGTTCAGAGTCCCTCTGAGTGTTGCTGATAACACAGACTCACACTGTTAGTTACTTGTTTTGCTGTCCTGCTAAATCTGTACCGAGCCTCCTGAGAAACCTCCAAGAGCATAGAGTTGTATTGATTCAGTCATTGTTTCCTGTGTAAAGCAGTGGCCATGCTCAGATTAAGGTGCTGTGATTCATCTTTTGAAGGGGAGAGAGGTGATCTGCCTATGGTTAGACAGATGGAGCCTTTGAAACCCAGGATGAGAAAACTTGGTACACAGGGTATATTTAACGAATACGTGGCTTAATGTGTAAGGTGGGTTTCCCAGGTGGCGCTAGTGGTAAGGAACCAGCCTCCCCATGCAGGAGACTCAAGTTTGATCCTTCGATCAGGAAGATCCCCTGGAGGAGGGCATGGCAACCCATTCCAGTATTCTTGCCTGAAGAATTCCCATGGACAGAGTAGCCTGGCAGGCTACAGTCCATGGGGTTGCAAACAGTTGGACACAGCTGAAGCAACTTAGTGCACACACACACGCACACACAGAGCGTAAGACAAACAAAAACCTATGAAAGACTTTCAGAAAGAACTGATGTTTTCATGTGATGAATTAGAAAGTGGCAACCGAGCTGCATTTCATGCACCGAGACTCACACACTTACGATTTGTTATGATTGATTTTCCACTTGATTAAAAGCTGTAGGTACAGGGACGATGTTTGTATTTATTTCTGCATTTCCCTCAAAAATAAAAATGGTAAATGAATATCTGATCAGAGGATGGATGTATGGGTGGGTGACTTAGTGGAGAATATTCTGAGGAATGATCTGCCTTGAGGCTCATGGAAACACCCCTCTATTAAGAGCAGATGATTGGGACTGGCATATATACACTATTGATACTATGTATAAAATAGATAACTAATGAGAACCTACTGCATAGCACAGGGAACTCTACTCAATGTTCTCTGGAGACCTAAATGGGAAGGAAATCTAAAAAAAGAGTGGATATATGTATATTATTATATAACTGATTAACTTTGCTGAAAGCAGAAAGTAACAACGTTGTAAAGCAAGTAAAAGCCAATAAAAATTAATTCAATTTTTAATTCAATTCAATAAAAATTAATTCAATTCAAAAAAAAATTGGCTTCATGGGAATTTTCTGGCCATCTACTGGTTAAAATTCTGTGCTTCCAGTGTAACGGGTACGGGTTCGGTTGTTCCTGGTCTGGGAAATAAGCTCCAGCAAGCCACAGGGCACGACCCGAAAAAAAAAGTTGACTTCCTAATCCCACCTTAATTTGGGAAATAGATTCTGGTCTGAGTATTAGACTATCCACTCCTCTCTTTGCCCTCAGGAATAAACACTTTCCGTGTATTTCCTAAAAGCAAAAGCAACTACTGAAATCACCAGTCACTGCAGCAAAGGGAGGTTTATTAATGTTGACGCTTATTCTGACAGCCGGGGAAGGCAATGGCACCCCACCCCAGTACTCTTGCCTGGAAAATCCAATGGACGGAGTAGCCTGGTGGGCTGCAGTCCATGGGGTCGCTAACAGTCGGACAGACTGAGCGACTTCACTTTCACTTTTCTCTTTCATGCATTGGAGAAGGAAATGGCAACCCACTCCAGTATTCTTGCCTGGAGAGTCCCAGGGATGGGGGAGCCTGGTGGGCTGCCGTCTATGGGGTCACACAGAGTCGGACACGACTGAAGTGACTTAGCAGCAGCAGCAGCAGCATTCTGACAGCAAGAGCACTAGGTGTACCTCAGCAGAAGTGGGGGGGTGTCAGTCGCTGTTCACAGGACTGTGGCATTTTAAGCACCGGACCCCCAGGGATGTTCCGCTGTTAGGTAATGTTTAACCAAAAGTTCACAGGACAAGTCAGCATTTAAAAGTATCTACCTTCATCTCTGACAAAGGTCAGATTTTTTAAACTAGAATATTTTAACAGATTTTTTTTTTTAACTAGAAAGATATGTGGCTTGAGAAAGTTATTGTAGAAACACTCCCAACCTTATACAAACAGGATGCAATATCAAGCAAAAGTGATTTCCAGTTTCAGCCTTGATGGAGTAACAGAAATGCGATTTCCCTTTCAGTGTAAATAACTAAATATATAAAGGGCAAAATATATGAAACAATGGTTTCAGATGCCACAACAAGCAGTACAGGACAACAATCCTGAAGGAAGGCAAACAAGTGATGTGAGCACTGCAATTGCCCAAATGACAGTCTAGAGGGAATTTCCAGGCTGCAGTTCAGGGAGGGACCCCAAACTGCTTAATGGTCTCTCTGAATTGAGGAAACTGTTAAGGACTCAAGTAAGCCAAATCAGCTAAGAGTTTATGGGTCATATTATGGAGGAGGAGAGACCTACACAGACAGCCGAGAGCTGCATATAGAGTTTCAGAATTGTACAGAAAATTCCCTGCAAGGCTTTAGCTGAATACTCCTCAGCCCATGCATGAGAACAAACTATCTGAAGCAGGAGGAAAATTAAAAACAAAAACAAAAAAACACTGAAAAGATTCAGGTAGAACAATTCAAATGATTACAAAGGGCTGGGAATAGTTTGCTTTCCCATCAGTCAAACTGGAAAAAAAAAAAACTTAAAATACACATGGCATCAGACAAATGTTGCCTCAATAGGCAGACAAAATTAGACCTGGAATAAATGTTTTCCTGGTCTCACTTAACAAAACTTAAAAGCAAGACTTCATGGGATTAACATATACACACTACTATACATAAAATAGATAACCAACACGGACCTACTATATAACACAGGGAACTATACTCAATATTTTATAATATCTTATAATGGAAAAGAATCTGAAATAAAATAGATGCAAATACATACATATACATATATTCATATACATACATATGTGTATATATATACAATCATTTCAGTAAATGGTGCTAGAAGAATTGGGTAACTGTCTGAAAAAATTAACTTTGACTCTGAACTCATACCATATAAAAAAATTAATTTGAAAGAGATCGTATTTTTCTTTCAAATGAAATTTATGAGTTAAATAAATAGAACTTTAGAAGAAAACATGGGAGAAGCCCTTAGTAAACTTGGGTTTGGCAAAGATCTCTTAACTAACGACCCCAAAGCACAGACTCTAAAAGAAAATAAATCAATTAAGTGGCCTTCATCAAAATTTAAAAAATCTAATCTTCAAAAGACACTGAGAAAATATTTGTAAAACATATACCTGAAAAACAGCATGTTCTCTTCAATACACAGAGATCTCTTATAACTCAGTAACAAAAAGACAACCAACCAATAAAAATAGGCAAGACATTCGAATGGGCACTGCACATAAAATATAGCTAATAAACACATGGGAATATTATTAATATCATTTGTATACAATTAGGGAATTGCAAATTAAAACTAAGATATCATTAAATAGTAGAATGGTTAAAATTTAAAGGTCTGATTATACTGATATTGGCATGGCTGTATGGAGGAACTTAAACTCTCACATATTGCTGGTGGGACTGTAAAATTGTATATCTACTTTGCAGAATAGCTTGCTAGTTTCTTTAAAAAATTAACTAAACAACCTAAATGTCCATCTACAGATGAACAGATAAAGAAAATGTCATCAGTTCAGTTCAATTCAGTTCAGTCACTCAGTCGTGTCTGACTCTGACCCCATGAATCGCAGCAATCCAGGCCTCCCTGTTCATCACCATCTCTTGGAGTTCACTCAGACTCATGTCCATCAAGTCCGTGATGCCATCCAGCCATCTCATCCTCTGTCGTCTCCTTCTCCTCCCGCCCTCAATCCCTCCCAGCATCAGAGTCTTTTCCAATGAGTCAACTCTTCACATGAGGTGGCCAAAGTACTGGAGTTTCAGCTTTAGCATCATTCCTTCCAAAGAAATCCCAGGGTTGATCTCCTCTAGGATGGACTGGTTGGATCTCCTTGCAGTCCAAGGGACTCTCAAGAGTCTTNCAGCAGCATTCTGACAGCAAGAGCACTAGGTGTACCTCAGCAGAAGTGGGGGGGTGTCAGTCGCTGTTCACAGGACTGTGGCATTTTAAGCACCGGACCCCCAGGGATGTTCCGCTGTTAGGTAATGTTTAACCAAAAGTTCACAGGACAAGTCAGCATTTAAAAGTATCTACCTTCATCTCTGACAAAGGTCAGATTTTTTAAACTAGAATTTTTTAACAGATTTTTTTTTTTAATTAGAAAGATATGTGGCTTGAGAAAGTTATTGTAGAAACACTCCCAACCTTATACAAACAGGATGCAATATCAAGCAAAAGTGATTTCCAGTTTCAGCCTTGATGGAGTAACAGAAATGCGATTTCCCTTTCAGTGTAAATAACTAAATATATAAAGGGCAAAATATATGAAACAATGGTTTCAGATGCCACAACAAGCAGTACAGGACAACAATCCTGAAGGAAGGCAAACAAGTGATGTGAGCACTGCAATTGCCCAAATAACAGTCTAGAGGGAATTTCCAGGCTGCAGTTCAGGGAGGGACCCCAAACTGCTTAATGGTCTCTCTGAATTGAGGAAACTGTTAAGGACTCAAGTAAGCCAAAGCAGCTAAGAGTTTATGGGTCATATTATGGAGGAGGAGAGACCTACACAGACAGCCGAGAGCTGCATATAGAGTTTCAGAATTGTACAGAAAATTCCCTGCAAGGCTTTAGCTGAATACTCCTCAGCCCATGCATGAGAACAAACTATCTGAAGCAGGAGGAAAATTAAAAACAAAAACAAAAAAACACTGAAAAGATTCAGGTAGAACAATTCAAATGATTACAAAGGGCTGGGAATAGTTTGCTTTCCCATCAGTCAAACTGGAAAAAAAAAAAAAACTTAAAATACACATGGCATCAGACAAATGTTGCCTCAATAGGCAGACAAAATTAGACCTGGAATAAATGTTTTCCTGGTCTCACTTAACAAAACTTAAAAGCAAGACTTCATGGGATTAACATATACACANGAAAAAAAAAAAACTTAAAATACACATGGCATCAGACAAATGTTGCCTCAATAGGCAGACAAAATTAGACCTGGAATAAATGTTTTCCTGGTCTCACTTAACAAAACTTAAAAGCAAGACTTCATGGGATTAACATATACACACTACTATACATAAAATAGATAACCAACACGGACCTACTATATAACACAGGGAACTATACTCAATATTTTATAATATCTTATAATGGAAAAGAATCTGAAATAAAATAGATGCAAATACATACATATACATATATTCATATACATACATATGTGTATATATATACAATCATTTCAGTAAATGGTGCTAGAAGAATTGGGTAACTGTCTGAAAAAATTAACTTTGACTCTGAACTCATACCATATAAAAAAATTAATTTGAAAGAGATCGTATTTTTCTTTCAAATGAAATTTATGAGCTAAATAAATAGAACTTTAGACGAAAACATGGGAGAAACCCTTAGTAAACTTGGGTTTGGCAAAGATCTCTTAACTAATGACCCCAAAGCACAGACTAAAAGAAAATAAATCAATTAAGTGGCCTTCATCAAAATTTAAAAAATCTAATCTTCAAAAGACACTGAGAAAATATTTGTAAAACATATACCTGAAAAACAGCATGTTCTCTTGAATACACAGAGATCTCTTATAACTCAGTAACAAAAAGACAAACAACCAATAAAAATAGGCAAGACATTCGAATAGGCAAGACATTCGAATGGGCACTGCACATAAAATATAGCTAATAAACACATGGGAATATTATTCATATCATTTGTATACAATTAGGGAATTGCAAATTAAAACTAAGATATCATTAAATAGTAGAATGGTTAAAATTTAAAGGTCTGATTATACTGATATTGGCATGGCTGTATGGAGGAACTTAAACTCTCACATATTGCTGGTGGGACTGTAAAATTGTATATCTACTTTGCAGAACAGCTTGCTAGTTTCTTTAAAAAATTAACTAAACAACCTAAATGTCCATCTACAGATGAACAGATAAAGAAAATGTCATCAGTTCAGTTCAATTCAGTTCAGTCACTCAGTCGTGTCTGACTCTGACCCCATGAATCGCAGCAATCCAGGCCTCCCTGTTCGTCACCATCTCTTGGAGTTCACTCAGACTCACGTCCATCAAGTCCGTGATGCCATCCAGCCATCTCATCCTCTGTCGTCTCCTTCTCCTCCCGCCCCCAATCCCTCCCAGCATCAGAGTCTTTTCCAATGAGTCAACTCTTCACATGAGGTGGCCAAAGTACTGGAGTTTCAGCTTTAGTATCATTCCTTCCAAAGAAATCCCAGGGTTGATCTCCTTCAGAATGGACTGCTTGGATCTCCTTGCAGTCCAAGGGACTCTCAAGAGTCTTCTCCAACACCACNCGATGAAGATCAAGGTGAGGCACAGGCGGCTGTGGCCTTGGGCCCAGGGGCCTTGTGGCTAAGATGGTGCCACCTACTAAAGCCCCGTTCTTGTCATTTCAGATCATTGCTCCTCCCGAGCGCAAGTACTCGGTGTGGATCGGAGGCTCCATCCTGGCCTCCCTGTCCACTTTCCAGCAGATGTGGATCAGCAAGCAGGAGTACGACGAGTCTGGCCCCTCCATTGTCCACCGCAAATGCTTCTAAACGGACTGCGAGCAGATGCGTAGCATTTGCTGCATGAGTTAATTCAGAAGTATAAATTTGCCCTGGCAAATGTATACACCTCATGCTAGCCTCATGAAACTGGAATAAGCCTTTGAAAAGAAATTTGTCCTTGAAGCTTGTATCTGATATCAGCACTGGATTGTAGAACTTGTTGCTGATTTTTGACCTTGTATTCAAGTTAACTCTTACCTTGGTATATGTTTAATACCCTGTGCATATCTTTGATTTAAACCCCTAGTTATATGCGGCTCTCTCACCTCTAGCTGAGGCGAGAATGTTATGGAAGAGAAATCCAATGGCTTGGTAGGAATCTGGGAGACTGCAAGTCTCTCAGTCTGTGCAGGGTATTAATGTGTCAGAGCTGCCTATTCCAGGATTTCTCTAGAGGCTGGCAAGAGTCCTGAAACAGTTGTCATTTCTGTCTTGGCCGGTCTTACACGGGGTTGGGAAGGTCCAAGCCGTAGGACCTGCTTTTTTTTCTTACTGAAGATTTCCCACCAGAACACCGTGGGCTTTTACCTGCCTTGAGTTGGAAACAGTTTGCATTCACACCTGTAAATTTATTCATCCTTTTAATTTATGTAAGGTTTTTGTACGCAATTCTCAATTCTTTTAAGAGATGACAACAGATTTTGATTTTCTACTGTCATGTGAGAACATTAGGCCCCAGCAACGCGTCATTGTGAGGAAATAAAAAGTGCTGCAGTAAACCGATCAGTGCCTGTGTTTGATCAGTGGGGAGTGGTGGGTTGTGTGGAGGTTTAACAGCCTCAATCAAGCTCAAATTAGGCAACAAAAACTGGTTCCTGCAAAACCAGAGGTGAACGGGTCCTGTGAGCATCTAGGGTCCGTGTCAGATTGGGCTTCCAGAGAAAAGGAAAGCTTGGGTGGGACTAGCCCCCAAGGGGCCTGGGAGGAGGGCGGCATCTTACACTTTATGTCTTTGGTGTAAAGATGTGCTCCCATAGAAGCAGGAAGGGCGTGGCTTCCTCAGCACACAGGTAGTGGGGAGGCGGTGCACTTTCAGTGAAATAAGCATGGGGTTGATTAGAGCCTGCTTGCTGAGCTGTGGAACCTTCAGTCTGCTGATAAAGGGTCACCTGGTGGGGTGAACTTGACTCAGGCTCTAGACTCCAAGGCCCCAAAGCTTTCCNTGGGCCTGTCTCTTATACACATCTAGATGTGTATAAGAGACAGGTCCGACTCTGTGCGATCCCAGAGATGGCAGCCCATTAGGCTCCTCCATCCATGGGATTTTCCAGGCAAGAGTACTGAAGTGGGTTGCCATTGCCTTCTCCATATATATGAATATATATACATACATGATATATGTATATATAATTGACTATTACTCAGGCAAAAGAATGAAATAACGCCATTAGCAACAACACAGATGGACCTAAAGATTATCATAATAAGTGAGGTAAGCTTGACAGAGAAAGATAAATATCATTTAGTATCACTTATATGTGGAATCTAAAATATATATATACAGGTGAACTTATTTACAAAGCAGAAATAAACTCACAGACATAGAAAATAAACTTATGGTTGCCAAATAAGAAAGAGGTGAGAGGGAAAAATTGGGAATTTGGGAAAACAGATATATACTACTATATATAAAATAGATAAACAATAAAGACCTACTGTATAGCACAAGGTACTATATTTAATGTCTTGTGATAACCTATATTGGACAATAATCTGAAATAGAATGTGTGTGTGTGTATGTGTGTAACTGCTGTATGCCAAATGAATGAAAATCACTTTTCATTGATATACAATGAAACATTGTAAATCAACTATACCTCAACAAAAAAATAAATTTATGTGGAAGACATATTTAAGAAAATTATTATTTAAACAAGGAAGAGTAAAGGAAATGAAGGTTTCTGTACTTCACACAAAATAAGTAAAAATATACCAATAGATTATGAAAAATTATATACACATAATGTAATGCCAATAACAATTACTGAAAAAGCCATGTAAGAGGTTAAACTCAAGGACAATAGACATTAATAAAAAATCAAACTCTAGAAAATGTTTAAGTAACCTACAAGTAGATAGAATTAAAAAAGAGGAAAATGAAAAATAGAACAAAGTTATTTGCAGAGACATCTGATAAGGATTAGTATCTAAAATACACATAGAACTCTTAAATTTCAGCAAATAATCCCATTTTAAAATGTGGCAAAGACACCACACCAAATATATACAGATAACAAGCATATGGAAAGATAATCCAAATCCCATGTAAACAGGGAAATGTAAATTAAAACAACAATGAGATACAACCACACATTAAAATGTCAAAAACCCAGAACTCTGACAAAATCTAATGCTAGTGAAGGTGTGGACCAACACTAGCTCATATTCATTGCTGATGGGAATGCAAAATGGTAGCTTCTTGGACAATACTTTTACCATCTGATGCAGCAGTCTCAGCCTTTGGTATTTACCCAACTTGGAAACTTATGTTCATACAGAAACATGCACACAAGTGTTTATAGCAGCTTTATTAATAACTGCTGAAAACTGCCAAAATTTGGATGCAACAGAGATTTTCTTTAGTAGGTGAATAGATAAATTGTGATACACCCAGACAATAGAATATTATTCAGATCTAAAAAGAAATGAACTATCAAGCCATGGAAAGACATAGAGAACACTTAAGCAGATATTACTAAGTGAAAGAAGTCAATATGAAAAAGCTACATGCCAAAGAAAAGAATATTCTATTTACTTTTCCATATTTCAACATTTTTGCAGTTATCATTTTTGAGATATAAAATCTAAATTCTATTAGTGATTAAAATTTCATTTTTCAACATGTTTGTCAATATTTAAATCCTTATTTGTCAATTAAAAAATTAGATACATGAATCAAATTATATTTTCAGTACCTATGAAGTATTAATGTTAAAATTTTACATATCATTTTAAAATAAAAAAGTGAAAATAATATAAAATGATAGCTTATTCCATAGCCATAGAAATGAATAACTAAACAATTAAGAAATTTTCCTATGCTTAAAATATTTTTTAAACTAGTTGAGAACTTACTATTCATAAAACAAACCATGCACAAACCATAAAGTTTAAACTTTAACAATAGCTTTTAGAGATCTGTACCCAAATATGTTTATTGAAAATAATTTTAATTTTTATGACTTAGCCAACATGTAACTGAAATTATTTCTTCAAACAAAAACCAAACCTTAGAGTCATGACCAAATACAGTCATGGAACTTATAAACAGATTATTGTTTTCAAATAATTTCCAACAAATGAAAAGAAGTTATAGTTCATAACAGAATTACTCACATACAAGGATTCAAAGCCTAGATTCTTAATCAAGCAAAATTGCTGCCTTGAAAACTATTCTGAGAAATACTTGACATTTAACCACCTTTCTGTATTAAGAATGCAATGCATTTTCTACCTATTTTTTAGTAATAAACACCATATTTCAGAACATAAAGATCATAGATAGAAAAAGAAAGCTTTAACAAATCAGTTTTTAACAGATATTATGGCAAAGAATATTCAAAGCAGACTATTTTTATCCTTCCTGGAGAAATTTAAAGAATGAAATGGGAAAGCCTAGTTTTACTGTTAACTTGCTATAATGAAAGAACGAATGATTAGAACAAAAGTTTTTCCTATGATGCTGAGAAAGGTACAGGAAATTAATAAAAGGAAATGACCAGAAGAAAATTCCCAGACAAATTCCGCAGAGGCTTCTCCAGGTATAAAGAAGTGAGCACAACTTATTAGAGTTCTGAAAGAATAAAAAAGCAATTATTTCTTTAAGTAACATATTTCTCTTTTCCTTTCTATATAGTCTATTTTTAGTCTTATGAAGTTAAGCTTCTTTGGGATGATTTGCATATGGGATAGAGGTGGAACCAGGGTTACTACATGCAGGATTTGTTCGAACTTAAAACTATAGGATGCTTCACAGTAACTGAGTTTTTAGTGTATTTGGAGAGGGAGAAAGTGCAATTTCCAGAGCTGTATTTTAAATACATCCATTTCACAGTAATATGCATGGAAAGTATGTTGAGTGTATGTGGGTTACTTAAATCAGAATCAAACTTGTAGAGAAATTTGTATCTCCCTTTTCTATTCAAGAATTAGTATTCCCCTTTCTCCCACCCCCTAGGCTCCTAACACAGACTTCTTTGATATTTTGCATTGCAGGCAGATTCTTTACCAACTGAGCTATCAGGGAAACCCTTAACTCTTCTTACAATGTACCAATTAGGGTACTGTTGATTACATCAGTTCCTTTCAGTCAGTCACTCTCTGAGATTCAGTACACAAAATTAATTTTAAAGTATCTTTCAGAAAGTCCCCAAGGAAGAAATTACATATTATTTATTATCTAAAAAGAGAATGACATTGGTGTACTTAACCTCAAAGTAAATTTAGGAAGAGAATCACAGATATCAGCCAGTTCTCTAAATGCACTTTTTAATGTTAGAGGGCTAATAAAATTCTAAAGTTTTGAATTTACACTAGACAAGACAGTCTTTCTTCATATACCTTAAGGGTAGCCAATTGTCTTGGTTTTCCCAGGACAGTCCCAATTTTAAAACACAAATTTCTGCATTCCATAAAACTCCTAAGTTTTGAGCAAATTGGTATAGTTGATTAGCCTATGCATGCTGGATGCGTGTGTGCTAAGTCGCTTCAGTCATATCCTACTCTGTGAGACCTTGTGGACTGTAGGCCACCAAGCTCCTGTCTATGGGATTCTCCAGGCAAGAATATTGGAGTGGGTTGCCATGCCCTTCTCCAGGGGATCTTTCTGACCCAGGGACAGAACCCCCATGTCTTGTTCCTGATCTTAGAGGTAGTGATTTCAGTTTTTCACCAATGAGTATGATACTAGCTGTAGGTTTGCTATATATGGTCTTCATTATGTTGAGCAATGTTCCCTCTATGCCCTTTCTGGAGAGTTTTTATCATAAATGGGTGCTGAAATTTGTCAGAGGCTTTTTCTGTATCTACTGAGATGATCATATGGCTTTTATTCTTCAATTTGTTATATCACACTGATTTATTTGCAAATGTTGAAAAAACCTTGAATCCCTGGGATGAATTCCACTTTTAATGTATTATTAGATTGGCTTCCTGGTATTTTGTTGAGGATTTTTGTGTCTATGTTCATCACTGATACTGGCATGTAGTTTTCTTTTTTGTGTTACCTTTTCTGATTTTAGGATCAGGGTGATAGTGACCTCATTGAGAATGAGTTTGGTCATGCTCCTTCCTCTGAGATATTTTGGAAGAGTTTCAGAAGAATAGGTGTTAACTCTTTTCTAAATGTTTGATAGAATTTGCCTGTGAAGCCATCTGGTTCTGTACTTTTGTGTGTTCGAAGTTTTAAAGTCAGTCTCTATTTCAATACTTGTGACTGGTCTGTCCATATTTTCTACTTTTTCCTGACTTAGACTTGGAAGGTTGTACCTTTCTAAGAATTTGTTCATTTACGCTAGATTGCCCATTTTATTGGTATATAGTTTCTTATAGTAGTCTCTTATCATCCTTTGTATTTCTGTGGAGTCTATTTTAACTTTTACTTTTTCATTTCTAATTTTGTTGAGTCCTATCCTTTTTTTTACTTGATGAGTCTGGCTAAAGGTTTATCAATTTCAACAACAATTTTTTTTAAAATTTGTATGTAGAGATCCTGAATAGTCAAAGCAATCCTGAGAAAGAAAAATGAAGCTGGAGGAATCAGAGTACCTGACTTCACATCATACTACAAAGTCACCAAAATAGTACAGTACTGGCACAAAAACAGAAATAAAGATCAATGGAACTTGATAGAAAGCCAGAAATAAACCCATGAACTTATGATCATTTAATCTACAACAAAGGAGGCAAGAGTATACAACGGAAAAAAGATAGTAACTTGAATAAATGGTGCTGGGATAACTGGACAACTACATGTAAAACAAATGAGAACATTCTTTAATACCACACACAAAAATGAACCCAAAATGGATTAAAGATATAAATGTAAGACCAGATACTATAAAACTCTTAGGGGAAAACATAGGCAGAAGATTCTTTTACATAAATGCAGCAATATATTTTTCGACCTCCTGGAATAATGGAAAAAAAAAGAAAACTAAGCAAATGGGACCTAAATAAACTCACAATCTTTTGCACAGAAAAGGAAATCATAAACAAAATAAAAGACAATTCACAGAATAGGAGAAAATATTTGTAAACACTGTGACTGACAAGGGGTTAATCTCCAAAATTTACAAACTGCACATGTGGCTCAATATATATATGTACATATATGAACCAATCAAAATGGGCAGAAGACCTAAATAAACATTTTTTCCAAAGAAGGTATACAGATAGCCAAGAGGTACAAGAAAATATGCTCAATGACATGACTTACTAGAGAAATACAAATCAAAGCTGCAATGAAGTATTGCCCCACACCAGTCAGAATGTGTGTTAGTCCCTCAGTCATGTCTGACTCTTTGCGACCCCATGGACTGTGGCCCACCAGTCTCCTCTGTCCAGGGAGTTCTCAAGGTAAGAATACTAGATGGGTTACCATGCCCTTCTCGAGGGGATCTTCTCAACCCATGGATCAAATCTGTGTCTCTAGCATTGCAGGCAGAGTCTTTACCAACTGAGCCATTAGGGAAGCCCTCTAGTCAGAACAGCCATCATCAAAAAGTCTACAAACAATAAATGTTGGAGAGAGTATGAATAACAGGATAACCCTCCTACACTGTTGGTGGGAATGTAAGTTGGTACAACCACTATGGAGAACAGTATTGAAGTTCCTTAAAAAACTAAAAATACAGCTACAATCAATTCAGTTCAGTTCAGTTGCTCAGTCGTGTCCGACTCTTTGTGACCTCATGAATCGCAGCACGCCAGGCCTCCCTGTCCATCACCAACTCCCGGAGTTCACTCAGACTCACATCCATCGAGTCCATGATGCCATCCAGCCATCTCATTCTTTGTCATCCCCTTCTCCTCCTGCCCCCAATCCCTCCCAGCATCAGAGTCTTTTCCAATGAGTCAACTCTTTGCATGAGGTGGCCAAAGTATTGGAGTTTCAGCTTTAGCATCATTCCTTCCAAAGAAATCCCAGGGCTGATCTCTTTCAGAATGGACTGGTTGGATCTCCTTGCAGTCCAAGGGACTGAGTTCTCAGAAGAGGTGCCAAAGTATTGGAGTTTCAGCTTTAGCATCATTCCTTCCAAAGAAATCCCAGGGCTGATCTCTTTCAGAATGGACTGGTTGGATCTCCTTGCAGTCCAAGGGACTCTCAAGAGTCTTCTCCAGCCAAAGTATTGGAGTTTCAGCTTTAGCATCATTCCTTCCAAAGAAATCCCAGGGCTGATCTCTTTCAGAATGGACTGGTTGGATCTCCTTGCAGTCCAAGGGACTCTCAAGAGTCTTCTCCAGCCAAAGTATTGGAGTTTCAGCTTTAGCATCATTCCTTCCAAAGAAATCCCAGGGCTGATCTCTTTCAGAATGGACTGGTTGGATCTCCTTGCAGTCCAAGGGACTCTCAAGAGTCTTCTCCAGCCAAAGTATTGGAGT
Organism: Oreotragus oreotragus; assembly: GCA_006410675.1. NCBI lineage: Eukaryota > Metazoa > Chordata > Mammalia > Artiodactyla > Bovidae > Oreotragus > Oreotragus oreotragus. The sequence goes on along the minus strand of SJYX01019748.1, from coordinate 275,705 downwards.
TTCAGCTTTAGCATCATTCCTTCCAAAGAAATCCCAGGGCTGATCTCTTTCAGAATGGACTGGTTGGATCTCCTTGCAGTCCAAGGGACTCTCAAGAGTCTTCTCCAGCCAAAGTATTGGAGTTTCAGCTTTAGCATCATTCCTTCCAAAGAAATCCCAGGGCTGATCTCTTTCAGAATGGACTGGTTGGATCTCCTTGCAGTCCAAGGGACTCTCAAGAGTCTTCTCCAGCCAAAGTATTGGAGTTTCAGCTTTAGCATCATTCCTTCCAAAGAAATCCCAGGGCTGATCTCTTTCAGAATGGACTGGTTGGATCTCCTTGCAGTCCAAGGGACTCTCAAGAGTCTTCTCCAGCCAAAGTATTGGAGTTTCAGCTTTAGCATCATTCCTTCCAAAGAAATCCCAGGGCTGATCTCTTTCAGAATGGACTGGTTGGATCTCCTTGCAGTCCAAGGGACTCTCAAGAGTCTTCTCCAACACCACAGTTCAAGAGCATCAATTCTTCGGTGCTCAGCCTTCTTCACAGTCCAACTCTCACATCCATACATGACCACAGGAAAAACCATAGCCTTGACTAGATGGACCTTAGTCGGCAAAGTAATGTCTCTGCTTTTGAATATACTATCTAGGTTGGTCATAACTTTTCTTCCAAGGAGTAAGCGTCTTTTAACTTCATGGCTGCAATCACCATCTGCAGTGATTTTGGAGCCCCCCCCAAAATAAAGTCTGACACTATTTCCACTGTTTCCCCATCTTTTCCCGTGAAGTGATGGGACCAGATGCCATGATCTTTGTTTTCTGAATGTTCAGCTTTAAGCCAACTTTTTCACTCTCCACTTTCACTTTCATCAAGAGACTTTTTAGTTCCTCTTCACTTTATGCCATAAGGGTGGTGTCATTTCCATATCTGAGGTTATTGATATTTCTCCCAGCAATCTTGATGAACCAGCAATTTCCCTCCTGGGCATATAGCTAGAGAAAACCATGGTTTGAAAAGATACATGCATCCCAATGATCATTGCAGCTTTGTTTACAATAGCCAAGATATGGGAGCAATCTAAATGTCCATCAGCTGATGAACAGATAAGGAAGTGACACATATAGAATGGAATATTAGTCATTAGAAAGAATAAAATAATGCCATTTCCAGCACCATGGATGGACCTGGAAATTATACTAAGGGAAGTAAGTCAGACAGAGAAAGAGAAATATGATATTGTTTATATATGGAATATAAAGAAAAATGATACAAAGCAGCTTATTTACAAAATAAAAAAAGACTCATAGACTTAGAGAATAAACTTATTGCTATCAGGGGGATAGGTTGGGGGGATGGATAGATTGGGAGGTTGCGATTCACATACATACACTGGTATTTTTAAAATAGATAAGCAACCACCACAATATTGTAAAGAAATTATCCTCCAATTAAAATAATTAAAATAAATTATTTAAAAATAATTAATTATAAAAAACAGATAAGCAACAAGTACCTACAATAGAGCACATAGAACTCTGCTTAATATTATGTGGCAGCTTGGATGGGAGGGGAGTTTGGCAGAGAATGGATACATGCATATGTATGGCTGAGTCCCTTTGCCATTCACTTGAAACTATCACAACATTGTTAATTGGCTATACTCTAATACAAAATAAAAAGCTTTTAAACAACAAGGGAATTATACTCAATATCTTGCTTTAAGCCAAAATGGAAAAGAATTTGAAAAAGAATAGATACATGTGTATATACATTATATATATGGAATCATTTTGCTATACACATGAAAGTATTGTAACATTATTTAATTATTTAATTTTTCTATATATATATATATATAAGTGAATCACTTTGTTGTACATTTGAAACTAACACAATGTTGTAAATTAGTGATACTTCAATTAAAAAAATTTTAAAACTCATATAAAATATAAAAAGTAAAATAGATAGCCAACAAGGACCTACTGAATAGCACAGGGAAATCTGCTCAATATTCTGTAATAACTTAAATGGGAAAAGAACTTGAAAAAGAATAGATACATGTGTATATACGTTATATATATGGAATCATTTTGCTATACACATGAAAGTACTGTAACATTATTTAATTTTTCTGTTCTCCAGTCAATCATTTTGTAATTTTTTTAAGTGGAGGATAATTGCTTTACAATATTGTTCTGGTTTCTGCTGTACAACACAAATCACCCATTACTCTCCTCCTCCCCATATATATATAATTCATATATATATGAATTTTGTGGCTGCAGTCACCAGATGCCATACACACAAACACACACACACACACACACCCATATCCCTTCTCTCTTGCACCTCCCTTTCACCCTCCTACTGACATAACATTGTTAATCAACTCTACTTAAGTATAAAATAAATTTCTTTAAATGCACAAAGCAGCTCTTAAAGAAAAGAAATGTTTTGATTTGTCTAATGTATCAGTGGACTTTTCTTGAGCTCAGTTAATTTGCATGGGGCACTGGCAGGTCTAGGGAACATTATAAAGGAAGAGATAGAGCAATAAGCTTAACTTTTACCAAACCTTAGCTAGCTGAAGGCCTATGGTTTTGAGAAGAAAACAATTCTTATAATGAGGTTTTTGTGTTTCTTTTACTACCTAATGTCACATTGACCTAAATCCCATGGAGATGTAGTAGAGTGGGGAAAAGAAAGATAAGAATGTGAAGTCACTCAGTCGTGTTTGACTCTTTGCGACCCCATTGACTGTAGCCTGCCAGGCTCCTCCATCCATAGGATTTTCCAAGCAAGGGTACTGGTGTGGGTTGCCATTTTTCTCTCCAGGGGATCTTTCCAACCAAGGGATTGAACCCAGGTCTCCCGCATTGCAGGCAAATGCTTTACCATATGAACTACCAGGGAAGAGTGGAAAATTTCAGCATAAAATTAAAAAAAATTAAAACTTCTTTGAAAGCACTCAAAATTGGGAAAGGAGTATATCAAGGCTGTATATTGTCACCCTGCTTATTTAACTTATATGCAGAGTACTGCTGCTGTTGTTAAGTTGCTTCAGTCGTGTCCGACTCTGTGTGACCCCATAGACGGCAGCCCACCAGGCTCCCCCATCCCTGGGATTCTCCAGGCAAGAACCCTGGAGTGGGTTGCCATTTCCTTCTCCAATGCAGGAAAGTGAAAAGTGAAAGTGAAGTCACTCAGTCGTGTCTGACTCTTCACGATCCCATGGACTGCAGCCTACCAGGCTCCTCCATCCATGGGATTTTCCAGGCAAGAGTACTGGAGTGGGGTAAAACACTGGGCTGGATGAAGTACAAGCTGGAATCAAGATTGCTGGGAGAAATGTCAATAACCTCAGATACACAGATGACACCACCCTAATGGCCGAAAGAGAAGAGGAACTAGAGAGCCTCTTGATGAAGGTCAAGAGGAGAGTGAAAAAGTTGGCTTAAAACTCAGCACTCAAAAAACTAAGATCATGGCATCTTGTCCCATCACTTCATGGCAAATAGATGGGGAAACAATGGAAACGGTGAGAGATTTTATTTTATTGGGCTTCAAAATCACTGTGGACAGTGACTGTAGCCATGAAATTAAAAGATGCTTACTCCTTTGGAGAAATGCTATGACAAACCTAGACAGAGTATTAAAAATCAGAGACATCACTTTGCTGACAAAGGTCTGTATAGCCAAAGCTATGGTTTTTCCATAAATCAGGTATGGATGAGAGAGTTGGACCATAAAGAAGGCTAAGAGCCAAAGAATTGATGCTTTCAAACTGTGGTGCTGGAGAAGACTCTTCAGAGACCTTTGGACTGCAAGAAAATCAAACTAGTCAATCCTAAAGGAAATCAGCACTGAATATATATTGGAAGGACTGATGTGGCAGCTGAACCTCCAATACTTTGGCCACCTGATGTGAAGAGCTGATTCATTAGAAAAGACTCTGATACTGTGAGAGATTGAGGACAGAAGGAAAAGGGGGCAACAGAGGATGAAATGATTGGATGGCATCACTGACTCAATGGATATGAGTTTGAGCTAACTTGGAGATAGTGAAGTACAAGGAAGGCTGACATTCTGCAGTTCATGGGGTTGGGACATGACTTAGCAACTGAGCAACAACAAATCACTTATAAAAGAGATTGCAAACTGGTAGCAATAAGGGTAAATCTAGGACACAGAATTGTTTCGGACCACATGTGTTTTAACAAATGATTAAGTAAGCAAAAGGGAGAGTTGTGGTTGCTGATGGAACACTTCTGTATCTTGATCATGGAGGTGGTTACATGAATGGACATGTGAGAAAATTACATTAAACTATAAACACACATATATAGATGCCTAAATGAGGGCATGTAAAAGTGGTAAAATATAAATAAGCTTTCTGGATTTTAGTAGTGTCAGTTTCCATGTTTTGATATTATATTTTAGTTATGCAAAACATTATCATTGAGAGAATTGGATGAAGGTTACATGGGGCCTCCCTGTACGTTCATCTATAACTTCCTATGAACCTACAATTATTTCAAAATTTAAAAAGAAATTAAAATCTCTGTGGCAGAAAAGAATTGAAATACCAACTGATATACTACCTCTGCTGCTGCTGCTGCTGCTAAGTCACTTCAGTCATGTCCAACTCTGTGTGACCCCATAGACAGCAGTCCAACAGGCTCCCTTGTCCCTGGGATTCTCCAGGCAAGAACACTGGAATGGGTTGCCATTTCCTTCTCCAAATACGACCTCTACCCATCTGGATACTAAATTTTTCCATTCTATCCAATATGTTTCCTAGACCCCACCAAAGTTCTACATTGAAAATCAAGCAAAACACTATAAAAACAAGAAACAAAATACTCAACATCTTAAGTATTAATTTTAAAATTCACTGTTCTAAGTGAGAGAATCTGCATATATTTTTTATAGAATATATTCTCTTTCTGAAAAATCATAAGAAAAATAAGCTGGTGGGAGGATCACATGGATAAGAAAATCTGAGACCTAGGAAGAAAAATCCTCAATTAATCAAATGAATCTAGTGTTCCTCATTGGGATGCCAGATAAAAATGGACTCAATGTCCTGTTATATTTTCTATTACTACCTGTCAAGGACATGTATCATTGAGATCTAAACAGGAGTTACACTCTTCTTTCTTTTTTTTTTAAAAAAAACACTGCTTAACCTTCTGCCTTTGAGATGAAAGACCCTATGTTGCCAATAGTTGTTTCTATAGCCTGGGGTACAAAAGTCCTGTAAAACAGAGATATACAAGACTCCTCAAAAGACGTTGGTGATGTGAAGGGAAGTGAAAGCATTAAGATTTCCAAAGTGAATTCTTAAAAAGCAGAGCCAGAAAAAAAATTCACATGGGATCTCCCATGGTCCTATTACAATGCTGCAAATCTTACAGCCAATATTTCAAAATTTATCTGTATCTTCAACAAATAACTTTTGAAGGACTGTCATCTACCAGGCACTGTTTTAAGCACTGTTAATAAAGCAGTGAAAAGTGTTAACAATAATTCTTGCTCTTATGTGGGTGTGTACTTGTGCACATGTTCATGCAAATATAGCTGGGAGAGGAACAGTTTGATAGACCATGAATAATGAGATAAGTAAAATATGTATTATATTAAATCATGATAAATGTTCTTGAGCAAAATGGAATAGTGAAGGAAACAGAAAGTATCTGAAGCATGGTAAAGAGGCAAGCAAGTTTAATTTTATAGGATTCTTAGTAAAGTGCTCAGGACAAGGTTTATATATCGAGAATAAATTTTTGTGTAAAAAATGAAGGTGAAGGGATGAGGCATGTTAGCAATGAAGGGAAGCACATTCTAGATATAGCAAGTGTAAAGACCGTGAAGTGTGATTTGTCTGGTGTGATGCAGGTACAGAAATATCACTGTAGCTCTGTTTAAGTAATGAGAGAACAGTAGTAAAAGATGGAGTGAGAGAGATAATGGTGATTTGTGAGGTTAGTTGTACCCATTCAGGTCTAGTTTCCAGAGCAGACAAAAAGTATCCACAACTGTAGGTCAGTTTTTCCTTGTGATGAGAACTAGAATTTACTCTCTTAACAACTTTATGTATGACATATAGCAGTGTTAATTTGCAAATTAAACTATATATATGTATTTATAAATAGTATATGTATATATATTTATAAATCTCCATAAACAGTAAAGATTAGAGGCACATGTGTAGTCTTGGTTAAAGAAAATTTAGTCATATGTCAGCATATCTCCTAGAGCCCCTATACTGTGTTTCTAGTTGAGGGGGAAGTGGGGTTCATTTACCTGTACCAGAAAACAGAATTTGGGTCTTCAAAAAGATGCTCTTTTTTTCATGTTTAGTTATAGCATAGAAGCAATCTAATGCCTATTGTATTGTATCTGAAATTTAAATGAGTTGTAACAGAATAACCTTATATTTAAGAGAAGCTCCCTTTTTCTCCCTCCTTTGGACAAAATTTTTCTAGAAAACCTTGCACTTCTATCACAGTATAATTTTTTTGTCTCAGTTTTTTTGGTCACACTGGTGTCAGACATTTTGGCAGATGAATAGTGGGAGGGATCACCTGGTATGAATGTTGCCTCATCCTCAACTTGTATGTTGCTGTCTCCCTTGTATCACTAATCTAGAGGAAGTCTGCTTGGCTCCCAGGACCTGAGAGCCTGAAATCTCCACCCCTACCCTACTCCAGCCCCTGCCTGAGAGAAAGAGGCAGAGAACCCTACCATCCTGGTTAGCTCACTTTGGCTCAGGACAGGGACTTTCACATATGAATATAGCTGATAATTTCCAGACCTGACATTACAGATTAGATTAATGGGAAATTCACCCACTTCAGACTGGGGCTTGCCAATCTGTCTCTGCAGGGGAATCTGATCTTTCACAGTATTAGGGAATATGCAGTAACACCTAGCAGCAGCAATGCTCAGCAGCACAAAGCAACATCTTAGACAGGCAGCAAACAGTGGTTCAACTGAGTGGTCTAGGAGAAGAAGTTAGTCAGCTAGTTGCAGCTAAAGAATTTGTATGGGGGTACAAAGATGGTTTCCTCAGCATTCGAGCTCCCACTGTTGTAAACCAACAGAATCTTATGGGGCCTCCTGGGACTGAACCCCTCCACCAAGTTCTCTGCCTGCCTCTTATTTGTATGAAAACGTAAGCTTTCAAGGCCTTCCCAGAGTTCCAGATAATACATTAAATCAGAGCAATGAGAAATGGCTCTCATTCAAGCAAAGGAACAACAAGAATAAAGGAAAACAGTTAAGCAAGACAAAATAATAATAGTTGAGCCATTAAACACAGTCAAGGACCTTTAGTTCCTCCTCAATAGCTATAGGTAATATTCTGAGCCATGTCCTTTGAGCTGTTTTGCAGATCATAAAGGCACCAACAGATGGAAGGAGTTAACTGCATGCTGACCACAAACACATGTAGATGCCAGACCAGTTGGAACAAGAAGGTCTATTTTATTTATTCTCAATTACTTCACCAACAACTAATCAGAAGAATTAGTTCTGATATTTTGAGCATTAACTGCCTAGTCTCCTAGTTTGGTGCCAGTAATAAATGCTGCAGTAAATGTTTCACCACAATTGGTGTCAGCAGATTGGCTTTACTCTGTGAGAATGATCAGATTCATATTTGGTTCAGTAACACTTTGTGGAAATGAAAACCCCAGGGCTGTTTTGATGAAAGGTAGTTTTTCCAGTAGTCATGTATATGTATGGATGTGAGAGTTGGACTGTAAAGAAAGCTGAGCACTGAAGAATTGATGCTTTTGAACTGTGGTGTTGTTGAAGACTCTTGACAGTCCCTTGGACTCCACGGAGATCCAACCAGTCCATCCTAAAGGAAATCAGCCCTGAATATTCATCGGAAGGACTGATGCTGAAGCTGAAGCTCCAATACTTTGGCCACCTGATGCAAAGAACTGACTCATTTGAAAAGACCTTGATGCTGGGAAAGATTGAAGGCAGGAGGAGAAGGGGATGAGAGGATGAGATGGTTGGATGGCCTCACCAACTCCATAGACATGAGTTTGAGTAAACTCTGGGAGTTGGTGATGGACAGGGAGGCCTGGAGTGCTGCAGTCCCTGGGGTCGCAAAGAGTCAGATATGACTGAGTGACTGAACTGAACTGAACAGGTTCAGTACACCCACATAAGGAGAGTAAAGTCACAAGATTTATTACTTACAAAAATCTCAGAATGATGGGGAAGGTAGGATGAAATGGAGAGGAAATAAGCCAGGGGAAAGGGAGTCTCCCATCCCACATCAACAGTGAGCAGGAAATGGAGAGCAGGATAGCAATCACCTATTACTTATATGGTAGTTGGGACAGAGATCACTAACTTTTGGGGGGGCTCAACACCTGTCTCTTATACACATCTCAAGTGTAAAGACCGTGAAGTGTGATTTGTCTGGTGTGATGCAGGTACAGAAATATCACTGTAGCTCTGTTTAAGTAATGAGAGAACAGTAGTAAAAGATGGAGTGAGAGAGATAATGGTGATTTGTGAGGTTAGTTGTACCCATTCAGGTCTAGTTTCCAGAGCAGACAAAAAGTATCCACAACTGTAGGTCAGTTTTTCCTTGTGATGAGAACTAGAATTTACTCTCTTAACAACTTTATGTATGACATATAGCAGTGTTAATTTGCAAATTAAACTATATATATGTATTTATAAATAGTATATGTATATATATTTATAAATCTCCATAAACAGTAAAGATTAGAGGCACATGTGTAGTCTTGGTTAAAGAAAATTTAGTCATATGTCAGCATATCTCCTAGAGCCCCTATACTGTGTTTCTAGTTGAGGGGGAAGTGGGGTTCATTTACCTGTACCAGAAAACAGAATTTGGGTCTTCAAAAAGATGCTCTTTTTTTCATGTTTAGTTATAGCATAGAAGCAATCTAATGCCTATTGTATTGTATCTGAAATTTAAATGAGTTGTAACAGAATAACCTTATATTTAAGAGAAGCTCCCTTTTTCTCCCTCCTTTGGACAAAATTTTTCTAGAAAACCTTGCACTTCTATCACAGTATAATTTTTTTGTCTCAGTTTTTTTGGTCACACTGGTGTCAGACATTTTGGCAGATGAATAGTGGGAGGGATCACCTGGTATGAATGTTGCCTCATCCTCAACTTGTATGTTGCTGTCTCCCTTGTATCACTAATCTAGAGGAAGTCTGCTTGGCTCCCAGGACCTGAGAGCCTGAAATCTCCACCCCTACCCTACTCCAGCCCCTGCCTGAGAGAAAGAGGCAGAGAACCCTACCATCCTGGTTAGCTCACTTTGGCTCAGGACAGGGACTTTCACATATGAATATAGCTGATAATTTCCAGACCTGACATTACAGATTAGATTAATGGGAAATTCACCCACTTCAGACTGGGGCTTGCCAATCTGTCTCTGCAGGGGAATCTGATCTTTCACAGTATTAGGGAATATGCAGTAACACCTAGCAGCAGCAATGCTCAGCAGCACAAAGCAACATCTTAGACAGGCAGCAAACAGTGGTTCAACTGAGTGGTCTAGGAGAAGAAGTTAGTCAGCTAGTTGCAGCTAAAGAATTTGTATGGGGGTACAAAGATGGTTTCCTCAGCATTCGAGCTCCCACTGTTGTAAACCAACAGAATCTTATGGGGCCTCCTGGGACTGAACCCCTCCACCAAGTTCTCTGCCTGCCTCTTATTTGTATGAAAACGTAAGCTTTCAAGGCCTTCCCAGAGTTCCAGATAATACATTAAATCAGAGCAATGAGAAATGGCTCTCATTCAAGCAAAGGAACAACAAGAATAAAGGAAAACAGTTAAGCAAGACAAAATAATAATAGTTGAGCCATTAAACACAGTCAAGGACCTTTAGTTCCTCCTCAATAGCTATAGGTAATATTCTGAGCCATGTCCTTTGAGCTGTTTTGCAGATCATAAAGGCACCAACAGATGGAAGGAGTTAACTGCATGCTGACCACAAACACATGTAGATGCCAGACCAGTTGGAACAAGAAGGTCTATTTTATTTATTCTCAATTACTTCACCAACAACTAATCAGAAGAATTAGTTCTGATATTTTGAGCATTAACTGCCTAGTCTCCTAGTTTGGTGCCAGTAATAAATGCTGCAGTAAATGTTTCACCACAATTGGTGTCAGCAGATTGGCTTTACTCTGTGAGAATGATCAGATTCATATTTGGTTCAGTAACACTTTGTGGAAATGAAAACCCCAGGGCTGTTTTGATGAAAGGTAGTTTTTCCAGTAGTCATGTATATGTATGGATGTGAGAGTTGGACTGTAAAGAAAGCTGAGCACTGAAGAATTGATGCTTTTGAACTGTGGTGTTGTTGAAGACTCTTGACAGTCCCTTGGACTCCACGGAGATCCAACCAGTCCATCCTAAAGGAAATCAGCCCTGAATATTCATCGGAAGGACTGATGCTGAAGCTGAAGCTCCAATACTTTGGCCACCTGATGCAAAGAACTGACTCATTTGAAAAGACCTTGATGCTGGGAAAGATTGAAGGCAGGAGGAGAAGGGGATGAGAGGATGAGATGGTTGGATGGCCTCACCAACTCCATAGACATGAGTTTGAGTAAACTCTGGGAGTTGGTGATGGACAGGGAGGCCTGGAGTGCTGCAGTCCCTGGGGTCGCAAAGAGTCAGATATGACTGAGTGACTGAACTGAACTGAACAGGTTCAGTACACCCACATAAGGAGAGTAAAGTCACAAGATTTATTACTTACAAAAATCTCAGAATGATGGGGAAGGTAGGATGAAATGGAGAGGAAATAAGCCAGGGGAAAGGGAGTCTCCCATCCCACATCAACAGTGAGCAGGAAATGGAGAGCAGGATAGCAATCACCTATTACTTATATGGTAGTTGGGACAGAGATCACTAACTTTTGGGGGGGCTCAACACTAAACGGTTATTTAAATGTGCCTTGGGAAAATCAAAGCAGGAATATGTGATGGGAATCCTGAGCTCAGGTCCTTTTTTTTTTTTTTTTTTTT
>SJYX01019748.1:229379-251988 GCA_006410675.1 Oreotragus oreotragus | reverse complement strand
CTTTTTTGTACAGTTCTTCTGTGTATTCTTGCCACCTCTTCTTAATATCTTCTGCTTCTGTTAGGTCCAGACCATTGCTGTCCTTTATCGAGCCCATCTTTGCATGAAATGTTCCCTTGGTATTTCTAATTTTCTTGAAGAGATCTCTGGTCTTTCCCATTCTGTTGTTTTCCTCTATCTCTTTGCATTGATTGCTGAAGAAGGCTTTCTTATCTCTTCTTGCCATTCTTTGGAACTCTGCATTCAGATGCTTATATCTTTTCTTTTCTCCTTTGCTTTTCGCCTCTCTTCTTTTCAGTGCTATTTGTAAGGCTTCTCCAGACAGCCACTTTGCTTTTTTGCATTTCTTTTCCATGGAGATGGTCTTGATCCCTGTCTCCTGTACAATGTCACAAACCTCATTCCATAGTTCATCAGGCACTCTATCTATCAGATCTAGTCCCTTAAATCTATTTCTCACTTCCACTGTATATTCATAAGGGATTTGATTTAGGTCATACCTGAATGGTCTAGCAGTTTTCCTTAATTTCTTCAATTTAAGTCTGAATTTGGCAATAAGGAATTCATGATCTGAGCCACAGTCAGCTCCCAGTCTTATTTTTACTGACTGTATAGAGCTTCTCCCTCTTTTGCTGCATAAAATATAATCAATCTGATTTCAGTGTTGACCATCTGGTGATGTTCATGTGTAGAGTCTTCTCTTGTGTTGTTGGAAGAGGGTGTTTGCTATGATCAGTGCGTTCCCTTGGCAAAATTCTATTAGCTTTTGCCCTCCTTCATTCCGTATTCCAAGGCCAAGTTTGCCTGTTACTCCAGCTTTTTCTTGACTTTCTACTTTTTCATTCCAGTCCCCTATAATGAAAAGGACATCTTTTTTGGGTGTTAGTTCTAAAATGTCTGTAGGTCTTCATGGAGCCATTCAATGTCAGCTTCTTCAGCGTTACTGGTTGGGGCATAGACTTGGATTACTGTGATACTGAATGGTTTGCCTTGAAAATGAACAGAGATCATTCTGTCATTTTTTAGATTGCATCCAAGTACTGCATTTCAGACTCTTTTGTTGACCATGGTGGCTACTCCATTTTTTCTAAGGGATTCCTGCCCGCAGTGGTAGATATAATGGTCATCTGAGTTAAATTCACCCATTCCAGTCTATTTTAGTTCGCTGATTCCTAGAATGTCGACGTTCACTCTTGCCATCTCCTGTTTTTTTTACCATTTCCAACTTGCCTTGATTCATGGACCTAACATTCCAGGTTCCTATGCAATATTGTTCTTTACAGCATCGGACCTTGCTTCTATCACCAGTCACAACCACAACTGGGTATTGTTTTTGCTTTAGCTCCATCCCTTCATTCTTTCTGGAGTTATTTTTCCACTGATCTCCAGTAGCATATTGGGCACTTACCGACCTGGGGAATTCCTCTTTCAATATCCTATCATTTTGCCTTTTCATACTGTTCATGGGCTTCTCAAGGCAAGAATATAATTTAGCTATTCCATTTTTGGTTATTTATTTCAAATGAATTGGAAGCAAGGACTTGACATATATCTGTACATCAATGTTAGTGGCCATCTTATTTAGTCAAAATGGAAAAATGATGCACATGTCCACTGACAGATAATAAACTAAACATGATATACATACAATGGAATATTATTCAGTCTTAAAAGAAAAGACTGAAGTTCTGATATAATGCTACAACCCAGATAAACCTTAACCATGAAATAAGCCAAACCCAAGAGGCCAGGTATACAATTCTTCTTATATAAGGTAACTTATGTAGTCAAATTCATAAAGACAGTTGGTATTTGTCAGCACTTGGGTGAAGGAATTTAGGAGGAGTTAATACTGTGTGTGGTAGTTCAAGGGGTTGCAAAAGTCAGACACAACTGAGTAACTGAACTAATACTTAATGGACATGGAGTTTCAGTGTGGAAAGGTGATAAAGTTTGAGAGTGATGATGAAATTAAAGCAGTTAATGCCACTTAATTGTTTAAATGGTGAATTATATCATATATATTTTACCAGAATTAAAAAAAATCTAGTAAAATGGGTTTGTCATTATAATATCAACAAAACAGTATGATGTCCATAATAAAAATGTTTTTAAAATTATATTTGTCATTACTGCTACTACCATTACTATTATTCTGTACTATTAGAAAAATTTTGCATATTTATTGTTTAGAACATAATTCAACTTGTCTGGAATCTCTTCTATCATTCACAGCATTTGAGAGTCAGACTCCCTGTAACTGTGTGTCTCCCTAGGCCCTCAACCATGACTAGTAAACAGATGATCTAGCCTGAGCCAATTACATTCTCACTCCCAGGAACTAAGAAGAGAAACAGAGATACTCAGCCAGAGTTACCAGATGACTAGAATCAAAGTATGGAAACTATGAGACATATATATTGTTCCCGCAGATGAACATGGAGAAGGCAATGGCACCCCACTCCAGTACTCTTGCCTGGAAAATCCCATGGATGGAGGAGCCTGGTGGGCTATAGTCCATGGGGTTGCTAAGAGTCGGACATGACTAAGCGAATTCACTTTCACTTTTCACCCTCATACATTGGAGAAGGAAATGGCAACCCACTCCAGTGTTCTTGCCTGGAGAATCCCAGGGACGGGGGAGCCTGGTGGGCTGCTGTCTATGGGGTCACACAGAGTCGGACACGACTGAAGCGACTTAGCAGCAGCAGCAGATGAACAAGTGAAGAAAACTAACCTACAGGAAGAATTCTTTTTCTCAAAATATTATCATATCTTTAATCTTAGATGTATAAGACAACTTCATATTTACATCTCTATAGATATAGCTATATCTTTAGATTTAGAATCGTTCCTCAGTCTGGCACTAAACACTAAATCTCCAAGTTAACATAAAAAAAGAAAACCATTTTGAATAATGGTGTGAGTGGAGGCAAATGCAATATCCTATGAGTATACCCCTGTTAATGCTATTTGGCTAATTCTTTACATAATTAATCACTACATTTGCCAACACCAAACATGCAGTTGTTGTTTAGTCACTCAGTCATGTCTGACTCTTTGTGGACTGCAGCAGGCCAGGCTTCCCTGCCCTCCACTATCTCCCAGAGTTTGCTCAGATTCATGTTCGTTGAGTCACTGATGCCATCCAACCAACTTATCCTCTATTGCTCCCTCTTCCACCTGCCCTCAATCTTTCCCAGCATCATTTTTTTCCCCAACGAATTGGCCAAAGATTATTGGAGCTTAAGCTTGAGCATCTGTCCTTACAATGAATATTGAGGGTTAATTTCCTTTAGGATTGACTGGTTTGATCTTCTTGCTGTCCAAGGGACTCACAAGAGTCTTCCCCAACACCACAGTTCAAAAGCATAAATTCTCTAGTGCTCAGCCTTCTTTATAGTCCAACGCTCACATCTGTACATGAGTATTGGAAAAACCATAGCTTTGACTATATGGACATTTTTAAGCAAAGTCATGTCTTTGTTTTTTAGTAGGCTGCCTAAGTTTGCTATAGCTTTTCTTCAAAGGAGCAAGCATCTTAGTTTTGTGGCTGCAGTCACCACCCACAGAGTTTATGGAGCTTAAGAATATAAAATCTGTCACTGCTTCCATTTTTTCACCCTTCTATTTGCCATGAAGTGATGGGACTGGATGCCATAATCTTAGTTTTTTGAATGTTGAGTTTTAAGNCTTCAAAGGAGCAAGCATCTTAGTTTTGTGGCTGCAGTCACCACCCACAGAGTTTATGGAGCTTAAGAATATAAAATCTGTCACTGCTTCCATTTTTTCACCCTTCTATTTGCCATGAAGTGATGGGACTGGATGCCATAATCTTAGTTTTTTGAATGTTGAGTTTTAAGTCAGCTTTTTCACTCTCCTCTTTCACCTTCTTCAAGAAGCTGTTTAGTTCCTCTTCATTTTCTGCCCTTAGGGTGGTGTCATCTGCATATCTGGGGTTGTTGATATTTCTTCTGGCAGTCTTGATTCCAGCTTGTGATTCATGCAGCCTGGCATTTCACATGATGTCCTCTGCATAGTAGTTAAATAAGTAGTGTAACAATACACAGCCTTGACGTTTCCTTTCCAAATTTTGAACCAGTGTGTTTTTCCACGTCCAGTTCTAACCATTGTTGTTCCTAATGCTGGATGTTGCTAATTACCAGAGCAAGTAAAGTTTTGTTTCTTTAGAAAATGAGAGGGGTGAACAACTCCAAAAAACTTCAATGCATATTTTTCTTTCATTCATATTTGGAAAAGCACTACTGAATATTTTACCAAAGTTCCAAGGCTTAGAATTAAATGAATGTGTATATCTCCATAAAGGAGCTTCTCAGGTGGCTCAGTGGTAAGGAATCTGACTGCCAATGTGGAAGACACAGGTTTAATCCCTGCATCAGGAAGATACTCTGGAGAAGGAAATGGCAACCCACTCCAGTATTCTTGCTTGGCAAATTCCATGGACAAAGGAGCCTGGAGGGCTACAGTCCATGGGGTCACAGAAAGTCGGACATGACTGAGCGTCTGAACACACACACACACACACACACACACACACACACACACACATATATATATNGAAGATACTCTGGAGAAGGAAATGGCAACCCACTCCAGTATTCTTGCTTGGCAAATTCCATGGACAAAGGAGCCTGGAGGGCTACAGTCCATGGGGTCACAGAAAGTCGGACATGACTGAGCGTCTGAACACACACACACACACACACACACACACACACACACACACATATATATATATATATATATATACACACACATATATTTCCATGCTTATAGAGAACATAAGGTCTAATACAGCCACTGCAAACAACAATAAGTTTTGTAACACTACTAAACCTGGAATATAAAGTTAAACTTTGAATTCTTATTCATTACTCTTTAGCATGGGAAAGAGGTCTAATAATCTATGCAGAAGAGGTCATGGAACAAATATTTCAAAATAAATATATATACTAAAGGAAATGGCTCTGACTCTCCTCCTACTCTATTAGTTACTTGGATCTCTGAAATGCTACCACAGGGAAGGCCAAACTAAGCAAATATGAAGATAATAACATGATAAAAAAAAAACAAACTGCTTTTTTCCCCATTAAGAGTTAAAAAGAAGTGCTCTCAATTTAATATCACTGATTCCATTTTGCATATGCAAAGTGGAATGTAAATGGGAATTTAAGCCACTATTTTGTATAATTTTCTTAAAATGGAATTTTGTCATCTAAAGTGTGTAATTAACGATAATGAAAGAGAATTCACTCTAAAGGACACAATTGTTTTCTCCAAAGGTAACAACTGTTTTCTCCAAAGGTAAACTGGAGAGACAAAATCACATGATTCTTTTGAGGTTTGTTTTGTCTGATTTCTGCATATGAAAATTAATCATTCTATTCCACTCACTTTACAGATGACCTAATTTTCATGCACTTTTAAAGATGAAATCACAAACACTTATTAATGAGTTAAACACTGGCAAGAAAAGCAGATTAAAACCACTAATTATCTACTTTTTCAGAGGATAGATGCATTAATTCTTTGGGAAGAAAGGTATTTTGTTAATGCAAATTCTATCCGAATTACATACATTCAAAACTCAGATATAAATATTTGACTCTTGACTACAATTTAATAAGTATCATATAGCAAATTTGCCAAATGTGAAACCCACAACATCAGTGTCTGAGTAAGAAAATAACATTTACAGAAAGCATAAGTAAGTAACAAAACCACATAGAAATGTATATTCTAATGTGTATAATGGTCAACAACGAAATCAGATTGATTATATTCTTTGCAGCCAAAGATGGAGAAGCTCTATACAGTCAACAAAAATAAGACCAGGAGCTGACTGTGGCTCAGATCATGAACTCCTTATTTCCAAATTCAGACTTAAATAGAAGAAAGTAGGGAAAACTGCTAGACCATTCAGGTATGACCTAAATCAAATCCCTTATGATTATACAGTGGAAGTGAGAAATAGATTTAAGGGCCTAGATCTGATAGATAGAGTTCCTGATGAACTATGGAATGAGGTTCGTGACATTGTACAGGAGACAGGGATCAAGACCATCCCCATGGAAAAGAAATGCAAAAAAGCAAAATGGCTTATGCCCTCTTGCAACACCTACCATCTTACTTGGGTTTCTCTTACCTTGGGTGTGGGTTGTCTCTTCACGACTGCTCCAAAGCACAGCCGCTGCTCCTTACCTTGGACGAGGGGTATCTCCTTACCATCGCAGTTCCTAACCTTCAATGTGGGACAGCTCCTCTAGGCCCTCCTGCGCCTGCACAGCCCCTGCCCCTCTGATTGCTCCTCCTGGCCGCCAGCCGTGGCCCCGGGCATGGGTGGCTTCTCCCAGCTGCCGCCCCTGGCCTCGGGCTCAGGGTGGCTCCTCCGGGTCACCACCCCTGGCCTTGGGTGCGAGGTGGCTTCTCCCGGCCGCCCCTGGCCTCGGACGTGGGGTGTCTCTTCCTGGCCATCACTGACGTCAGACACGGGGTATACAGTGAAAGTGAGAAATAGATTTAAGGGCCTAGATCTGATATATAGAGTTCCTGATGAACTATGGAATGAGGTTCGTGACATTGTAAAGGAGACAGGGATCAAGACCATCCCCATGGAAAAGAAATGCAAAAAAGCAAAATGGCTGTCTGGAGAAGCCTTACAAATAGCAATGAAAAGAAGAGAGGCGAAAAGCAAAGGAGAAAAGAAAAGATATAAGCATCTGAATGCAGAGTTCCAAAGAATAGCAAGAAGAGATAAGAAAGCCTTCTTCAGCAATCAATGCAAAGAGATAGAGGAAAACAACAGAATGGGAAAGACTAGAGATCTCTTCAAGAGAATTGGAGATACCAAGGGAACATTTCATGCAAAGATGGGCTCGATAAAGGATAGAAATGGTATGGACCTAACAGAAGCAGAAGATATTAAGAAGAGGTGGCAAGAATACACAGAAGAACTGTAAAGAATAGCAAGAAGAGATAAGAAAGCCTTCTTCAGCAATCAATGCAAAGAGATAGAGGAAAACAACAGAATGGGGAAGACTAGAGATCTCTTCAAGAGAACTGGAGATACCAAGGGAACATTTCATGCAAAGATGGGCTCGATAAAGGATAGAAATATTCTTCAGGGGAGAATAAAAACTTTATTTACAAATAGTTAGTAGTAAAGCCTCTTCATGGGTCACAGACTTATCATGGCAAAGGGGGCTTGTGTAACTCAGTGAAGCTATGAGTCATGGTGGGCAGGGCCAACCAAGACAGACGGATCATGGTGGAGAGTTCTGACAAAGTGTGGTTCACTGGAGGAAGGAATGGCAAACCACTTCAGTATTTCTGCACTGAGAACGCCATGAACAATATGAAAAGGCAAAAGATATGTCACCAGAAGATGAGCCCGCAGGTCTGAAGGTGTCCAATATGCTACTGGGGTAGAATTAAGAAATAGCTCCAGAAACAAGACAGAGGCTGGACCAAAGAGGAAATGATGCTCAGCTGTGGATGTGTCTGGTAGTGAAAGTAAAGTTTGATGTTGTAAAGAACAATGTTGAATAGGAACTTGGAATATTAGACCCATGAATAAATGTAAATGAGATGTTGTCAAGCAGGAGATGGCAAGAATGAGCATTAGCATCTTAGGAGACAGTGAACTAAAAGACAGGGGAATAGGAGAATTTAATTTAGATGACTGTTATATACACTACTGTGAGCAAGAATAACTTAGAAGAAATAGAGTAGCCCTCCCAGTCAAAAACAAAAAAAAGATTCTGAAATGCAGTACGTGAGTGCAATATCAAAAATGACAGAATGATCTCAGTTCATTTCCAGGGCAAACCATTCAACATCACAGTAATTGAAATCTATGCTGCAATCACTGATGCTGAAAAAGTTGAATTGAATGGTTCTATGAAGATCTACAACATCTTCTAGAACACTAAAAAAAAATGTCTTTTCATCTACAGGGATTGGAATGCAAAAGTAGGAAGTCAAGAGGTGCCTGCTGTAGCACGCAAGTTTGGCCTTGGAGTATGAATTGAAGCAAGGCTGCAAAGGCTAACATAGTTTTATCAAGAGAATGCACTGGTCATTGCAGACACTCTCTTTCAACAAGACAGGAGATGTCTGTGCATATGGACATCACCAAATGGTCAATACCAAAATGAGATTGATTATATTTTTTGCAGTGAAGATGGAGAAGCTCTATACAGTCAGCAAAAACATAACCTGGAACTGTCTGTGGCTCAGATCATCAGCTCCTTATGCAAAATTCAGACTTAAATTGAAGAGAGTAGGGAAAACCACTAGGCCATTCAGGTATGACCCAAATCAAATCCCTTATTATTATATAGTGGAAGTGACAAATAGATTCAAGAAATTAGATCTGGTAGACAGACTGCCTTAAGAACTGTGGACGAAGGTTCATAACTCTGTACAGGCAAAGGTGACCAAAACCATCCCTAAGAAAAAGAAATGCAAGAAGGCAAAGGGATTGCCTGAGGGGGCCTTACAAATAGCTGAGAAAAGAAGAGAAGTGAAAGGGAAAGTAACAAGGAAAAGATTTACCCAACCAAATGCAGAGTTCCAGAAAATAGCAAAAAGACAGAAGAAAACCTTCTTCAATGAACAATGCAAAGAAATAGAGAAAAACAATAGAATAGGAAAGACTGGAGACCTCTTCAAGGAAATTGGAGATATCAAAGGAACATTTCATGCAAGGATGGGCAAAATTAAGGACAGAAACAGAAAGGAACTAACAGAAGCAGAAGAGGTTAATAAAATGTGGCAAGAATATACAGAAGAACTATATAAAAGAGATCTTAATGATCAAGATAACCATGATGCTTTGGTCACTCACCTAGAGCCAGACATCCTGAGTGTGAAGTAAAGTGGGTCTTAGGAAAAATTACTATGACCAAAGCTAGTAGAGGTGATGGAATTCCAACAGAGCTATTTAAAATCCTTAAAGATCATGCTGTGAAAGTGCTACACTCAATATGCCAGCAAATTTGGAAAACTCAGAGGTGGCCACAGGATTGGAAAAGGTCAGTTTTCATTCAAACTCTCCATCATTCCCTTCAGAGAAATCCCAGGTCTGATCTCCTTCAGAATGAACTGGTTGGATTTCCTTGCAGTCCAAGGGACTCTCAAGAGTCTTCTCCAACACCACAGTTCAAAAGCATCAATTCTTCGGTGCTCAGCTTTCTTCACAGTCCAACTCTCACATCCATATATGACTACTGGAAAAACCATACCCTTGACTAGATGGACCTTAGTCAGCAAAGTAATGTCTCTGCTTTTGAAAATGCTATCTAGGTTGGTCATAACTTTTCTTCCAAGGAGTAAGCATCTGCCCTGGGATTTCTTTGGAAGGAATGATGCTAAAGCTGAAACTCCAGTACTTTGGCCACCTCATGCAAAGAGTTGACTCATTGGAAAAGACTTTGATGCTGGGAGGGATTGGGGGCAGGAGGAGAAGGAGACGACAGAGAATGAGATGGCTGGATGGCATCACTGACTCGATGAGCGTGAATCTGGGTGGATCACAAAAAACTGTGGAAAGCTCTTAAAGAGATGGGACTACCACTTTATCTTTCTCCTGAGAAACCTGTATGCAAGTCAAGAAGCAACAGTTAAAACTTGACATGGAACAACAGACTGGTTCAAAATTGGAAAAGGAGTACAACAAGGCTGTATATTATCACCTTGCTTATTTAACTTAAGTGCAAAGTATATCATGTGAAATACCTTGCTGGATGAATCACAAACTGAAATCAAGATTGCTGGGAGAAATATCAACAACCTCACATATACAGATGATACCACTCTAATAGAATGTGAAGAGGAACTAAAGAGGCTCCTCTTGATAAAAGTGAAAGAGGACAGTGAAAAAGCTGGCTTGAAATTCAACATTCAAAAAACTAAGACCATGGCATCTGGTCTCATCACTTCATGGCAAATAGAAGGGGGAAAAGTGGAAGCTGTGACAGATTTTATTTTCTTGGGCTCCAAAATTACTGTGGACAGTGACTGCAATCATGAAATTGAAAGATGCTTGCTCCTTGGAAGAAAATCTATGATAAACATAGACATTCTATTAAAAATAAAAGTCATCACTTTGTCAACAAAGGTTCATATAGTCAAAGCTATGGTTTTTCCAGTAGTCATGTCCAGATGTGAAAGCTGGACTATCAAGAAAGCTGAGTGCTGAAGAATTGATGCTTTTAAATTGTAGTGCTAGAGATTCTCGAGAGTACCTTGGACTGAAAGGAGGTCAAAGCAGCCAATCCTAAAGGAAATCAACCCTGACTATTCATTGGAAGGACTGGTGCTGGAGCTGAATTTCCAGTACTTTGGCCACCTGATGCAAAGAGCTGATTCATTAGAAAAGACCCTAATGCTGGGGAAAATTGAAAGCAAAAGGAGAAGGGAGCGGTAGAGGATGAGATAGTTAGCATCACTAACTCAATGGGATTGGGGGCAGGAGAAGGGGACGACCGAGGATGAGATGGCTGGGTGGTATCATGGACTCGATGGACATGAGTCATTGAACTCCAGGAGATGATGAACAGGGAGGCCTGGCGTGCTACAATTCATGGGGTCACAAAGAGTCAGATATGACTGAGTGACTGAACTGAACTGAAAAGAAATCAACTCTGAACATTCATCGAAAGGACTGTTGCCTAATCTGAAGCTCCATCAATTTGGCCACCAGATGAGAAGAGCCAAATCATTGGAAATGACTCCAATGCCTGGAAAGATTGAAGGCAGAAGGAGAAGTGGGTGGCAGAGGATGAGACGGTTAGATAGTATCACCAGCTCAATGGACATGAATTCGATCCAACTCCAGACAATAGTGAAGGAAAGGGAAGCCTGGTGCACTGCAGTTCATGGGGTCACACAGAGTTGGATAAGATGTAACAGCTGAACAATAACACAACAACACATTTTAAGAAAAATAGAAACATTAAAAAGATGTTTACCTTGTTATATAATGTGATATTCTTGTATTCCTGAACATGATTGATGATACTTAAACAGCTTCATTGTCTTATTTCAGAGAACATGCAGAACTCTCAAAAACTTTGACTGATAAAGCCATGGGGATATAAAAGCATAGGTCTTTTTAGAACCAAATGATTATGTGAAAATTTACTCAAATTTAACCTATCCTAGTTTCCTGAATGACTTGTCTCATGGAATTTTGGGAAGAATAATATAAATTAATGCATGGATATAAAAATTCTTGTAACCACTAAGGTACTGTGTTGAAGTATTAATAAAATGGTGAGATTAAAAATAAGCATATGTTTTGTATCTTCAAAATGTGTTTATGATAGTTCAGATGCAGCTTTAAGAATAGGGCTCATTATAATACCAATATCTAAGCCATGAAATTAAAAGACGCTTACTCCTTGGAAGAAAAGTTATGACCAACCTAGATAGCATATTCAAAAGCAGACACATTACTTTGCCGACTAAGGTCCGTCTAGTCAAGGCTATGGTTTTTCCTGTGGTCATGTATGGATGTGAGAGTTGGACTGTGAAGAAGGCTGAGTGCTGAAGAATTGATGCTTTTGAACTGTGGTGTTGGAGAAGACTCTTGAGAGTCCCTTGGACTGCAAGGAGATCCAACCAGTCCATTCTGAAGGAGATCAGTCCTGGGATTTCTTTGGAAGGAATGATGTTAAAGCTGAAACTCCAGTACTTTGGCCACCTCATGCGAAGAGTTGACTCATTGGAAAAGACTCTGCTGCTGGGAGGGATTAGGGGCAGGAGGAGAAGGGGACGACCGAGGATGAGATGGCTGGATGGCATCACCGACTTGATGGATGTGAGTCTGAGTGAACTCCGGGAGATGGTGATGGACAGGGAGGCCTGCCGTGCTGTGATTCATGGGGTCACAAAGAGTCGGACACGACTGAGCGACTGAACTAAACTGAACTGTTATTGTCTCAGTCTTGTGATATAGGTAATATTACCATTATTAAGATTGTAGATAAGATTTTATAGAAAACAAAACTGACATTAAGGAAATTGACTTTAGGAAAGAAAGAAAGTCAGTGAGCTGGCATTTGTTTCAGATATGCCTAACAGTTCTGTGCACACTTCCACAAGCAAAACTCAAAGGAAACTTAGTAGGGAAATGTTAAAAGAGTTCCCTAGTATTTGATGGAACTATTTCAATAAGAACTATTTCAATTGACTTATGCTTTACAAAAATACTTCAAGTAACCTTAAAGTGATAAACTAGACGACGTCACCATAAATATCAATATTATAAATCTCTCTAAAAATAAAAAATACTCAATATATCTGAATAATTTGTTTATTCATTGTGAGTCATCTCAGGTATTCTATTTAGTTAAATATATTTATACAGATTTTGTTCTATACTGTCTCATAGTCAGATTATCATAACAAAAAATGACAAACCCAAATAATTCTAGCTCATTAGCAGTCTATTAGTTTTCTCTCACCCATTTGTACAGGATGGGCCCCTGAAGACAGCCTGGTGAGGTTAGGAGTCATCCTCTTGGTTGGGATTTTCAGGCACAGTGATCTGTGATGATGATTCAGTTAAAAGCAGCTTGATTACTTATCTATTCTTCTAATATGGAGAAGATTGGAGAATATATATATACATATATATGTAAATATATGTAATTGTATATAATTAATTAAATAGTTAAAATATGTATAATTAATTTTTCAAATGTGAGCTGTGCTTCTATCATTGTTAAAGGGAAGAATTCTAAGGAGTACACTTTCCTATTTATCTACTCTTTCAGGTTAAGTAATGTTTCATGCAATTTTACATTTATCTATGCCAAAGTAGTCCTCATAAATCTCAGCATTCCCTTTTTAAAATAAATTATCTTTCATTAGGATGAATAACCACAAAAATAATATTGATGCTTGATTAAAGCCTTATGTTGCACAAAGTCAGATTTGTCAGAGAAAAATAGACTATCTTTTTATTCTGTTACATATTTTGCATAACAGAAGCATTCTTAATTTTAAATAAAATTATTATATGAAATAAATGAAAACTTCAAAGTAACATTCTGATCGATGTAACCTAATCTTGCAGCTATCTGAGGTTTCTGCTGAGCTAGCAGAGTCTAAATCTTCCTAGCCAGGAACCTTCCCTAGACAACCATTGCTCTAGGATCCCAATTCATGTTGTATCTGGAACCCTAAAGACAGCTTTGCTCTTTCTCTATCAGTCAGATGGCTCTGCTTAAGCTGGTATCATATGGTGAGAAAAGACATATTCTCTACTCAGTATAACAGACAGTGGTGTACCTAGCATGTCTTTGAGGTCAGCATCACCTTTCTCTCCCCCACATCCATGCTCTAGCCTCATTGAGAACTGCCAGTGGCCCTCCTGAGATAACGTGAAGAGATACTATTTGAAAATGAATTTCTTAAGTAGAAAGCAGAATCTGGATATGGAGAAGACTGGAGAATATATATATATATATATAATTATATAAAGTTAAATATATATTTATACATAATTAATCCTGTTCTGTTCAGTCGCTCAGTCATGTCCGACTCTGCAACCTCATGGACTGAAGCATGCCAGGCTTCCCTGTCCATCATCAACTCCTGGAGCTTGCTCATACTCATGTCCATTGAGTTGGTGATGCCATCAAGCCATTTAATCCTCTGTCATCCCCTTCTCCTCCTGCTTTCCTTCCCAGCATCAGAGTCTTTTCCAGTGAGTCATTTCTTCACATCAGGTGGCCAAGTACTGGAGTTTCAGCTTCAGCATCAGTCCTTCCAATGAATATTCAGGACTGCTTTCCTTTAGGATTTACTGGTTGGATCTCTTTGCAGTCCAAGGGACTCTCAAGAGTCTTCTCCAACACCGCAGTTCTAAAGCATCAATTCTTCGGTACTCAGCTTTTATTATGGTCCAGCTCTTACAACCATACATGACTTCATAACTTTGACTATACGAATCTTTGTTGTCAAAAAGTAACAAATATATATAAATATATATAATTAATTTTTTCAAGTGTGAGCTGTGTTTCCTATTATTGTTAAAGAGAAAAATTCTAAGGAGTACACATTCTAAGGAGTATACACTTTCCTAACATTCTTCATAAATGACAAATTTCTCTTTGAAACCTTTGGGTGTCATTTTGTCATAAAGTAAAAGACAGGAGCAATGGAAGAGCTGAATGATTGCGCTGTTCTGGGAATGAGCCGACTCTAGATTGTTTTCTGCTGCCGCTGCTGCTAAGTCGCTTCAGTTGTGTCCGACTCTGTGCGACCCCATAGACAGCAGCCCACCAGGCTCCCCCGTCCCTGGGATTCTCCAAGCAAGAACACTGGAGTGGGCTGCCATTTTTTTCTCCAATGCATGAAAGTGAAAAGTGAAAGGGAAGTCGCTCAATCGTGTCCGACTCTTGGCGACCCCATGGACTGCAGCCTACCAGGCTCCTCTGTCCATGGGATTTTCCAGGCAAGAATACTGGAGTGGGGTGCCATCGCCTTCTCCAAAATTGTTTTCTACTCTTAGGTTTTCCTGTTAGCTAATCTAGGTTGTTAGAATATATCAATAAGCCAGAGATGTGTTATGGATGTTCTGATATACTGCTCCTTCCTGCATGGGTGCAACTGGTTGGACCCTGAAGCTCCTCTGGAGATGTCTCAGGCCATTACCCAAGCGAGCCATATTAATATGGTAGCTTCCCATGTGAAGGATGATGTGAAAAAAGGGTTGAGCACATTGACCTAGACCTTATGTCATTCCTAACTTACTCACAAAGCTGAACAAATTTTACAAATTAAACACAGGTTCCTGGAGATTCTGATTCAGTAGATCTGCAGTTGGATAATCTGTATTTCAAAAGAGCTCCCCAGATGACTCTGATTATCTTTCAGGTTTAAGAAATGTTAGACTAAATAACCCTTCCAAATCATGAAATTCAGTTATTCTAAGCCTGTTTCCATTCTGTTATGAAGTTTCACTACATGGGAACATTACATTTTAGAAACAGTTTCTTAGAAATTGACAAGGTTGCTAAGTTTTCATGGTGATTCCTCCTTAGGAAGAGAATCTCTGGTGGCCAAGCTTAAATGTGACTTTTAGGGACAGTATTGTTTCTGCAGAGATACCTGTGTGCATTACAAGCCTTCCTAATATGGTCTTACTTAATGTTTTTCCTTCAATGAGGTATATTAGCAGGTAGGATGATGAAAGCTAGCAAAAATAAAAGTATCTGGCAATGTTTACTTGGAAACCTCAGGAAAAGGCTTTCTAGTTATAGCATTCCAGGTATAATTGTTATTTTTGTCAAAGCATAAAGACAGAGTTGATTATAATTTGCTAACAAATAAACTCTTTTTAGAGTCCCAGGCTTTACTAAAAATGAAAAAAAAGACTCTGAAAAAAATTAATTTCTTTTCCTATGTGAAATCCTTAATCAATCTCTGAGATCAAGAAAAACTTCTTAGCATTGCAGAGATGGATTTGGGCTGACACAGGGAATGTACAATGAGAAGCAGCCTGAGTGAAATGTAGCCATCTGGGCAAGAGAATTAGGTGATGCAAGAGAAAGGCCAAGGCCCTTAGGGATACCTTCTTTCTTGGAATAGCTTTCTTTTGTCAACATGGTGCTAATTAAACTATTTTATTTGCTTTAAAATGGCCTAATTAACCCTGGCAAACAGGGTTATCCAAGGCAACATGATATTTGAATGAAGTTATCAGTAATAGCAAAGTGTTATCTTTTATGAAAACTTCAGGTTATCAGATTCAAGTGAATATAATTCTGTTAGACTAAGTACAGGTCAAAATATAACCCTGATGAGACATAATTAATTTCATATGGCAAATACTTCAGAAGATGTGGAAGTGTTTGTATTTGTACCCTATAAAAAGAAGACAGTAATTATTGGTGTTTTCAATGCCTATATTAATTGGAATCACAAAGTTTAACATAATGTTATTAATTGTTAGATGTTTGATGAAATATCAACAGAATGCAACTTATATCATTGTGCATATTCTGCAGATTAAATTTATGAGGTCATTAGTAGGCTGAAGAGTTTAATATGTCATGACTACAGCCATGGTCAAGATGTTAATCATTTAGTGATATTTGATTTATGGTAATTAGAAATGATTCATTTTGGTTCAGTTCAGTCACTCAGTCATGTCTGACTTTGCGACCCCATGAATTGCAGCACACCAGGCCTCTGTGTCCATCACCAACTCCCGGAGTTGACTCAAACTCAAATCCATCGAATCGGTGATGCCATCCAGCCATCTCATCCTCTGTTGCCCCCTTCTCCTCCTACCCTCAATCCCTCCCAGCATCTCTTTGGCCACCTCATGCGAAGAGTTGACTCATTGGAAAAGACTCTGATGCTGGGAGGGATTGGGGGCAGGAGGAGAAGGGGACGACCGAGGATGAGATGGCTGGATGGCATCACGGACTCAATGGACGTGAGTCTGAGTGAACTCTGGGACATGGTGATGGATAGGGAGGCCTGGCATGCTGCGATTCATGGGGTCGCAAAGAGTCGGACACGATTGAGCGACTAAACTGAACTGAATGTGTATAATAAAATATAATATGAATTTCCTAGAATGGTTTTAGGGGGAAAGAGCTCTTATTTTTCAGACATCCTATTCAATTTTATTTCCACATCTCTCACCATGTTATTTTCTTTCACAAGAAAGATCCATGTGACCGGGCTTCCTACTCCTCAGTCTGATGCAAATCATATTTATCCTTCTTGAAGCAACTCATAGTCAGTCTTGTTCTTTACCGTTTCCTTTTATTGTACACTCATAGCACATAAAAGAATGAAAAGTCAATGAAATAGCTATTTTTGGATAATAACTTTATAACAGTCCTTTATATCATTTCAGCACATATTTAAAAGTTATTTTAAATGTATTTTTTTTAATGCTGGATTACCTTAATGAAGAAATAGGTGTTAAGAGAATGAGTTGTGTATATTATACAAAATTTAAATATATTATTTTTGTTTTCTAATGGGGTTTTCTAGCCTAAATGGTTTTGTCCATTAAAAATTACATTAGTTTTTAAACACAATTTCCAAGTGGTGCTTAAAAATTATAAGTGAAGAAAGAGAAGGGAAACATTGGTAACTGGTACCTTTGCATTCAGAGGAAGTTCGAGACCAGAATAATCCTCAGGAGTTAGAAGAACTTGACTAACTTTTTTCTGCTAGTGTATGTTCCCCTAGAAGTAATTACACAGATTAAAAGGAAATTAAGTCAATATGCTAGGAAATTGTTCAATAAAATAAAATGAGAATGAATCAATACTGCTTAGAGCCTAATACCTAAGGAATCATTTGTACCTATTAAGAAAATACATATAGCAAAGACTTGACATCTAAACTTTTTTGATGTTCCAAATCTGGTTCTGTCCATATGTACTAGGGTTTTTTCAACGTTGACTAATAAACTTGGAATGAACTAAGGTATAATAGGATGCATGAAATTAAATCTTGAATAAACCTAAATGGAAGGTAGTCATTTATAAGGAAAACAGAAAACAATAAATTTGGTTACTTTAAAATAAATATATTTGCCCTCTCTAATCAAGACTCCCCCCTCACAAGTTTTAAAGAAATAAGATACATTTCAGATATCCAAATTATCAAATTATCATTACTATATTATAGCTATTTATATAGTTATGTACTATTTTAAGGATAGGTACTTTAAAAAAGTAATATTATGTTCAATTTATTTCTGAGAACCAGAGGATACAAGTCCTTGATGGGAAAATCAATGTGAAATTATTTCCATAAAAAGTTGAAAAATAATAAACAAGAAAAAAAATTTAAAAACAACTGTTGCTTCAGATTCACATACAACTGTCTTAAGAGCAGGGAAAAAGTCTTTATGTAACCCAACAGCCAAGCTACTTCAAGTGAGTTATTTGAATTCTTTGAAATTACAAAAGAAAAATTTGCAAATAATTCTTGACTGAATATTGCAGGCAGTTGTTTTGATAATGTGCAATTCATTTATTTCTCCTCTGAATAGTTTAGAGTGGAATTCTTTAAAGAAATAAGAAAAGTTATCCACTATTGCAGAGGATTAAACCAAAGGTCTATCCATAATCATGTTTTTCGTTAGTGGTTTAAAATGGGTGAAACTGTTTTTCTTACTTTATCAGTAGCTCATATATAATGTATAAATTATGATTGGCATTTATTTCTCATTTAGCTTCCAAAAGCACTTTCCAATGATCACCTCCTTAATCCAACTGTGAGGTAAATAGATGGCAAATATGATTAACCTTATCCCTAGAGGGATATCAGCAGTGCAGAGGGGTAAATTACTTGCTTAAGGTCATCTAGGGGGTCAGCAACAGAGCCAAAAAGATTTTAAACTTCTACTTTGAATCTGATAGTAACATGCAGGTGTACTTTCATGAAACCAATTTAATTGTTATAATTATTCTGGAAAATTAAAAATTATTTTGTTCCATAAGAAACAAATACAATAAATGAAATTAACATAAGTATGATTTTTCCACTCATTTTCTTTTTAGCTAAACTGTTTCAAAGAATGCAAAATTACCCTGAAGTAGATATTACATTAAAAGATGTTTTCTCCTGAACTGTGTCATTAAGTGTAAAATTGCTGACTATATAATGCACACATATACCAGACACAAAAGTATAAGTGACATTTAATAAAGTATCCATGAATAGAGACAAATAACAGTGAAATTTTTGAATTACAGATTTCTATATAATTCATTTTATTTCTTCTCAATATATAGGGTAAATCTATTTTAATATTATAAACTCCAGGAAAGAATCTTAATTTCACCAAAATATAAGCAGTTTTGGGCTTCGCTGGTGGTCCAGTGGTTAAGAATCCACCTTGCAATGAGGGGACACAAGTTTGATCCCTAGTCTGGGAGGATCCCACATGCCATGGGGCAGCTAATTCCCTGAGCCACAACTACTAAGCCCTCATGATGCAACTACTGGAAGCCTGTGCACCCTAGAGCCTGTGCTTCACGAAAAGAGAAGCCACTGCATTCAGAAGCCTGTGTGCCACAACTAGAGAGTAGCCCCCAGTCGCCACAACTAGAGAAAGTCCACATGGAGCAACTAACACCCAGCACAGCCAAAAATAAATAAATGAATGAAAATATAAGCAGTTTATCATAATTAGTTCAAATTTTGATGAACCTCTGTCCAAATTATATTAAATTATCAAGTATGAAATTTCCTACTAATGAGTGTTTGGTGTATTGAATGCCAAGAGAAAATGTTTTTCAAGGTTAAAAGAAGTCAAAATCTACAAACTTAATCACTTTGGGGTCTGTTTCTTATTTTTTATATTTAGTGGTTTTTACATACAGTTATTGGAGAAGGAAATGGCAACCCTCTCCAGTATTCTTGCCTAGAGAATCCCATGGACAGAGGAGCCTGGCAGGCTGCAGTCCATGGGGTCACAAGAGTCAGACGCGACTTAGTGACTAAACCACCACCAACACCACATACAGTTATTAAAACTAGACTAGAAAGGGATCTGTAGATATGTGATGTTATCTCTATTGTGTAATATTCAGATTTTTCAAGTAGAAAAATGGCTCTCCCTCAGTATGCTCAATATTCAGGTATTTATTCAACCAGAAAATGTCTCAGATCAATGCAATAGATGATAGAATATTAGGGAATATGTAAACCTCTCTAATTAGCAAGGTATTCTTCCATGCTTGTCACAGAAAATCAAAGCTTGGCAGAAACACATGCTCATCTCAAATAAAAGGAATGGGGTTTAAAAAAGCAAATGTAAGTGGTGACCTTTACAAAGTACTAATTCAAGTTGCTCTATAAAGCATTTTAAAACATGAAAAATAGGCAATAGTTCAGGGACATAGATGTGACAGAAGCAAGGTTCCTTGGTTTGGCTTATATTATTATTACTCACAGAACTTTCCCATTGACGGGGTTAAAAGAATTGGTTCCCTACTTGCTGGTCAGAAAGTAACGTGTCCTTTCTCATGGTATTCCATTAAAAATTAGTCCACATTCTCTACTGCCTTATCTTGTGGAATTATGATGTTTTGATGACAGTATATGACAAAACTTGATTGCACAAAAAGACAGGAAGAAAATATAATGTTGATTAATAGACAAACATTTTTGATTCAGAAAAATGAGGGCACATTCAGGGAGCTGGAGCCAAAAAATGTCAGCATGGGGTAGGAGAGAAACTCATCAATGAATATGCAGTTCTTTAGAAGGGATACTAAAAAACTTTACAGAGCAGAATGAAAAAGGGCTTTAATAATTGAAAAAATGTATTATGGACAAATTGATCACTTAAAAATTGCATATATATTTGCCCCCTAATAGTATATGCATTTCAAGAAAAATAATAAATATTAAAGAATATTAAGACATAGTATGACTTCTAGCTGAACATGAACATGGCAGTATACAATACAATTTTCTATTTCTCTCAGAAATCACTAGGAAACAGCAATAAATAAATAAATAAATAAAAGAACAAGGAAACATATGAGAACACAAATGTACAAAGTCTAAAAATGCTGCTGAAAGCAGTGGAGTTCCAGCAGAGGTACAAGAGAAGTCAGGTTGAGAAACTGCTGATGGCTGCTGATGTAAGAAATAAATAGTAATATATATTTGCCCAAAGTGGGAGTACATATGGAATGCAAAATCAAAATATCTTTTTATAGAGTGATGGGAAAAGAACTTATCACTTGATGATGGAGTTTTCCAATGGCAAAGATTCTTTGCTTGACCAAACTCTGGTCAGACTCTTGAACCTTCTCCTAGACCCATCTGTGCAATTCATTATAAAATCTAGTTTGAGGAAGAATCCTTCTAAGTCAGTTTTACCAGAACCTCCTACCCTTGATATCTGATCATCCTTGATACTTGATCTGGATCCTAATTCTCTACCGTACCTCAAGGGATTTCTGATCAAACTAGCCAATGCTTAGCAAGAAACTTATTGGTTTGGATTAGCCAGAACCCCCTTACTATTGATGTTTTCTCTTAGTAATTTTCCAATAACTACCTTGCAGCCTGCTGATCACCTGTAAATTCCCACTTACCCATGCCCATGTAATGGGATTTGAACCCAGTTTTCTCCTCTATTGTGAAATCCCACTACGGTAGTCTCTATTAATAGTCCTGAATAAAATCTGCCTTACTACCTTTAACAAGTGGCTTGAATATTATTTTTCTTCAACACCAAACACACACTTTGATTTCATGAAAAGAAAACAAGCTTGAACACACAAGAGTCAAATTTTCAAAAGCTGCTTGTTCTTGTGAACCATTCTAGATATTGTGAACCATTCAAGATGCTTGCAGAGAACTAACATCTAAATTATTGCACACACACACAAACAAACATGAGTCTGGATAACAAGAAAAAGTACTAAAAACCTGGAACACCATCCATTCTCTTTTACAAGGAAAACCTCTAGTCAACAGCTGACCCTGAAAATCTTCAATATATTCAAAATGGTAGTACAAGATAAATTTAAATATAAGAGAAAAGGATGAAATGAATGCATTTTTAAGCATAATTTATGAACAAAGTCTTGAACCTTCTAATGGAAAGTTCAAATAATGTCCCAGAAAAATATTCACACAGCATGTATAGAGATCAGTAGATCAATATATATTTTATCATGTATATACAAAATATTGTATTATATACAATATTTGTATTATTTACAAAATATAGCCTATGAATTCACTCTTCAATTTGTATACAATTTATGATATATTTATGAACTATAATGCATATGATACATGTAAACTATATAATGTATTCAATGGATAGTATCCTATAAAGTGAAGTCGCTCAGTCATGTCCAACTCTTTGCGACCCCATGGACTGTAACCTGTAGCTTATCAGGCTCCTCCATCCATGGGATTTTCCAGGCAAGAGTGCTGGAGTGGATTGCCATTTCCTTCTCCAGGGGATCTTCCTGACTCAGGAATCAAAGCCGGGTCTCCCGCATTGCAGGCAAACACTTTACCATCTGAGCCACCAGGGAGGTGGCTATATATGCATAGTATTTTATAATTTCTATATTATGAGATGCAAAATATTATCTATTTAATACTTTATATAGTTGATATGAAACATATACATTATAGTTCATATATATAATAAATTATATACAAATTAAATAATATATTATAGGATATATTATGTGTATATATTATATATGTATAGTACATTATAGCTTGTATATATATTTTATATCAAATACATGATAAATAATATATATTCCTAAAAATACTGAATTTTAAGTAATAAGGAAAAATTCTTCATTCCATCAAACAAAGAAAAACCAAGCCTTATATCAGTTCAGTTCAGTTGCTCAGTCGTGTCCGACTCTTTGCGACCCCATGAATCGCAGCATGCCAGGCCTCCCTGTTCATCACCATCTCCCGGAGTTCACTCGGACTCAAGTCCATCGAGTCCATGATGCCATCCAGCCATCTCATTCTCGGTCGTCCCCTTCTCCTCCTGCCCCTAATCCCTCCCAGCATCAGAGTCTTTTCCAATGAGTCAACTCTT
>SJYX01019748.1:122612-229298 GCA_006410675.1 Oreotragus oreotragus | reverse complement strand
AGTCCATGATGCCATCCAGCCATCTCATCCTCGGTCGTCCCCTTCTCCTCCTGCCCCCAATCCCTCCCAGCATCAGAGTCTTTTCCAGTGAGTCAACTCTTTGCATGAGGTGGCCAAAGTACTGGAGTTTCAGCTTTAGCATCATTCCTTCCAAAGAAATCCCAGGGTTGATCTCCTTCAGAATGGACTGGTTGGATCTCCTTGCAGTCCAAGGGACTCTCAAGAGTCTTCTCCAACACCACAGTTCAAAAGCATCAGTTCTTCGGCACTCAGCTTTCTTCACAGTCCAACTTTCACATCCATACATGACCACAGGAAAAACCATAGCCTTGACTAGGCGGACCTTAGTCAGCATAGTAATGTCTCTGCTTTTGAATATACTATCTAGGTTGGTCATAACTTTTCTTCCAAGGAGTAAGCGTCTTTTAATTTCATGGCTGCAGTCATTTTAAAAATAATATTCTAGATGCTTCATATAATCAGTTGGCATGAGGTTGGCACTCAATCAAAAGCAATTTGTAATTTTTTTTCCAGCATAGAATTGCATAGTTTATTTTTTTCCTCCTTTACTTCCTTCCTTTCATCCTTCCTTCTTTCTTTCCATCTTCCAATTCATACTATAAAGCACACTAAGAGTAGGCATTGTGGATACTAAAATCAAGGAATTAATCATCCCTGCAATTAAAATGGGCTTCCAAGTTGGCACTAATGATAAAGAACCCATTTCCCAGGGCAGGAGACACAAGTTTGATACCTGGGTTGGGAAGATCCCCTGGAGAAAGGAACAGCAACCCACTCCAGTATTCTTGCCTGGAGAATCCTATGGACAGAGGAGCCTGGGGGTCTACGGTCCATAGGGTCACAAATAGTCGGACACAACTGAAGCAACTTAGCACGCATGCATGCCTTTAAAATGCATATAGTTAAGCAGTGATACAAGCAAATAATGAGTGATGAAGCTGGTTAACATAGAGTGTGTGTGCGTGTGTGTGCATGTTTCAAAGATAAAGTGTGAATGAAGTAAAAAAGCTAATCTTCTCATGAGATTTACGACAGACTCAAGAGAGAATCCAACAGAGATATTGCAAATGTATCATGAGAAAGAGCATAGCTGTTGGAATAACTGTAGGCAAAATTGCCCAATGTTTTGAGCCAGTTTCCTTGCTAAGCACAGATAACAAACTCTTTTTTGACCAGAAATCTATATGGGGATTCAGTTCTTTGGCCAACTAACTTACTTGCTACTTGAAATAGGTAGGACCTCTGAACCTAGTGGGCTGCCGTGTATGGGGTCGCACAGAGTCGGACTCGACTGACGCGACTTAGCAGCAGCAGAACCTACCGACTCTGTCTAACAATACTTCTCATCACGTTAGATTCAAGCCATGAAGTAGGAAGGCAGGCACTCATTTCTTTCCTTCCAGCTCTGACCCAGAGGCAGATTCTTGTGACTTGTACCTGTGCTTAGTACTTCCGTGCTGATCAGTTCTTACCACAGCTCTCACGATAACCTTAAGCTGGCCGGTCATTTACAGCACGGTGAGGACACTGGTGTGAAAAAGTGTCGCAGTGTAAAGAATCCTGTTTATTGTGCCCTTCATCAGCCTGCTCTGTAGGCATTCCCCCTTTCTGCGCCAAATCAACTTTAAAGCAAGGCAAGAAGCAAGCGGAAGCTAGGGCTAAAGAGAGTCATGATGGAAGTTACTCTGTGCTGGTAAAAGACGAGGAAATGGCAGGGAGAGGAAATGTAGGTAACCTCTCCCTGATAGCAAGTGGAATCAGTCATTTTTGGGTAAAGATCAAGAATTCCAGTTCTGCCTATACTTGGCAGAACAAACTTCAGGTGTGCACATTATTATGACACCTCATGTAGTCTTGAGAATTATAAGTGTTTTTTCATTTCAAATAAAATAGATGAAAGAAAGCTACATTTAGATCCTACAAAAGGAGAAATGTGCCCACTGAGAAGAGAAGTTGTATCTTGTTTCCTCTAAATATTACTGTGTTAGTTTGAAGTCAGATCTCTTTACCACAGATTAAGATGGACTAACAGAAAATTCCAGAAGAATCTGGTTTTCAGAGGCTTGTCGACTTAAGAGGTACAAATAGATACTGATATCAAAATGGAAAACAAAGTTTACATTTACCTCATCTCTGAGCTCCTCTAGTGGGTGCTTTATTTTAGGATTTGTTCTATGGAAATGGCATTGAATTGGATTGAGTCTGTTGGACCATCGACAAGGCTGAGAATCTTGAGGGCTGAGTCAGTGCTGTTCTCATAAATCTGTTCTGGAGTGTGGGAGCCTGACTTGTACCATATTCCAATTTGATCCGGGTAAATATGCTCACCACCACCAGTTTTAAGTTACCAAGGGTTTAACAACCTTCTCACAAAATGCTGAATATTTAACCATTGGCTCCAGCACATGACTGGCTGGGACACAATCTCTGCACCATCATTGCCTAACACATGGCCCAGCACAGACTGTTATGCACTAAACATTCTCTGAATTCTAGTGGAGAGAGTTTTCAAACAATCATTATGAGAATACTGGTTCTTCCAAGTCCTCCATTGTTTTACTCCAGGGCATGCCAGTTTTTATGAAAGCAATTTCACTTTCTCCAGCCAACACCATTCCTTTTTATAGCCTCTGAGCAATGAAAAGATAGAGGTTTGGAAGATAGAGTCCTGTGTACTGTATCCCAAAGTCCATAGACATTTCTATATGTGGAAGATTTCAAAGGCTGCTTTTGTGGGTTAGGGCAGGCTTGTCTTATGTCATTAAATGGAGAGTAGTTAATCATATAAGTGGAATATTTCAAGATTCTCCATAGCTAATATCTTTTTTAAAAATAAGAGAATGTCAGTTGATGGGAAGAGCCTCTGCCTTCTTGTTATTGAAGAGGAGGAAGCATACTTTGAGTGACTTACATATGCTAGGACTTATTTAATTTTATATCTGCTACCACCTCTTTGGGGCTTTCCAGGTGGCTCAGTGGTGGAGTCCGCCTGCCAACACAGGAGATGCAAGAGATGCAGGTTCTACCCTGGGTTGGGAAGATCTCCTGAGGAAGGAGATGGCAACCCACTCCAGTATTCTTGCCTGGAGAATCCCATGGACAGAGGTGCCTGGCAGGCTACAGTCCACAGGATCACAAAGGATCGGACATGACTGAGCACGCATGCAAGGTCATGATTGCACCCCCTCTTTTACCAGTTAAAACAGGGTCATCCAAAGACTAAGCTAAATAGGTCAGGCAATTGCAGCAGAAAGACTGGAACCTTGTTTGATGGCTTTCAAAGCCCTTGCGTGCATGGTGAGGAGAGAGAAAGCAGAGCTGCGTAGGATAGGAGTTGGATAGGGATCTAAATATAGCCTTTGCCTGCCCCTGTCATCCAAAGAGAAGGCTCTGTTTACTTCTCACTTCTGCCAGGCTTTCTGTACTTCTGAATGGGTCAAGGCATACAATTGAACAAATCAGAAGAGAAGGCTGAACTAATCTTTATCAAAAAAGATCTTTGTGTAGCCATGAGAAAAACTCCTGGTCCTGGAATTGGGAAAAGTTGTGGTAGGGATCTGTTATTGTAAGAGGAAACTTGGAGAAAGAAGATGGAGATGGAGTCAAGTAGACACAAATGTTATTCTCCTCACCCCCACACCCACTGCTGCTGATTTAAGAGACTTGAGGAAATATCTTCCCCTAATTTTTCAAAGCTTTTGTCTTAATGTAAACATTCATTTCATTTCAAAGCCTTGAAAAATAATTAGAGAAAACAACTGAGACTTGTCTAAATGCAGTACTGTTATTCTGGTAGTTACTAATCCAAAAAAAAGAAACTTGGAGAAAGAAGATGGAGATGGAGTCAAGTAGACACAAATGTTATTCTCCTCACCCCCACACCCACTGCTGCTGATTTAAGAGACTTGAGGAAATATCTTCCCCTAATTTTTCAAAGCTTTTGTCTTAATGTAAACATTCATTTCATTTCAAAGCCTTGAAAAATAATTAGAGAAAACAACTGAGACTTGTCTAAATGCAGTACTGTTATTCTGGTAGTTACTAATCCAAAAAAAATTTTTAAAAATAAATACAAGTAAGAAAAGGAGGGAAGGAAGGAGGAAGGGAAGGAGGGGAGAAAGAAAAGAAAGATTGCAAATGATTGGTTCCAAGAAGAAAGAGACAAATTCTACTTTTTGGAGAAGTGAGATATTAAGAGTGTGATGCCAGCTATCTTTATGGTTTCATACTTTTTAAAAGCATAAACAGTTATAAATATTTCAGGTATTTCACTCTAAATACAAAAGAAGGATTTTCATAAGACTTCAAAAACCTTGTACTTTGGCAAAGTTGCATATCTGACATATAATTTAAAAGTAAAATAGACACAGCTTCTTTTTCTTACCTGAGCATCAGTAATATTTCCAGTTTCAGCAAAAAAATAAAGTCGCTCACCATTTGTTACTCTACCAATGGTATATTTCATTTAGCCTTTTTCTGCTTGTTAGTTCTTGAGTATGTTAGATTATTTATTGGCTAGCCATTCTGGCAGTCACAACAAAAAGGAATCCAGCCAAGCTTCCTCAACTATTAAAATTTATAACCTTGAATGTGTCAGATGCTAAGTCTGTTAGACATCACCCCTTGTGAAGCCAGGTCTTCTTTTAAATTTACATGGTCACATACATTGATTTTTCAGGAAATTGATCAAAAAATATTTTAAGTGTTTCCAAAGCTTCATGTTTCAGTTCACAGACACTGAAAAATGTAAATAGAGCTTTGAGGCCAAAGACCTCATGGCATATCAAACAGTAAATATAAAGGAGCATAATCAGCATGTGAATTCTTGCCTCCATAGCACACATTCTTTTTTTTTTTTTAACTTTTTATTTTGCTTTGGAGTACAGTCAATTAACAATTCATGACAGTTTCAGATGAACAGTGGAGGAACTCAGCATACGTATACATGGATCCGTTCTCCCACAAACTTTCCTCCCATTCCGGCTGCCAAGTAAGTTTCATGAGCTATACAGTAACAACTTGTTGGTTATCCATTTTAAATGCGGCAGCATATTTTCTGGAGCTTCCCAGGTGGTTCTAGTGGTAAAAAATCCACCTGCCAAAGCAGGGGGCCCCAGAGATGCGGGTTCGATCCCTGGGTTGAGAAGATGCCCTGGAGAAGGAAATGGCAACCCACTCCAGTATTCTTGCCTGGAGAATCCCATAGACAGAGGAGCCTGGCCGACTACAGTCCAAAGGGTCATGCAGAGTCAGACATGACTGAAGTGACTTGGCAACAGCAGCAGTTTCCTCTGGAGCCACTCAAATGTTAAATCTATGCACCTTACACATCAAAAACAATGAATGCTTCCTCTTAGACTTCTTTCCACCACTACCATCAGCATCTGGGGATGTATCTAAATATTCATGCATAGAAGTCACTAAATACAAGGCAATGACCCCGGGGAAATCCTACCTTCCCCTGGACCCTGTGGAACCGAGCATGCTTGTACCTGGTGATGCTGTTCTCCTCCGGTCAGTGAAGGTGGCTGGCCATTTCCCTCCCCTTGCCCCTCAAATGAAACACTGCTCCCTGGTTTCCATGCAGAGTTTACTTCACTGCCCACTTTGAGTGGTGGCACCAAGTGAGGACTCTGCTGGTGGGTTTGATTACAAAAGTGTTAGTATGTCAGAAAGAAATCATGAGACATTTGGAAACCTAATAATAAAACTGAAAATGTAAAACTTCAAGCAGCAAAGCAACCCAAATTTGGGGGTTATTTTTAGAATTTTCTCTTAAATGTTCAGAAATTTTTCTTCCCTTGAAAAATCTAGACTCTGTGAGGAGAGAAGACAAAAACTTTAGGTGTGGATACATCAATTTCTCATGATTATAACAGATTTAATGTTTGTAATTTTACAAAACAGATATTTTTATAAATTTCTTCTTTTCTAATGAGCTCTTTAATTCTTCCTTATTTGGAAAAATATGCATAATGCTGTCTTGATTAAGGATTGTCTCTTTTCATGGCACCCTGTTTTGTTTCAGGGGTGTCCGGGTCAGTACTGTTATAAAAGTGAGATCAATTTGAATTTATAAGGCTCTTGAGTCAAGCTTTGTAACCTTATTTTTTTGTTCAACATTTATTAAAACAGTGCAAGTTGTTTACTCTATGACCACACTATGCTGGATGTTTTAATCACATTGCTGTCCATATTTTCTTTGCGTAGTGGTTCTAAATAACAATTTGGAATGTCTCTGCTACTTCTTCCTTAGAAATCACATTCCATGGAACATGAAATCCAGGAATCCTAAGGCACTGGATGAAAAGTTCACTCACAGCTGCTAAAGCCATGTCCTGCTAAAGCCATGCTAGAGCTGGAACTCTAGCTTCCTGAGTGACACCACCATGATATCCCCTGAAATGAGCTCATGGATCCAGACATGTGATTAAGTCTTACACTGTTGTTAAACACAGATCAAGGCAAAGGCTAAAGGTACTCCAAGGAACAAGTCATGCAGCTCTTTGGCCTTATGAATTTTAGTTATTAACACATCAACGTTAAAAAGAATTAGGAATTATATAATTCAATGCCTTTTTTCATAGTCTTTACCATCTCTATTAAGGCATTCAAAGTGCTATAGGCTTAAAAGATAAAAGCTTATGAAAAAGAACTTTTAAACCTTAACTTTATTTCTAAGTTCTTATTCTAGAGTTTTCCAAAGATTCTCAGAAGAGTCGTGTTCACAGCAACGTGAATTTAAAACATTTCTGGGAAGTATATTTATTTTTACATTTTAAGACTTTAAATGGTATTTAGAAGAGGTCCTATTTGTAATAAAGGCTTTTAAAAATCAATAGGAAGAGTAAAAATCAGTTTTAACATACCTATGTCATGGTATAAAATATATGGTATTTATGAAGTACAAGCTATATCATGGAACAGACTTTTGAAATCAACAGGCTGCCTTCTCAATTTCATTTGGAGACATAATAGCTGAAGTGTGTAAATCTAATCTGATTATGGCCTAGAAAATTCTGACATTGAGACAACATAGTCAACAAAGTCAAATAGCTTTTTTGGCCTCGGTTTATTCTGTCAGTTTTAGTTCTGTTCTGATTGACAGTGGAACTTTCTGAGTTCTAGGTAAATGTGCAGAATTTGGCTTTAGGGACACCACCAATCATTAGCACAGATAGTGTGGAAATCGTCCGTATTGAAATTAAAATTTTTTAGTATGATTAAATTTGTTCATTTATTTAAAAAATTAAAAAATACAAACACATGCCGTTGGCTTTAATGAAATCAAAAACTGGAGGTTTCTAGTTCCTTTTTGGGTTGTGGATCATTTTAAGATGGTCTCAAATCATTCGTCTATTTTTAATGATTTTTCAGTTATAACATTTAAGTGTTTCAGTGTTCAGTGTTTAAGAGGAAATCAATAATTGTTAAGGCTACATTTAAAAGAAAATTGGATGTTTTCCTTCACAATATGACTTCAAAGTTTCTATGTCTTTAGCAATGGAAAGAATGCAGTAAGCTTCTCAGGATGACTTATTTAGGAATAGAATTAATGGATAGCCAATAATGCAAAATGATTGCATAGACCAGAAGCACAAGAATGAAAAAAAAATCCTTATATAATTGCTTATCTTTAATTTTACTCTTTTTCTCTCTCCAAGAGTTTATGGTCCTTTCCTGATTTGAAATAATTTCCCCTGAGGCCCTTGAACGTAATGAGTTTCAACTTAGTAACTGATAATTATAAACTACTCAGCCTTACTTTTTATGTTTTTATTGAATTATTGCTGCTTTCAGGCCATTTGATACATTTTTCATTCCTATCCGTAAGTTATTTCATTTCTAACTGAAGGAATCAGAGACGTGGAGTGGTTTATAAAGGCTTATTGCCCTTGAAACTCTGTCATCTATTAATCCAATTTTTCTACATTGCTGCAAGTGGATACAGATATTCCTATATGATTACATGAGAAAAGCCACAGTCTCTTGTCATATATGATACTTCCCAAGTTAATGATAACTGCTATGTCAGATCTATGCTAAGCACCTTTCATATATTGCTTCCTAGTCTCACAAATGAAACAAAACCATATTCTTACAGAATCCATGTTAAGAATGTGATAATAAAGGCTCAGAATACTTAAATAACTCATTCAAGGACACATGCTTATTAATAATAGGGTCTGGATTTGAACTAGGTGTGCCTGATTCCAAAGCAGGTGTGCTACCTCCAGGAGGTACTGCCTTGCACACACCTACAACTGCTTAGTTGTATAAGACCTCTTATTCTCACTAAGTAGTTCGTTTCACTCCAAGGTTGCTATTGTTTGGCTGGTTCAAACATTACTAGCTAACCAGGTGGCTGCTGCTGCTGCTAAGTCGCTTCAGTCGTGTCCGACTCTGTGCTACCCCAGAGATGGCAGCCCACCAGGCTCCCCCGTCCCTGGGATTCTCCAGGCAAGAACACTGGAGTCGGTTGCCATTTCCTTTTCCAATGCATGAAAGTGAAAAGGCACTGGTAGTAAATAAACCACCTGCCAATGCAGAAGACATAAGAGACCTGGGTTCAATCCCTGGGCCAGGAAGACCCCCTGGAGGAAGAAATGGTAACCCACTCCAGTATTCATGCCTAGGAAATCCCATGGACAGAGGAGCCGGGCAGGTTATAGTCCATGGGGTTGCAAAGAGTCAGACATAACTGAAGTGACTAAGTACACACAAGCATTACTAACAGTAAATTTGCTGTTAACATCCTCTTAAAAAAACACACAGTGAAAAATCTCATTCTTTTTTTTTTTTGCCTACAGCTTGACCCACAGAGTAGATTATTACTGGGTTTATATAACATTTGTGAAGGTAATTCACCAAGGATATGTAATGGTAAGGAACACTTTCCTCATCTCTTTCCTGTATCCTGGTTCCTGCGTAAATCCTTATGGTCGGATGGCCAAAAACATGTGGTCTATTGGCTTTCAGTTTTGCCTTGTGAAACACAATAGAAGGATGACTCTACTTCACTTGGTACAAGTGTGCAACCAACATTCAGAAACTGTTCTAAAGTAGTTATTAATGTGCAATAAAGAGGAGAAACGTGTAGTCTAAAACTAAATGCATAAGTCCACCTTAAACTGGCCCCATCAAAAGCTTCTGGAATCAATAGGATCCTCAAATGCTCTGCCATGTCTGTTTCTCATTTGTGAAGATATCGGGGTCAAGTTAGTCATCAGGGCCAATGGGCTGCAAAAATAGCTGGATGTAGAACAAAGGGGACTGTAGGCAAACTAGAAGCTACCAACATGCTACATCTGTCTATCTCTGCATCTAAGCATGATGGCCTTTGGAGAATATGCACTGTGACTTTGTTAATCTCCCTCATGTACGTCAAGGCTGTACATTGTCACCCTGCTTATTCAACTTATATGCAGAGTACATCATGTGAAATGCCAGGCTGGATGAAGCACAAGCTGGAATCAAGATTGCCGGGAGAAATATCAATAACCTCAGATATGCAGATGACACCACCCTTATGGCAGGAAGTGAAGAAGAACTAAAGAGCCTCTTGATGAAAGTGAAAGAGGAGAGTGAAAAAGTTGCCTTAAAACTCAACATTCAGAAAACTAAGATCATGGCATTTGGTCCCATCACTTCATGGCAAATAGATGGGGAAACAGTGGAAACAGTGAGATACTTTATTTTTCAGGGCTCCAAAATCACTGCAGATGGTGACTGCAGCCTTGAAGTTAAAAGATGCTTTTCCTTGAAAGAAAAGCTATGACCAACCTAGACAGCATATTAAAAAACAGAGACATTACTTTGCCAGCAAATGTCCATCTGGTCAAAGCTATAGTTTTTCCAGTAGTCATGGATGTGAGAGTTGGACTATAAAGAAAACTGAGTGCCAAAAAATTGATCGTTTTGAACTGCGGTGTTGGAGAAGACTCTTGAGAGTCTCTTGGACTGCAAGGAGATCCAACTAGTCCATCCTAAGGGAAATCAGTCCTGAATATTCATTGGAAGGACTGATGCTGAAGCTGAAACTCCAATACTTTGGCCACCTAATGTGAAGAGCTGACTCATTGGAAAAGACCCTGATGCTGAGAAAAATTCAAGGTGGAAAGAGAAGGGGATGACAGAGGATGAGATGGTTGGATGGCATCACCAATGCAATGGAGATGAGTTTGAGTAGGCTCCAGGAGTTGGTGAAGGACAGGAAAGGCTGGCATGCTGCAGTCCAGGGGTCGCAAAGAGCCAGACACGACTGAGTGACTGAACTGGAATGAACTGAACTGAACTGAACTGATGTCTCTTAAGGTAAACTCCAATCTGGAGCCCTACAGGGAAGCATGTTCCAGCAAATAAAGTCCCAGACTAACCAATCTGACACAGTCCAAACTCCCATAGCAGTGAACATGCATAGTAGATTTTAACTAAAACAGTAGATATTTGAACTTTTATTTCCTGTGTACTTTAACTGCTTTCTTCTTAACTGTAAGTTTTTAAAACCAATTTTACAAGACTTTAGAAAATCTGAATTACAGTTGTCATATAATCACTAACAGGATTGGTATCCTAGATGCTGAGTTTATCTTCAAGGTAATTTTGAAAAATGAATGGTTTAGAATGAATGATTTCTAAGATTCCATCTTGCACTTTGCTTCTAATAGTACATGTGAAGTGTTTTTTCTTTTCTATGAGATTTTCTCGGAGTTTAATTCTTAATAATAGAAACCTACATTTTTTCCCCTAAATATCACTCCATTTAGAAAAATCTCTCCCATCAGAAACCCAATATAATTCTGCTTTTAAAAGCAAGAAATAATGTTCAAATGCAACTTTGATCTGCCTTCACATTAGATCTGCATAATAGAATAATTGAAAAAAAGGACAGAAATGCAGTACATTACTGAGCTTCAATTAAATTTCAGAACTGGAATGTGTACACAGGGAGATAATCAACCACAGTTTAATGCATTTAAAATTGTAGACAT
Organism: Oreotragus oreotragus; assembly: GCA_006410675.1. NCBI lineage: Eukaryota > Metazoa > Chordata > Mammalia > Artiodactyla > Bovidae > Oreotragus > Oreotragus oreotragus. The sequence goes on along the minus strand of SJYX01019748.1, from coordinate 218,286 downwards.
CATTAATGTTGTACATTAACAAAGTACAAATGAACTATCTCATGTCATTAGCCCTTAAAAACCACTTAGATGCATTTATAGTCAAAACCCAAATGCATTCATTATTTCAAGCAAGAAATTGTGCCTGATTTGTGGTTTATGGCATGAATCAATATGCATATATCCTCTTCATTTCATTTTCATGTTAAAAAATATAACAATGTATGAAGTGAAGTCGCTCAGTCGTGTCCGACTCTTTATGACCTGTGGACTGTAGCCCACCAAGCTCCTCCGTCCACGGGATTCTCCAGGCAAGAATACTGGAGTGGGCTGCCATTTCTTTCTCCAGGGGATCTTCCCGACCCTGGGATCAAACCCAGGTCTCCCACATTGCAGGCAGACGCTTTAACCTCTGCACCACCAGGGAAGCTCCATACTTAATATACATTTTACCACAACCAAAGTAAAAGAATTTATATTTTGATGAATTTGATTTCTAGATTGAATAGCAGAATATTAATTTAGATTTTCATAGAATATATTTCTCATTTTAACCGAAAATTTAAAAATAAATAAATACTGAAAATAGAGTTTACTGTTGATAAGAAGGTAAATTGGTATACCACTATGACAAATAGTGTGGCGATTCCTCAGAAAACTAAAGATAGAATTGCCATATGATCTAGTAATCTCACTCCTGGGCATATATCCAGGAAAGATGAAAACTCTAATTTAAAAAGATACAGGTACCCCAACATTCATAGCAGCACTATTTACAATAGCCAAGACATGGAAGCAACCTAAATGATTTTAAATAACAAAGATGTGATGTGTGTGTGTATATATATATATACACTCAAGGAAATATACTCAGCCAATAAAATATATATACTCAGCCAATAAAAAGAATGAAATAATGCCATTTGCCACAACATGGATGGCCCCAGAGATGATCACACTAACTGAAGCAACTTAGAAAGACAAATACCATACGTTCCAGTATTTGTGGAATCTACTATATGATATAAGTGAATTTATTCACAGAAAAGAAACAGATTCACAGATATAGAAAACAAACTTACAGTTACCAAAGGGTAAAGAGGGTGGGGCAGGGATAAAGTTTGGGAGATACAAAGTTAAGAGTTTGGGATTAGCAGATCCAACCTACTATATTTAAACTAGATGAGCAGCAAGGTCCTACTGTTATAGCACAGAGAACAATATTCAATATGCTGTAATAAACCATAAGGAAAAAGAATCTGAAAAGGAATATATATATATATTTATATATACAACTGAAACCCTTTGCTGTACACCAGAAACTAACTAAACTTTGTAAATTAACTATACTTCAATAAAATTTTTTACAAGTAGATTTCACATTGGGTTACACTCTTTTAGTCATTTTTTTTCTCTTCATTTTATGACATGGCTCCAAAGTTTCTTGGCTTATGATCTCCTTACATGAAAGCCAGCAAGAGCTGATCAGTCTTGCTTATATCACAGTGCGATGTAATTAATTATCAGTTTGAACATCGTTTCTCTTTGCAGTAATAGGATTTTTGTGATTACTTTGGTTGCATCCAGATAGTCCAGGAAAATACTTCATGCTATTTTAAGTGAAAGCAGAGAGCATTACAATCACTGTCAAACTTTATTTCAAATAAACTAAAGGAATTTATTATAATGTTGGGCAAAGCTTTTTGTTAAAAAATTTAATAAGATGGTTAAATAAGTGTTGCTTTATTCATTCACAGAAATGGACAGTATCTATAAAAACAGATTTAATATCTTACAAACCATTGAGTGTAAGATAGGTTCAATGATGTATTGTTCAACATGGAGAGCAGAGCCAACATTTTCTAACAACTGTATGTGGAAAGTAACATTTAAAAATCAAGTTTAAATATCACCATGAGGTACACTTTAAATATCTTATAATTTTATTTGTCAAATAAAACTCACTGAAGCTGAACATTTTTTAAAGAGAGATGGTATGGGGAGGGAGGTGGGAAGAGAGTTCAGGATTGGGAACTCATGTACACCCATGGCAGATTCATGTTGATGTATGGCAAAACCAATACTGTATTGTAAAGTAAAATAAAGTAAAATTTAAAAAAAGATTAAAAAAAAATCATTGCATAAAATTAGGTCTGATATAACCAATATATTTGGATAAATCAATTAAACAAGGTGGATTAGGATTGAGCTGAAAAATAAGATTTATAGTAGAGTTTGGCAAGAGGAAAAGATATGCAATTCATATATCTCTGATGAGAATAAGATTCTCTGAATGAAATTCTTTGGAACATAAATCCTGAAAGCTATTAGAGTCACATTACTTTAATTATGAAAAACAGCAGCACGAAAACAGCAATTTCTCTGCTTTATAACTAGCTATGAATTTCTTGAGTTTTCTCTAAAAGCAATAGGATCTACTTAGATTTCTCAACACATATTTTTGATTGTTTTATAATAACATGATCCTAAACTTCTATGTTTTATGGAATCGAAGGCAATAAAACATAATCCCTAACTGTTTAAACTTGGGAGGTCAGATTTATACGTAGATTTATCACCAATCAACTCTGTGAACTTTGCAAAATTATTTAACCTTCCTAACATTCATTGTATTACTGCTGCTGTTGTTTTTTTGTTTATTTGTTCAATTCTTTTTGTGGGGGTTAGGTAATTTTATACAAATAGTTTACTACAAGCATTCAAAAGATGTTAGCTATTTTTATCAATGACATTGTTACTAGAGTTATGTCCAAAGTGGCAGAAAATTCTCAAGAAGGGTATTTGAAAAAAGAAATACCAGTGGGAGTAAAATATGGTGTTTAAGAAGAAAGGCATGACTAGAGGAGTTATTGAAAGGAAACATCCGTTCACTTTTACTCCAATGCAAAGATCTTTTAAAGCTAAATTATTTATCCTTTCATCTTGATGATTTCTTTCTTTCTTTCTTTTACTTAATAATCAACAAAATCAAAGGGACTTATAGGGACTTTCTTGGCAGTCCAGTGGTTAAGACTTTGCCTTCCAACACATTTGAGCCCTGCTTGAGGGCTGAAAAACAGAACAGAAGCAATAGTGTAACAAATTCAATAAAATCTTTAAAAATGGTCCAGATTAAGAAAAAAAAAAAAAAAAAAAGTGAAAAATAAAGNTGGTATCTCTAGTTTTCTTGAAGAGATCTCTAGTCTTTCCCATTCTGTTGTTTTCTTCTATTTCTTTGCACTGATTACTGAGGAAAACTGTATCTCTCCTTACTATTCTTTGGAACTCTGCCTTCAAATGGGTATATCTTCCCTTTTTTCCTTTGCTTTTGGCTTATCTTCTTTTCACAGCTATTTGTAAGACCTCCTCATACAGCCATTTTGCTCTTTTGCATTTCTTTTTCTTGGGGATGTTCTTGATCCCTGTCTCTTGTAAAATGTCATGCACCTCCGTCCATAGTTCATCAGGCACTCTGTCTATCAGATATAGTCCCTTAAATCTATTTCTCACTTCCACTGTACAATCATAAGGGATTTGATTTAGGTCATATCTGAATGGTCTAGTGGTTTTCCCTACTTTCTTTAATTTAAATCTGAATTTGGCATAAGGAGTTCATGATCTGAGCCACAATCAGCTCCCAGTCTTGTTTTTGCTGACTGTATAGAGATATTCTGTCTTTGGCTGCAAAGAATGTAATCAGTTTGATTTCAGTGTTGGCCATCTGGTGATGTCTTTGTGTAGAGTCTTCTCTAGTGTTGTTGGAAGCGGGTGTTTGCTATGACCAGTGCGTTCTCTTGGCAAATCTCTATGAGCCTTTGCCCTGCTTGATTCTGTACTCCACAGCCTGTTACTCCTACTTTTGCATTCCAGTTCCTTATAATGAAAAGGGCATCTTTTTTGGGTGTTCGTTCTAAAAGATCTTGTAGGTCTTCATAGAACCATTCAACAGCATTACTGGTCGGGGCATAGACTTGAAGTACTGTGATATTGAATGGTTTGCCTTGGAAATGAACAGGGAGCATTCTGTTGTTTTTAAGATTGCATCCAAGTACTGCATTTCAGACTGTTTTGTTGACTGTGATGGCTACACCATTTCTTCTAAGGGGTTCCTGCCCACAGTCGTAGATATAATGGCCATCTGAGTTAAATTCACCCATTCCAGTCCATTTTCGTTTGCTGATTGCTAAAATGTTGACGTTCACTCTTGCCATCTCCTGTTTGACCACTTCCAATTTGCCCTGATTCATGGACCTAACATTCCAGGTTCCTATGCAATATTGCCCTTTACAGCATTGGACCTTGCTTCTATCACCAGCCACACCCACAACTGGGTGTTGTTCTTGCTTTGTCTCTGTCTCTTCTTTCTTTCTGGAGTTATATCTTCACTGATCTCCAGTAGCATAGTGGGCAGCTACTGACCTGGGGAGTTCATCTTTCAGTGTCCTATCTTCCTATCTTTTTGTCTTTTCATACTGTTCATGGGGTTCTCAAGGCAAGAATACTGAAGTGGTTTGCCGTTCCCTTTTGCAGTGTCCCACATTTTGTCAGAACTTTCCACCAAGACCTGTCGGTCTTGGGTGGCCCTACACAGCATGGCTTAGTTTCATTGAATTAGACAAAGCTGTGGTCCATGTGATTAGACTGGTTAGTTTTTGTGATTGTGGTTTCAATTGGGAGACCTTGGGGATGCCTAATTCCAGCCTGGGGTTCCCAGGATGTCGACTTGCCTCAATCTGCCTAGGGATCTGGTCCCTGGGAGGTTTTCACACCTCAGCCTGCTCTGGGATCCACCAGCCCAGGTTCCAGGAGGTTGACCTGCCTTAACCTACTTGGGGATCTGGTCCCTGGGAGGTTGTCACACTTCTACCTGCCCAGGGACCCAATTCTCGGGAGGCTGACATTCCTTGACCGACCTGGGGGTTCACTCTCCAGGAGGCTGTCATGCCTCAACCTCCCTGGGGAATCTGCACTCTGACCCAGGGACTCCTGACTCTCAAGTTGCAACAGTACTGGGTAGGATAAGATTCAGAAAGACTCACCCCTAAGGAAGTCCACCCATGGGAATAGAAGGAAGCCTATTACTTGTGGGACTCTGCCCTATCTTAGCAATAACTCAGGAGACCAGTGAGAACCTCACTGACTTTCTCGAAAGCCTAAAAGTGGCCCTCCAAAAGTTTACCAATCTGGACTTAGACTCTTATGAGGGGCAGGTGATTTTAATGGACAAATTCCTGTCCCAAGGTGCATCAGACATCTGAATAAAGTTACAACAGCTATAGTAGCAGGACCCTGCTCCATCTCTAGATGAGACGGTCCAGACAACCACCAATATCTCTTGTAACAGAGAACAGGAGAGGGAGGCCAAGGCCCAGGAAATGGAGAGAAGGAAAGAGACAAGGTAAGCTCAGATGTTGGCTGCCCTCCAAGGAAGCCCTATGGCAAATCCTGAGTCCTTGAGGGACAAGGCACAAGGCAAATGCCTAATCTGTAGACAGGCGGGACAATGAGCCAAAGAGTGTCCAAACTGTGACAAGTCTCCTAAAATGGCTTGCTACAGTTGTCATCAATTGGGACTTTGGGCAGCACTCTGCCCTTGAGAGCCAAGAGCCTCAAAGTCAAGCATCAAGCCTTCACTCATGATGGTTCAACAGGACTGAAGTGGCCCGCTACAGCCAGCCCGCCTGTCACAGATAACCATCAAGGGGCTGGAGCCAAGGGTGCAACTGGATGTGGCAGGTAGGTCTGAGAATTTCTTAATTGAAACAGGCTGCTACTTACTCTATCCTGACCTCCTGCTCCTTCTCCTCCCAAACCTGTACCGTTTTGGGTGCTACAGGAAAAACAATTACAAGAACACTCACCTGAGCACGTTGTTGCTGGGATGGACAAATATTTTCCCACCAGTTTCTGGTGGTCCCTGAGTATCCTACTCCCTTATTGGGAAGAGACCTCTCCCTGCCTTCGAAATTGCAGCTATTGCAGTCCTGATAGATGTTTTAAAGCTCTCCGTCGAAGGCAGACTATTTTTACCAGCCACCAAGTGAAACAACTCCTGAATCAGAGAGGCCATTTATGGATGTCTGATCAAAGGATCCTCAGATATAAGTAGTGCTGATGGAAAATCCAGGCCTTGCTATATCCCCTTGTGAGGTTCTTAACCCAGCTACCTTCCTATCTACCCCTGAGGGCTCTCTCCCCTTTCACTCTTGCCTAGAAACCTTGGAGCACTGGACAAAACCCTGAGAGGGATTGTCAGAAGATCCTCTGACCAATCCTGAGGAAATCTGGTACACTGATGGAAGCAGCTTTGTCTTGGATGGAAAAACAAGAGCCAGATATGCAGTAGGATCGAATTTTGAGACCATAGAGGTTAAACCTTTGCTACCAGGTACCTCAGCCCAACTGGCTGAGCTCATAGCCCTGACTTGAGCTTTAGAGCTGGGAAAAGCAAAAGAAGTAGCCATTTACACTGACTCCAAGTATGCCTTTCTGGTGCTACATGCACATGCTGCTATTTGGAAAGCAAGAGGCCGCTTGACCACCTGAGGGTCTCCAATCAAGTGTGATGATCAAATCCTTAGACTCTTGGAGACAGTCCATCTGCCTGCTGAGGTTTCAGTCTCCCACTGTAAAGGACAGCAAAAAGGGAGCACGGAAGTGGCATGAGGGAGCCAAGCAGGTGATCAGGCAGCTAAGAGAGCAGCATTACAGAACCATGACCTAATAAGTGTTCCCACCTTAGTTCCACAGACTAATTTGCCAGAAACTCCTTCAGATATTGAAGGTGAGACTCTTAAAGCTAAGAGTGAGGGCTTTCAAGATCATATGGGGTGGTTCTAAAAGGAGGGACTCCTTTTTCTGCCTGGGGCCCTCTAGTGGAAAGTTGGTTAATTCCTTACATGCCACCACTCATTTAGAAGAGAAGGCCCTCCAAAGATTACTAGAAAGGTCTTTCAAAGGAACAGGCCTCCAAACGACTATAAGGCAAGAAGTCTCCTCTTCTCCCACTTGCCAATTAAACAACCCCCAAGGAGCTCAAAAACTCCTGCTGGCCCAGCCCAGCCCACAGTGTGGGACCTACCCAGGAGAGGACGGGCAGATGGGCTTTACCCAAATGCCAGTTTCCCAAGGTTATGAATACCTACTAATCATGATATATATATTCACAGGATGGATTGAAGGTTTTCCCACCGGACTAAGAAGGCTGAGGAGGTGGTAAAAATATTGCTCCATGAAATCATTCTGAGATTTGGTCTGCCCAGGTCATTACAAAGTGACAGTGGGACATCATTTACTTGTAAGGTCATCCAAGGGCCCTCTAAAACACTGGCATTACTTCTTGCCTCCGTTGTGCCTGGAGGCCTCAGTCTTCAGGAAAAGTAGAAAGAACCAACAAATTCTTAAAATCAGCAATAAAAACGATAACCCAGGAGACCTCCCTCAGATGGAAGGAGGCTTTACCAATAGTTCTCCTCTGCACCTGTATTGCCCCTAAGGAACAGGCTGGTCTTCGTCCTTATGAGATGCTATATGGAAGGCCTTTTGTTTATGTCAATAACCTCTTTTTAGATCAAGAGGCTCAGACCCTCCAGTCTTATATCATGGCCACTGGGCAATTCCAACAAGATATAGCTTGTGGGGGATAAACCAGGACCCAAAAGATTCTAAAGATCCACTATGCTCCAGGGACTCAAGTCCTAATTAAAGTCTGGAAAGATGGGTCCCCAAAGACTCAACTCTAGCCCACATGGAAGGGCGCCTACCCTTTAGTATTTTCTATCCACACAGAAGTCAGGGTACCAGGACAAGACTTCTGGATTCACTACTCATGAGTCAAGCCATGGAAGAAAACATAGCAGTACACTCAATACACCTGTGAGCCCCTGGGAGATCTCAGATACCTATTTAAGACTACAGATGAGTGCCATCCTAATGAACACCCCCAAAATTAAGTTTCTGGGGATGATTTCTTAGGATAGCTCTAAAGAGCCACCACAGCTTGGCAGGTGTTGTACTCCAGAATAGAGAGGAGACAGATCCGATCCCTGAACAAGGAGGGACTTGAGCCATCTAGAATGAGATGTCCTGTTTCTGGGTAAATACACCCAGCTAAGTTAAAGAAAGTCTCATGGTCCTCAAGGAAAACATTCAGATCCTACAGGCTCTCAAAGAATGAGCTGGAGAGTTCTCAGGGTGGCTGCAGTCTCTCTTTGGGAAATCCTTCTCCTGGCGAGGGAGAATTTGGTGGTGGCTAATGCCCCTACTAATCCCTGTTATCACCATATTGATGCTGCTTATGATTGCTGCATGTATTATCAACTGTCTAACCCATTTTGTCTCTGCCCAGGTCAACAAGCTACAATATGCAGTGCCATTTCAACAAGGATATATAAAACTACAGCTGACCACAGAAAATATCACTCACTTAGATGGACACTGCTATAAAGACTCTGAGGCTTGAGACTAGCAGGAGGGGGAGGCCCAATGCCCCCTTGCCATCCCAGCTCAGCAGGAAGTACCCAGAGAGACCCTGATGCCCCTATTCGCAAAGAATTGGGCCTCCCATCTCTAGAGGGGGGAATGTTATATAGTTAGAATAGGAGAAAGGAATCCAAAATGGTGGTGGCTAAAAGACAAAGAAAGGAAAAAACCCACAAAAATGGAACAAAATAAAATCTGAGGACTTGAGTGAGAACCTCAGGTGAAACAAACAGCCCTCCTGGCTAGCCTAATTTACATAGGGCAGGCTCAGGGGGAGGAGAAAAAACATAAAAAGAGGAGCCAAAATTGAGCCCCTCTCTTCTTTTGGGTCAGCCTGCCCTCACGCCTCATGGATGTATTTTCCTTTGCTTGCCAAATAAATCTGAGCTGTAACCAAGCCGTAACACTGGTCTGCCATTTCAAATCTTTGCTGCAGTGAGACAGAACCAAGAAGTTACACACTCCCCCGATAAAACCATCAGTTCAGTTCAGTTCAGTCACTCAGTCGTGTCCGACTCTTTGCGACCCCATGAATCGCAGCATGCCAGGCCTCCCTGTCCATCACCAATTCCCGGAGTTCACTCAGACTGACATCCATTGAGTTGGTGATGCCATCCAGCCATCTCATCCTCTGTTGTCCCCTTCTCTTCCTGCCCCCAATCCCTCCCAGCATCAAAATCTTTTCCAACGAGTCAACCCTTCACATGAGGTGGCCAAAGTACTGGAGTTTCAGCTTCAGCATCACTTCCACCAAAGTAATCGCAGGGCTGATCTCCTTCAGAATGGACTGGTTGGATCTCCTTGCAGTTCAAGGGACTCTCAAGAGTCTTCTCCAACACATCAGTACAAAAGCATCAATTCTTCAGCGCTCAACTTTCTTCACAGTCCAACTCACATCCATACATGACCACTGGGAAAACCATAGCCTTGACTAGACAGACCTTTGTTGGCAAAGTAATGTCTCTGCTTTTGAATATGCTATCTAGGTTGGTCATAGCTTTTCTTCCAAGGAGTAAGCGTCTTTTAATTTCATGGCTGCAGTCACCATCGAATTGAGACTCACTGCTCTTGACAAATGGACCTCAATCTTGGTTGCTAATTAGAATTTCCTGGGTAATTGAATAAAATCCATATATGGATCTCACTTAGATTCTGTTTGAATTGGTTTGGTTTGAGGTGAAACCAAACCAGAATCCAAAATAAAAAATAAGAAAAAAAAAAAAAAAAAGGGAAAACTTTGACACTTAGCTTAAGTCACAAAAGAAAGTACTCTAACTTATTTATGGACTATTACCAGCACATGATAAAACCTGGCATATCTTTTTGGCAATTACTGGATATTTTGATGATGAAATGAAAAAGTGAATGAATTCAGCTACTTGTTTTTATCTATTTCACAGACATAGTTCTACATTTTATTGTAGTGTTCTTTTTGTTTATCACTATATTAGGCATTTCTTTGCAGAAATTTGTCTCTGTATATTGTAGTATAGTACTTGGTATATATTTGAGAATAGTAAGTATTTTTGAAAGGATACAGTAATGAATGAATGGATAACTGAAAGAACATAGTATTTTGCATTCGCCTAGTTCCTATTGTGTTCAAGACTGCTGGTTGCACCTTGTTACTATCATTACAAGTTTGCCAATTCAATATCTACTCTCATTACTTTTTTTCTTCTCTAGCCAAAAAAAAAAAAAATCAGATTTTAATCAGGGAAGGAATGCTCCAGTCCAAAGACTAAATTTCCCAGCCTCTTAGAAGCTGGGTAAGATTATGCAAATATAGCTGGTAGGTAAGATATAAGAAGAAGTTGTGGAATGGGGTTTCTGAAGAAGCTCATTACAAAGGGGAAAGAAAAAAATGACAAAAATCTCTATTTCCCTCTCTTCATTTCTTGCTCCCTAATACATATGGCTGGAGTTCCAGATGCTCTCTTGGACAACACAATGACTTTAAAATGAAAGTCGTTTGCTCAAGAAAAGCAGAAAACACAAAAATCATATACTCCTGGACTGGGCACATTTTTGCACCTTTAGATTTAACTGAGCAAAAAAAATAATACCTAGTCTTATGACTACTACAATAGTCAATATAACACACTGCGTTATAAAAATCCATTTTCTTTATCTCTCCCTTCTTTTGTGTGTACTTTGCATGGGAAAAGGGCATATATTTTAATTATGTCTCATTTTATCATAATGTTTATGAGGGTGGATATGTCATCCTACGGTTGAAGTGAAAGTGTTAGTCGCTCAGTCTTATCTGACGCTTTGTGAGTCTATGGACTGTGGCCTGCCAGGCCTCTCTGTCTATGGAATGCTCCAGATAAGAATGCTAGAGTGGGTTGCCATTCCATTCTCCAAGGGATCATCCTATGGTTGGGTGTATACATTTTGGTCTGGCTTGTTACATTATACTTGTGTGTTCCTTTATGAAAGTCTTGTCTAGAGTCTTCTTTCAGAATTCTGAAGTCTGCCTTCAATATATGCTTAAAAGCAATTCACAATATTCACTTGCCTTTAATGGGAATTTTCTTGCTGTGAACTTGCTGTCCATGTAAGAATGCCTCCTTTCAGAGCTTACATTAAGGCTTGTAAGCTGCGCATATAAAAATGACTGGCAGGCCTGCTGTTAAGGTGTTGTTTTTAGAAAAATAAATCTTTTGCTTCTAGCAAGATTCAGGGTTCAAAATTCACCCAAATGGAATGGAAATTTCCCTCTCAGCTGATTATACACTGGGAAATGTTCACTTAAGGCTAATTGTCTATTGACAATTACCCTCACCTTCTACCATCTTTAAGACCTGAGGCAGTGGTTGTGCAACATTCTGTTGGATCCCTGAATGGAGAAATTGTGCAAATATTGTTATGTTTGTGCTGAGGGAACTCTGAAATATTTATAGGCCTCAGGTTCTCCCCCCTCATTGCTTAAAAATGTGGACTTATAAAAATGATCCTTCTTTTCCACCTAGCTCCCTGAAATATAAAAGTAATAAGAACCTTTGTCAGATTTTCTTGTAAAACTTGCAATTTTTAACAACTTAACAGAGAATTGTTACATTGCACCATAGTGAAGTGGATTTCATAATATACATGTCTATATAGTACATTTTGTAGACATGGAACACTTGCCTAAATAATGGGATGTCCTTGAGTGATTTTATTTGGGAAGTAGAATGATGAGACTTACTTTATACAAAGGAATACTGTCTTTGTTCTGTAGAAGGAAATTGAGTAACGGGGCGGGGGGGAAGAAAAGCCACAGGCACAGAGTTCATTTCTAAGCCTACATTCAAAATCCCGACGAGAGAAGAGGGAATTATGGCTTAGACTTGATGGTTGTAGTAAACGCAGAAAATGGAAAGAGTTGTTGAGTAAGCCATGGTGTTTAACTGGGATTAGAGGTGAGGGAGATGGGTAACAAAAAAATTCAGCCAGTGATACCTCTTGGGTTTCTGTCTTGAGCAACTGAGTAGTTTTCTTGAGACAGAGAACCTTGATTGAAAAGCTGGTTTCCAGGCAGGAGAGATGATAGATTCAGGTTTGTGCATATGTGGCAGAAGCAAGTTGTTATCTATTGAAGATCTGTTGTTTCTTTCCTTAGTAACTGAAGCCCAGTTCTTAGCTGAGTATCTTGTCTCTTGGAAGAAAGACTAGATTATTTTACTTGGAGCAGCTGTGGTCATGTGAATAGATTTTGGCCAATGAGATGACATTGTAAGTGTTGAATAGAATAGGACTTCTAGTAGGGCTACTTACTTGAATGTAACCAGCTCTATCCCCTCCTGCTGTCTGAAAGGAGGAGGCCATTGTGACTACAGCTCTAGCCAGGGCTAGTGTGATAGAAGGAAAAATAAAAGAAGCCTAGATCCCTGGTATACCTAGTTTTCCATGCCAGTTTTGGACTATGTACCTCTAGATTTATTTTTTACAACAGAGAATTAAATGTTTATTTGTTTCAGATATTGCTGCTTTGAGTTTTCTTTTACATGAATTTAAAATGGATCCTAACTGACAAAGCACATGATTCAAATATAATGGCCTTAGCTCTATGAACTATGGATTTGAAGAAAGCACACTATTTCCAAAACCAATATAATGTACAGAAAATTCAATCTTTAATTTGGGGAGAAGCATCATTTAATAATGTCCAGGAAAACTTAAAAATGTATCTTATACCCAGATTTCTGCCACTCACAATAGCCTTCACAAAAGTAGTCATCACTACCCCCAAACCTCTCTCAAGCTAATTATCGATATCCAAACAAAATTTTCTCCCCAAATGGTTATGTTGACTTCTGTCTCTTCTGTCTTCATCATCCCAAATTCTATATCAGTTCATGTTCTCTGGTTAGATTCTCTGTTACACAATATAAAATAATCTTAACCCAATTTGGTTCCTTTGGTTCTTGTTCTCTTTCCTTTATTTAAATTAGACTAAAAGAAGTCTTAAGATAAAAGCAGGCTGATTCAGAGTCTTCTTTAGGAACTACAAAAGAGAAAAAGAGGAATGCACATAATTTGCTCACATTAATTTCTTCAGACTTTATCCAGACAGATTGAGAGCGAATATTTTTGAAATATCTAAATAAAATGTTTAATGGACACTTCTATATGAGTGTGATCTCCTTCAGAATGGACTGGTTGGATCTCCTTGCAGTCCAAGGGACTCTCAAGAGTCTTCTCAAGACCACAGTTCAAAAGCATCAATTCTTTGGCACTCAGCTTTCTTCACAGTCCAACTTTCACATCCATACATGAATGTCCGACTCTTTGCGACCCCATGAATCGCAGCATGCCAGGCCTCCCTGTCCATCACCAATTCCCGGAGTTCACTCAGACTGACATCCATTGAGTTGGTGATGCCATCCAGCCATCTCATCCTCTGTTGTCCCCTTCTCTTCCTGCCCCCAATCCCTCCCAGCATCAAAATCTTTTCCAACGAGTCAACCCTTCACATGAGGTGGCCAAAGTACTGGAGTTTCAGCTTCAGCATCACTTCCACCAAAGTAATCGCAGGGCTGATCTCCTTCAGAATGGACTGGTTGGATCTCCTTGCAGTTCAAGGGACTCTCAAGAGTCTTCTCCAACACATCAGTACAAAAGCATCAATTCTTCAGCGCTCAACTTTCTTCACAGTCCAACTCACATCCATACATGACCACTGGGAAAACCATAGCCTTGACTAGACAGACCTTTGTTGGCAAAGTAATGTCTCTGCTTTTGAATATGCTATCTAGGTTGGTCATAGCTTTTCTTCCAAGGAGTAAGCGTCTTTTAATTTCATGGCTGCAGTCACCATCGGCAGTGATTTTGGAGCCCCCAAAAATAAAGTCTGACACTGTTTCCACTGTTTCCCCATCTATTTCCCATAGTGACTTATAATTACATGATTATTCAACTTAATTAAAAACATTCTAAAATAGTACATTTAACAAAAGTGGGTTTATTTCCATGTAATGCTTATTACATTTTTCTCACCTCAGTTTTATTTAAAGCCAGGTCAATATCTTACTCTAAATCATTTTATTAGTAATGCATGCTCTTTAGATATAAAGTCCTTCTAGGGAACATGCAACATTCAGTTATCTATTGGCAATGCACTTCAAGGAAAGTTTTGAAATTTGGTAAAAATAAATTTCAGCCCATGACCCCATACCAAGGTGAGGTGGGAGAGGGAAAATATACACAAAAATCACGAAGATATTACAGTCAAGCACCTTAGAGCTAATATCCATTTCACTTTAAAATAGCATTGCATATGGATTCAGGAAGAATTTCAAAATATTTGAAGATCAAAAGGAAAGAGTCAAAGACTGACATGAATGTGGAACACATTAAATTAGCTAACAGGGTAGCTCTCAGTCATTATTTCCGTTTCTAGCTCTAGGGGGAATCAAATACAAGTAAATTTACAGTTAAAAAGCTTTTGTGAATATTCGAATTGTAACAGAAAATAAATTTAAGGGTTTGTTACTTCTAAGGGAATTCATTATGTAATATGTTAGATGGACATCTCTGTAGCGCATTTTAAATATGATTCAACATCAAGATAAATTCATATTCCAATAATTCTTTGCTTGAAGTTAACTCTTTGGGGTTCTATCATCAGAATTTATGGCACATTCTCATGAGTATAGTTTTCGTGGAAAATTTAGTCCTTTGAGAATTGATTTTGGGGGAGGAATAGGCAAAAGTCTAGCTGCATGGATGCTCTGTGAAAATGGATTAAATATGGTAATCAAAGAAGTCATATAATTTTTTTAAATACACAAATTTAAAAAAAAATTTTGGCCCCACTGTGCAGCTTGTGGGATCTTAGTTCCCTGACCAGGGATTGAACCCGGGCCTGGCAATAAAAGCACTGAGTCCTAACCACTGGACCACCAGGGAATTCCCATATAATTTTCTATTTTTAAAAAAGCTTAAGCAATTTTATTATACGTCTGCTGAGTGAAATGCCCTTATATTTTGTACACATCAGTTTGACTGCATATGACTGGGTTTACCATTCCTTAAATACTCCATGCCAGTGTGTGTAAAGAATATTAGGCTAATTTCTAAGCTGACAGAAAAGTAGGTGATTACATTTGCACAATATGAACCTGCACTCACTGCAGGCCAGAGTCAACGGAGCTCTATCGTAATGTAAAAAATGCAATGGAAAAAGAGTCCATCTGATAATCTAGACCTGATAAGCTCAATTTTGGATCATAGGAAAATTCTATTTCCAAAAAATAAATGCCATTAGAAGTCAAGATTTAATTATAGCAGTATCCTTATTAAGAAAGAGTCAATTATTGTGAGCATTGTGAATACTTCTGCTATCTAAAAGCTATCTGGAATAACTAAAATATATCTACTTTATTCATGAATATTGACCCACTGGATCAAAGTGTTACTCCCCAGTTTAGACTTCACAAATATTCCCGGTACCTTGATCCAGCCAAGCACCCCTTATTCTTTTCTTGTCCCCATCATAATCACTGCGCCCTGTTCTCTGAAATGCTCCAAAGAGTAAGGAACCCCAAACCTACAGCTTCCTGAAAGCTGTTATTAGAGCAGCCAACACTGACTTTTCTGATGGGAACAATCATTTCTGACCTGTATGAAAAGGGGAATTCTCTTTCAGATGCCTAGAAAAGAGCAATAAAGGTTGCTGGGTATATTAGCCAAGGTCTCTTGGGAAGACTGTTTTGTGGTTTATTCTCCTGAGCCCCTGAGTCATCCCACATTATTGATGTAACTGGACTGTGATTAGCAAAGTAACCAATAAACATGTTTTTAAATACAACATGTGGAGCCATCAACTCTAAAATCCCTTGGATCGTGACAGCACCATCTCAGCTATAAGTCTTCCCCACAGTGGAGCTGGTCTAGTCACAGTTTCACTTAGTTTCAAAGAGCAGGAAGCCTGCAAAGGTAGAGAAGCGTTGGTGGTCCCCATGAAGAGCACCATTGCCCATTCTCAGCCACACCTCATCGCCTTTGGCCAGCTTCAGCACTGCATGGTTGCTCGATGTATCTGATTTCCCCTTTGTTTCATAGCTAGAAGGAAAAAGAAAAAGCACCAGCTACTTAGTCTTTGAAGAGAACAGTCAGCTCTTAACCAAAATCTATCCCCCTTCTCTCCCAGAGTCCCATACATTTAGGTATAATCTGGATTAAATTCTCTAAATGACACGTGAGCAGACATTACATGTGCCGCTTATAGAACTGGCCAGTAAAACTCCCACAAACAATCCCCCCTGATCTTTCCTTGTTACGACTGTGTGGAATGCTAATGACAATGACCAGAATGAACTTGGAAACCTTTTGGTGAAGCCTGAGTGCTTGAAGATAGTGGCATGAAAAGGAATTTCTATCATGTTCAAGCCCTTGGATCAATGTTAGAGCAGTTCAATCCACCTTAACTAACAATAGAATTTGTATCTAAAGTGTGCCGCCCTAACCCAAACTAAAACATGTTGCATCAGCTCATGGTCAGGGATGGAGCAATGAGGAAATAGATATTGTGGGCTTCAGAGCTGGACATGCCTGTCATGTTAGAGAAAACCATTTCGGAAAATGTGGTGAATTGGAGTAGAATGTCTGATGCATCAAAACTTGTTCTTTCCACCTTCCGTCTGTGGCAATGATAATGACCAGTGCAAATTTGGGAGTCAGTTTTACAGGCGGCAGAAAACCTTTTACCAGCCCACATCCCTCAGAAACCTGTTGGATCAATCCTCCATCCAACTTCCACACATTCCCCTCCTCTCTTTCTACCCCATTGTTCCCCAACCTGGAACCAACCAAGAAAAATAGAGTTCTAGTATGTTCAAGCCACAATCTTCTAGATCTCTTTGTTGTAGCAGTTTCACCTATCTAACTCATCTTTTCTCTTTTGGCTTTTCAAATACACCATCTTACTAGAGGCCAGGTTCCAAAAGAAAAAAAAAAAAAAAGATGGCAATTCCCACAAATCATCAAAAAAAAAAAAAAAAAANCAACCAAGAAAAATAGAGTTCTAGTATGTTCAAGCCACAATCTTCTAGATCTCTTTGTTGTAGCAGTTTCACCTATCTAACTCATCTTTTCTCTTTTGGCTTTTCAAATACACCATCTTACTAGAGGCCAGGTTCCAAAAAAAAAAAAAAAAAAGATGGCAATTCCCACAAATCATCAAAAAAAAAAAAAAAAAGACAGCAAACATAAAGTTTTTCACAGTTTCTCAACACCCATTTGTTTAATTATGGGAAAGGTGTTGGCTCTCTGCCTCTTTTCTGCATCTTAAACTTACATCAGAGCAAAGTGCATTTTTTCTTTTTTATATAGACTTTTCTCCAAGGAGCCTTAGGGCCGGGTTGCTAAGATAAACATCAGAGTTTCAGCACAGCCTAAAGAGGGAGACTGGTTCCCAGCTCTTAATCTGCCAGCTCCAGGGATGATGGAGAAGGCCATCAAGAGAGCTAAACTCTAGGCAAAAGGAGCAGAGAGTAGGAAAGGAGAAGGAAAGCCTGAGAGAGAAGGAAAGAAAGAGTTAAGAAAAGAATGCAAATAATTAGTGATGATGAGCGTTGCTAGTAATTAGCTCAAGACCTCTTATCAACCTGTGCATGTTCAAGTTTATCACATTCACTGCTCCACAAAGAGTAATGGTAATCTGACCATATACTGGTGTGTGGGAGCTCTGGATGACAACAAAGTTTGTGCCAGTCTCTGTTGAATCCTATCCACGTCCTGACATTGGCCATCCTTTGAGCAAACAATGGCAGCATGGATACCTACGATAGGAAAGACCACATACCTGTACATGCTGAAGACCGTGTTGCCATTGTGCATGAGGTATACATACACTTCCTCAACATCCTCATGCTTCATCATGCTGAAGGTGAAGAAGTACACACCTGAAAGAGGCAGATAGGAATCCACATTTCTGTTAACTATTGAACACTGAGGACTGGGACTTCACATTCATGTCACTGGACTTCACATTTCATTTGTTGCTATTCTAAGTGGTATGTAGGTTCTTTTTAAAAAAAATTGTTTTTTTGAAAGTATAAATGTTACTCACTCAGTTCTCTCTGACTCTTTGCAACCACATGGACTATAGCTCACCAGGCTCCACTGTCCATGGAATTCTCCAGGCCATTTCCTTCTCCAGGGAATCTTCCTTTCCCAGCCATTGAAACTGGGTCTCTCGTATTGAAAGGAGATTCTTTACCATCTGAGCCATCAAGGAAGCTCATTTTTTGTGTGTTTGGTTTTTTTTTTTTTTTTTTTTGGCTGTTCTTGGTCTTAGTTACGGCACTCAGGATCTTCAGTCTTCATTGCGGCACGTGAGGTCTTTAGTTTCAGCATGAGAACTCCTAGTTGTGCCATGCGGGATCTAGTTCCCTGACAGGGATTGGACCTCAGGTCCCTGAACTGGGAGAACAGAGTCTTAGCCACTGGACCACTGAGGAATTCCCGATATGTAGGTTCTTCTTGGCCTTTATTCCTGTGAGTATCCGTTTATCTGCTTGCACCTTCAAACTCCTTTAAATTATTATGAGACTTTCTCAGTGCATAGAATAAGGTATAAAAGCCTATCCTTTAGGTTTGGAAAAATCAGCAGCAGCACCTTCCTCAAAACATATAGGGACACAGTAGAGAGCCCAGCAGGGAGGCACCCGTGGGCTTCTGTGGCCTGACAAAGTGACCCAAGACAACACAGCTATTAACCAAAGATAAGGAAGTCATACAGCACAGAGAAATGTTCATCACTTCTAATGGCTGCAGCAATCTCTCATGTTATTCACTGTAAGTAGATGAAATTATGTACAATAAATTGAACTTTGACTGAGCAGCATGACCTTGCTACTGAAAATATGAACACTTTCCATTTAAAAAAGACCAATGCACTTTATGTTAGTTTTCCTGTAAGGGCCTAGGGTTGCTAATTGAAAGCAACTTAATATATCTGATTCACTTTAAATACCAGTTTAGGAAATACTTTTACTGAAAGATTAAGAGGAATCCAATAGTAGAGAGATGAATGAAAAGGAAAATCTTCCTAACTTCAAATGATCTTGGTTTTGAGAGTGCATTTTAGAAAGATGAATGAACATAAAGTATCACATTCTTATTGATTTCCATGTTACATGTTTAAACTAACGGCCTTGTCTTAATGCATTTGAGCTGCTGTAACCAAATACAACAAACTGCTCGGGCTCAGTTGCTCAGACATGTCTGACTCTTTGTGACTCCGTGGACTGTAGCCTGCCAGGGTCCTCTGTCCATGGGATTCCCCAAGCAAGAATATTGGAGTGGGTTGCCATTTCCTCCTCCAGAGGGTCTTCCCAACCCAAGGATTGAATCCAGGTCTCTTGCATTTCCTGCACTGGCAGGCAGATTCTGCCACTATACCACTTGGGAAGCCCCAAACAGACATAGTAGCTTAGAAATAGCAACAGATTTATTTCTCACAGCTCTGAAGGCTGGAATTCTAAGACCAGGTTAGGGCCCTCTTACAGGTCACTGAGTTCTGGTTGTGTCCTCTCCTAGCAAAATGGGTTAGGGAGCTTTGTGGGCTCTCTTCTCTGAGGGCACCAATTCCATTTATGAGAGTTCATTGTGATGCCTAACACCATCACCTTGGGCATAAGATTTTCAGTGTGTGAGTTTTGGGGGAACACAATCTGACCATAGTATACTTTGTGAAAGAAAAACCCAGAAACATCTGGAAGGAAAAAAAAAAAAAAGCACCACACACAGTTCTATGCTGTTTTCCAAAGGTGCAATCAAGTGAAAGAGAAGCTATAAGTCTACCATGTTGATCCATCTGCCTCTGCGTCAAGTTGAACCACATACAGATGTATCAGTTCAATTCATTTCAGTTCAGTTGCTCAGTCATGTCTGACTCTTTGTGAACCCATGGACTGCAGCACACCTGGCCTCCCTGTCCATCACCAACTCCCAGAGTTTACCCAAACTCATGTCCATTGAGATGTATGATTTTGCTTAATTTAGAGTCAGGCTTGCATTTTCAATGAGCTGAGAATGAAAGATACAGTATAAAAATAAGCCATGCCCATTCATATGCCTAAAGATGGATCTACAGATGAAACATAAAGGCAGATAGAAATCAGACACTCAAATAAAATAATTTCTATGTGTGCAGTTTTTTGCATTTTACAAAACTTCTTATTACGTACACAATTTTCAATGCTTCAAGAAGATAAAGTGGGAATCAAAATGACAGAAAAAAAATATTACTTTTCCTGAAGAAAAATGAGACTGCTATTAAAAAAATAGATGCAGGGGTATTTTAGAAACACTAAGAAACCAGATGGCGAATAAATGAAATGACTAGAATTGGAAATATAAAAGTGCATCTGTATTACATCCACACATGGCTTTTCTCTGCAAGGGAACGTACTGAAACCAGAGACAATATATTTTCACTCTGGTTTTCACATCTTCATGTGAAATTCAACCTTCTCTGTCCCTTAACTCTCAAATGGTCATTTATAATCAACTCAAAGTTTAAACAGTAAAGTGGGAGTCTAATGTTGGCTGTTATTGTCCAAATTATGTCCAGCCCAAGAAAATTCTAAAAACCAACTAAATCCTTGAGCTTCAATTATAAAATCATTGGAAGCAATGGAACCACTCATTGGGCATATCTAGAGGTGTTTAACAAAACAGTTATAGGAAATTTTAACATAAATCTTCAGAGCAGAAAATCACGTAAAAAGGCTTAAAGCTGACTGAAGGGTGATGAAAGATTGTTTCTTTCACTTCATATGTCAGTTCATTTCTGACTTCAACTGCTTAGAAAAATAAATGAAAGCACACATTAAAAGTATTTGTGACAATCTAACATGGCCACTGCCTCCATCAGAATTTTATTCTTTTCCTTCTCAATGCCATAGACAGAGACAAAGAAAATTGAAAACAAGCACCAAAAATATCCATTCTCTGCAAAACTAGGAGACTGGAAAGAAAATCAATCAACTTAAAGTATCAGTTAAGTGCTGTCCTATGTCAGTGATAGCAGGCAGAGTCACATGGAAGCCACATGGAGGTTGGGCAAGGAATTCTGAGGAGGCCAAGTGGCAGCAGATCTCAAATAATTCCCAGAAAAGTGCCCTCCCCCCACCCCCAACCCCTCAAGTACAGAAGGGTCACTCTGAAGTATTGATGCTGAAAAGAAGCTCCCTCGAGCAGAGCTGAGATAAAGCAAAAGTTATGTTTGGGAGGAAGTTTGCCAGATAAAGTACAGAAAGTGTGAAAAGTCCTTCTGCAGTGGTGGATTCTGGAATCTGCCAGCAAATAGGAGGCAAAGGAACTGGCAAGTGCAAGGCTGGCTTCATGATTTTCTAGACCCGGTGTAGTCTGGGAAGGCAGAGAGAAGTGTGG
The DNA here is from genome assembly GCA_006410675.1 of Oreotragus oreotragus. Classification (NCBI taxonomy): domain Eukaryota; kingdom Metazoa; phylum Chordata; class Mammalia; order Artiodactyla; family Bovidae; genus Oreotragus; species Oreotragus oreotragus. Next base: position 196,938 of record SJYX01019748.1, on the reverse strand, counting down.
CCACACAGAGAAAACACACAGAGCTGCTATAGTTAAAAGAAATGGAGAGTGCTTGCTTCAGGAGCACATATATTAAAATTGGAACAATATAGAGAAGATTAACAGGGACCCTGCGCAAGAATGACATACACATTTATGAACCATTCTATATTTTAAGAAAAAAAAAAGAGAGAGAGAGAGATGAGGGGTCCCCTGGCAGCAAGAGAGGAACCATTGAATTACCAAGCCAGGAAGTAGGGTGGGGTCCCTTCCCTTCTTCAAGAAACTATGGCATAGTGCTGATCTAGGAAATCCATCAACCATCAGTTAATTTTAGAAAGTAGAAAAGAACAAAACTTATCAATAGATAAGGAATACTCAACAAGAATAAATGTTGTCATGTGGGAGATGAAAAATAAAACCAAAGATTCCATCATAGGTTTAAAAGTATATTAATGAAGGAAATCCCTCTATGAAAGAACATGGTAAGACAGAACGTGGAAACCCATGCTAGAAATGATCAGACAAGAGGAAGAACTGAAAACCAGGATGACAAGACTAATGTAAAGCACAGAAAGGTTAAAATAGTACCACAGAAACAAGGCAGAAAGAGAAGGAACTGGGAGAAGCAAAAGGAGAATTAATCCTAGGAAGAAGCAATTAAGCATATGCAGGATGTGTGTGCAGAGAAGGCAATGGCACCCCACTCCAGTACTCTTGCCTGGAAAACCCCTTGGATGGAGGAGCCTGGTAGACTGCAGTCCATGGGGTCGCTAAGAGTCGGACATGGCTGAGCGACTTCACTTTCACTTTTCACTTTCATACATTGGAGAAGGAAATGGCAACCCACTCCAGTGCTCTTGCCTGGAGAATCCCAGGGATGGGGGAGCCTGGTGGGCTGCTGTCTATAGGGTCACATGGAGTCGAACACGACTGAAGCGACTTAGCAGCAGCAGCAGCAGCAGGATGTGTGTGTTGGTCGCTCAGTGGTGTCTGACTCTTTGTAACCCCATGGACTGTAGCCCATTAGGCTCCTCTATCCGTGGAATTCTCCAGGCAAGAATACTGGAGTGGGTTGTCGCGACCTCCTCCAAGGGCTCTTCCCAACCCAGAGATGGACCTGCATCTCCTGTGTCTCCTGCATTGGCAGGTGGGTTCTTTACCACTAGTGCCACCAAGGGAAGAAAGCAAACATGAAATGGAACTTATTCTGTTCTTATTCTACCAAAAAATTAGAGAAAATAATACATGTAGAAGACAAACTAAGGAAAGTTAAAAACAACACAAAGTGTAATCAGAGTTCTTAAAAAAGCTAACAAGTGTTGTGTTAAGATGGACGGGGTACTGTTTGTGAGCACATAAGACTATTTTATATCTGACATTGTTTGGAACTGCTAGTCTATGATGATAAAAATCTAGTTGACTTCTAATTGGTTTATTATAACTGAACTATGCTATAAACAATATACCCCATTATTGCTTGATTTCCTAACACAAGACAAACTACTCCCAATGCCACCTCACCTTAGTACAACAACGAGAAGAAAAAACTGTATTTATATTTTAAGATATAATTCAAAGAAACTTTCCTGAACAAAAAGAAGGGTTCCATACACATAATGAAAGGACACAGCAGGAAAATTTGATCCAGAATGATTAACATTTCTTCTAGAAAAATCACTAAACTTTGAAGATAAAGAATTCTTCGGGAAGTCAAGCAAAAAGATTAAGTCATTTACAAGAGGAAAAAGCTCAGATTTATGTCTTTCTCCAGACCAAATGCCAGAAAACAAGACCAGAAAAAAAAAATAAACTAAGGTTTTTATTTGCAGCCAAGGTTATAACATGTAAAGTTATAAAGCATGTAAGTTATAGAGCATGTAAAGTCTTAGAGAATACTGATGTCATAAGCTTTTTTGAGAAAATAATTAAAGGACAAGAATACTTGAGTGGGTAGCCTATTCCTTCTCCAGGGGATCTTCCCAACTCAGGAATTGAGCCAGGGTCTTCAGCATTGCAGACAGATTCTTTACCAACTGAGTTATTAGGGAATCTCTAATTAAAGGACAAAGTTTAGCTAATAAAGAGATGTTTGGGAAACTCTGGCAAAATGACCAATGGTGAACAATGAATATATATAATCTCAGGATAAGTTCAAATTATAGAAGAGGATAATACTGATAAACTAAAATGCAATTATTTTATACCTTGACAATGTACAAATGATTCAACCAGCAAAAGTTAAAAATTAAGAAAGCGAGAAAGATAGAATAAGTTCATTGACTGGCTTATTTGTAATAATATATATAATATTACATATTATATATATATATATACACACACACATAATACTATCCAAAAGAAAACTGAAGAAGCTACAATGTATTAAAATAGTTTTTGTTTTTTAGTTGCAAAGTCGTGTCCAACTCTTTTGAGACCTCATGGGTGGTAGCCTGCCAGGCTCTTCTGTCTATGGGATTTCCCAGGCAAGAATACTGGGTAGCTATTCCCTTCTCCAAGGAATCTTCCTGACCCAGGGATCAAACCTATGTCTCCTGCTTGGCAGGCATTGGCAGGTGGATTCTTTAATGCTGAGCCACCAGGGAACAAACAAAGTAGACCTCAGAAATATTATTAAGGACAAATAGAAACATTATATGGTGATAAAGGGTCAATTCACCAATAATCTAAATTGCTTTTTAACTCATGAATGGATAAACTAATATTGTCACTCAATGAAATACATAACAAGAAAAAGGAACACACTGCTGATTCATACATAGACATGGATAAATGTTAAATTAATTTTGTTAAGTGACATATTCTACTATTTAATACCAAAAGACTGTATGACAATTCCATTTATATGATATTTTAGAGCTCTAGGGATGGAAAATCAATCAGTCATTGTCAGGGGTTGTAGATCACAGGGGTTGACTACAAAGAGATAGCACAAGGGAAGTGGGGAGATGAAAGCTTGTTGTGTTTGAAACTATACTGATGGGGACATACCTCTACGTACTTGTCAAAACCCCTAGAACTGTACATCACAAAGAATACATTTTGCTTCATGCAGAATTTTTAAAAACTCAAGTAGAATATCAGAGAATTTCAAAATAAGATTACGACAAATGAATCTAACTGTACTATGAAATCAATGAAGTAACAGAACTAAAGGGCATGAGGAAGAATGATGATCGTTTTAAGGGCTTCCCAGGTGGCTCAGCTCTGCCTGCCAATGCAGGAGATGTGGGTTTCATCCCTAAGTCAGGACCATCCCCTAGAGAAGGAAATGGCAACCCACTCCAGTATTCTTGCCTGGGAAATCCCATGGACAGAGGAGCCTGGTGGGCTACAGTCCACGGGGTTGCAAAAGAGTTGGAGACAACTTAGCCACTAAACAACAACAGCAAGGGTTTTAAAGATGGCATTTTGAATAGATACCANGTATTCTTGCCTGGGAAATCCCATGGACAGAGGAGCCTGGTGGGCTACAGTCCACGGGGTTGCAAAAGAGTTGGAGACAACTTAGCCACTAAACAACAACAGCAAGGGTTTTAAAGATGGCATTTTGAATAGATACCATAAAAAGAAAAAAATGTACACAAACATTACACCTTAGTTGGTAAATTTATTTTTCATGGGACATGGGTGTGCAATTTTGTAACTACTTTATTTTTATACTGCTGCTGCTGCTAAGTCGCTTCAGTCACGTCCGACTCTGTGCGATCCCATAGATGGCAGTTCAACAAATGAGTAAATATATTACAGATTAAGAGAGTTGGGGTTCTCCTTGTCAAAGAAAAATGTACAAAGAAACAAAGAGGATGCTAGGATGAACCCAGTGGATTTGAGTCAGAGGTATCAGAATTAACTCATGTTTTTTTTTTGTTTTTTTAACACACAAGATAGATAGAAAAATATAGTTATGTATGCACTCATGATTAATATATATGTATATTTCCCAGCCCTGCCTATGGATAGGCCCCGGAAGAGGTGACATCTTCAGAGCAATGAGTATGTTTAGCATGGGTCTTTGTTTCTAAATACTACTCCTCAACAAAATGAACCAAGGCACCTTGGAAAAATGAGTATTGCCAGAGCTGGGACAGAAGAAAATGGAATATGAGCTTGAAGCAGCTTGTGGCACAAGAAGCAAGAAAGTTGTTGGGGACTGAATAATAGATTCCACATATGCTCATGTCTGGGCTTCCCAGGTGGCACGAGTGATAAAGAATCTTTCTGCCCATGTAGATATGAGAGACCTGGGTTTGATCCCTGGGTTGGGAAGATGCCCTGGAGGAGGGTATGGCAACCTACTCCTGTATTCTTGCCTGGGAAATCACATGGACAGAGGAGTTTGGTGGGCTATGGTTCATGGGTTGCAAAGAGCTGGAAAAACTGAAGGGACTTAGCATGCATGCATGCATACTCACGTCCTAAAATCCCCAGGATCTGTGACTGTTGCCTTATATGGCAAAAGAGATTTTGCAGGTCTGATTAAATTTAAGGTTTTATGATGGGGAACTTATCCTGGATTGTCCAGGTAGGCCCAAGGTAATCACACCATCTCTATGAAAGAGCCAAGGAGGTCAGAATCTGAGAAGACAAAGTGATGTGACGATGGAAGCAGAGCCTGAGCTGTTGTGGGGCTGGCGACAGCCTCTGGAAGTTGGAAGAGGCAAGGCGCTAGAGCTTCCAGAGGAACCGGCTCTGGCCACACTTTGACTTTAGCCCAGTTGAACTGATTCTTAACTACCAATCTCCAGAACTGTAAGAGGATAATTCTGTGTTGTTTTAAACATAGTTTGTGGTAATTTGTTTCAGCAGCAATAGGAATTGAGTACAGAAGTACTCAAAAAAATTTTTTTATGTTTTTAAAAAATGATGTGACCTTCTTTGGGGGTCAAGGTGAAGGGATGAACACAGCTACGACATGTTTAAATTGCAATGAACTCAGTTATAACATATTTAAATTGTGAGAATATGATCTAAAGGGTTTTTCAAGTCAGAGATAACTGTGCCCTCTCATTGAACTCTCAGTTCAAATGAGAGTTAAGAATGTAAGTAAACATTTTTAAAAATATTTTTGTCTTTTCAGATTCTAATTCATTTATTTTGAAATCCAACAGGGAAAAGTTCTATATATATAGCATAATACACACATATGTATATGTATTTACACATACGTACACATATGTGTATGTATGAAAGTGAAAGTGTTAGTTTCCTAGTAATGTCCGACTGTTTGCGAGCTCATGAACTATAGCCTGCCAGGCTACTCTATCCATGCAGTTCACCAGGCAAGAATACTAGAGAGTTGCCATGCTCTCCTCCAGGGGATCTTCCTGACCCAGGGATCAAACCCACATCTCCTATGTCTCCTTCACTGGCAGACAGGTTCTTTCCCACTAGTGCCACCTAGGAAACCAGGAACTGAAGATTAACTGTACCTACAACGGTCAAGATGATGTTGGTCAGATGACTAAAGATGACTATCAGAGCTGGCTGTGCTGTTTCTGCAGGTAACCTCCTCTTTCTGTATATAAAAGCTCTTGCCCCACTGGTTGCCTGGGGTGGGGGTAGGGATAGGCAGTTGTTGGCATCTGAAATAAAGCTAATTTTCCTTTCCACCCCTGGCCTGTTTATTGGTGGCAAGCAGCCAGACTCCTCCACCCCCCATCCTTTCAGTAACAGGTTGGCATTTCCTTCTCCAGAGGATCTTCCTGACCTAGGGATCAAACCTGAGTCTCCTGCATGGCAGGCAGATTCTTTATTGTCTAAGCCCCATGTATGTGTATATATGTGTATATTCATATGTGTGTGTGTGTGTATGTGTGTGTATATATGTGTTATATATATATATATGTATGTTTTAACCAGAATCACAGAGAACTCATTCCTTTCCTCCCTCCCTTCCTTCCTTTCCTCCTTCCTTCCTTCCCCTTTTTGGTTGCTAGATTGATTAATCCACTCATTTATTTTTACCTCTCACCTGATACTGGGGCCCCAAATCTCCCGGTCATGACATCAAAGAAGTTTCCGATGTTGGTTTCAACACTGCTGAAAATGATCCCACTGTTCTGATTAGTGAAGTGAGTTGCCAGGGAAGCCATGAACGCAATCTAAGGAAAGAGTTAGAGGTTAATTAAAAGGCAATTTATCTTAAAGAAACAAGGTTTCAGGACAAATATCATTTCAAAATATTTGTAACAGCAAGAGTGGGAATAATATGAACATTAATCTATGGAGAAAAACTGAATCATGGTGATTTTTAACCTTTTAATGCTATGCAGCCACTGTAATGACGGCATATATCAATAGTTGTGAGCATGGGTTTCAGTGAACATTAGGCTTTAAAAGGCATTTTGAGATATTAAAATTCTATTAGCAAATAATACTGGAAATTTTTGATGAAATTGTCTGTGTACATAAATGCCCATTGGCATATACTAAAGGATCTGTAAAGTCCTTCAGCCAAACAACTTTTTAATGTTGTTTATCCTGTGTTTTTTCCATATAAGACACCTGTGACTTTATGATTTATGATAAATATATATTTAATATTTGTCCCTCAGTTTTGAGAGACCTAAAACCCTCAGAATTTCCCAAGTGTGAAGGGCAATCAAGATGTATTTTGTTATGTTAATGAGATCACTTTGGAAAAGCCCCTCAGGAGGGTCTGGTTGCCTATAAAGCCGACTGAAAGTTTTGAACTCTCAGTGCCTCCTGATGAAAGTGAAAGAGGAGAGTGAAAAAGTTGGCTCAAAACTCAACATTCAGAAAACTAAGGTCAGAGCATCTGGTCCCATCACTTCATGGCAAATAGTTGGGGGAAAATGGAAACAGTGACAGACTTTATTTTCTTGGGCTCCAAAATCACTGCAGATGCTGACTGCAGCCATGAAATTAAAGGACAATTGCTCTTTGGAAGAAAAGTTATGACAAACTTAGATAGCATATTAAAAAGCAGAGACATTACTTTGCCAACAAAGATCCATCTAGTCAAAGCTATGGTTTTTCCAGTAGTCATGTATGGATGTGAGAGTTGGACTATAAAGAAAGCTGAGAGCTGAAAAATTGATGCTTTTGAACTGTGGTGTTGGAGAAGACTATTGAGAGTCCCTTGGACTGCAAGGAGATCCAACTAGTCCATCCTAAAGGAAATCAGTCCTGAATATTCTTTGGAAGGACTGATGCTGAAGCTGAAACTCCAGCTGATGGGAAGAACTGACTCATGGAAAAGACCCTGATGCCGGAAAAAAAAGATTGAAGGCGGGAGGAGAAGGGGACGACAGAAGATGAGATGGTTAGATGGTATCACCACCTCAATGGACATGAGTTTGAGTAAGCTCTGGGAGTTGGTGATGGACAGGGAAGCCTGGCATGCTGCAGTCCTTGGGGGTCGCAAAGAGTTGGACATGACTGAACGACNGATGCCGGAAAAAAAAGATTGAAGGCGGGAGGAGAAGGGGACGACAGAAGATGAGATGGTTAGATGGTATCACCACCTCAATGGACATGAGTTTGAGTAAGCTCTGGGAGTTGGTGATGGACAGGGAAGCCTGGCATGCTGCAGTCCTTGGGGGTCGCAAAGAGTTGGACATGACTGAACGACTGAACTGAACAGGACTGAGCTGTGCCTCCCATCCCCCATACCTCTCTGCTCCCAGCCCTTCCCCGACAGATCTCTGCGGAGAAGACAGGACCTGGACAGAGAATCCAGTAGCTAGTGATTTAGTCATTTATGCTTGAATAATGAAGTCTTCATAAAAAACCAAAAGACGAGTTTTGGAGAGTTTCCAGGTTGGTGAACACATGGAGATTTGGGGAGAGTGCCTCTCAGCCCCCTTTCTCCATACCTTGCTTTATGCATCTCTTCTATCTGGCTGCTCTTCAGTTACATCTTTTTATAATAAATTGGTGAGAAAGTAAGTAAAATGCTTCTCTGAGTTCTTCTGTGAGCCTCTTTAGTACATTAATCAAACCCAATGAGGGGCTCATTTGGAACGTTTGATCTATAGCCAGAGAGAAGCACAGGTGACAACCTGAACTTGCATTGGTGCCAAAAGTAGAGGAAGGGTGGAGCAGTCTCAAAGGGCTGAGCTCTTAAGGGTCAGAATTGAGCTGAACTGTAAGACATCAGCTTCCCAGGTGGCGCTAGTGGTAAAGCATCCACCTGCCAGTGCAGGAGACGTGGGTTCAGTTCTTAAGTCAGGAAGATCCCCTGGAGAAGGGAATGGCAACCCATTCCAGTATTTGTGCCTGGAGATTCCCATGGACAGAAGAGCCTGGTGGGTTACAGTCCATGGGGTCACAAAGAGTCACGACTGAGTGACTTAGCACACACACACACATAGGACATCTAGGTGGTGTTGGAGAATTGCTCAGTGATGTGGGAATAACCCACACGTGGAAACTGTACCACCCCTGGAGAGTCACATTTGAAAGTCATTGCCAATCCCCTGTCCAAAGGAGTCATTGAGACTGAGTGTGAATTAAATCAATAACTTTTTTTTTTTTTAATTGCTATTTCTTGGCTGTGCTGGCTCTTCGCTGCTGCACGTTCTTTTCTCTAGCTCCAAGGACTGGGGTGTATTCTCTAGCGTGATGCATGGGTTTCATAGTGCACTGTCTTCTCTTGTTGCACAGTATGGGCTCTTGAGTGCACAGGCTTCAGTAGCTGCAAAAAGGGGCTTGGTAGTTGCAGCGTGGGCTCTACAGTGCTGGCTCCGTAGTTGTGGAACACAGGCTTAGTTACTCCATCACGTGTAGGATCTTCCCAGGCCAGGGATCGAACCTTCGTCTCCTGCATTGGCAGGCAGATTTTTTATCATTGAGCCACCAGAGAAACCCCTAGATCAGTAAGTTCTTTAATTTGGCGGGGGTGGGGGGGGGCGGGTGTGGTTATCTTCTTGAATGAATGGAAGTTTTAAGGGAGAAGAGTGAGAGAAGAAAGAGCAAATAACGGGAAGTTCTGGAAGACTTGGGATAGAGTGGGAAGGCAGGCCTGGAAGAATCAACACAGAAAGGATTTGGGCAGTCAGAAGGACCACATGAGGGCACGGAATGCAGAAAGATGAAGAAGGGGTGACATCAGATGAAAGATTTAGGAGTGGGGATCAAGGGGCCAGAAGGTACCCTCCTTTACAATCTGTCTAAGACCAATCCTCTATTCTCTTTAAGGCTTCATGGAAGAATCAACACAGAAAGGATTTGGGCAGTCAGAAGGACCACATGAGGGCACGGAATGCAGAAAGATGAAGAAGGGGTGACATCAGATGAAAGATTTAGGAGTGGGGATCAAGGGGCCAGAAGGTACCCTCCTTTACAATCTGTCTAAGACCAATCCTCTATCCTCTTTAAGGCTTCCTTCAAAATGTGTGACTGTAGTTCTCCCAAATGATCATATTATGGTTGGGGTTAAGAAGCACCAGAGCAGGGGGGGAGGTGGGAGGGGGGTTCATGTTTGGGAGTTCGTGTAAAAAAAATAAATAAATACAAAAAAAAAAAAAAAAAAGAGGGCACGGAATGCAGAAAGATGAAGAAGGGGTGACATCAGATGAAAGATTTAGGAGTGGGGATCAAGGGGCCAGAAGGTACCCTCCTTTACAATCTGTCTAAGACCAATCCTCTATTCTCTTTAAGGCTTCCTTCAAAATGTGTGACTGTAGTTCTCCCAAATGATCATATTATGGTTGGGGTTAAGAAGCACCAGAGCAAAGGTGACAGTTGCCAAGGTATTCTCCCTTAAACTGGCTACTACAGGGCCCCGTAACTAGAATATAACCATCCACAGATTTGGGTTAATTCTAGCCTTGAACATGTTTATCATCCATCTTATTAGGTGCCTATAACCTGGACAGGGAAGCCTGGTGTGCTGCAGTCCATGGGGTCACAAAGAGTCAGATGCAACTGAGCAACTGAATAACAACAGTAACCTGGGCAGCTGTATCTGTCTCCTTTTCTTTCTAAATGTATACTGGCACACAGACCCCAGGTTATTAAAATTATTAAACAACATTCATTAAAACGTTAGGAAAACACAAACACTGGTTGAATAACACACAGGGCCTCTTAGTTTACCCTGTAAAAAACCCTGAGACCCAGAAAAACGATGGAATTTATCCAAGGGCAATCAACTACCACATGTGCTCAAATAAAGGGCAGTTTTTCCGCCACTGATCTTTCAGATAGAGTTACTGTACTTTCTAGTTCTTTAAAAGTTTCTCGTGTTATCGTATTGTCCATGAAAACATTAATAATCTATGAAAGACACTGGAAACTTTTATTAGAGCCAGCCCGAGGATTCTAACCCAGGAGACCCTTTCAGAAAGCGCTGAGGACTGTCGTGAGGAGGTAAGGGGGTCAGGGGAGAGGCCAGCGTGTGTGTGGTTTTGGTGAAGGGGTGCATGCCGTCCCGCGTGCATCTCGGTAGAAGGTGACTGCTATTCTCGAGGACCAGACGTTTTAGTCACTGGTTTCAGTGCTTTTCTAAGTGTGGGAAGATGCAGGAAACTGGATCCCTAAGATTCTCTCCTGAAAAAGTTTAACTGTCTGAGGGCCAATTCTGCCAGTTTTCCCAGAGCACAAAATGCTTCATCCTGATCTTCACCTTGAATTCCTTCAGGGTATATTTAGGTCGGCGGCAGTGGCTCACGACTTGGTTCTTACAGACCTGGCTGGTGGGCAACACTCCTTATTTCACAATCCTTTCCCGTTTGCCCTTAATTTCAACCAAGGTTTGGGAGCCGTTTTGTGACCAACTGTCCCATTGCCATAAGGATGCTCATTCCAAGGCCAAGCCAAGATTTCTTTGATAAGACACTCCATGTACTGTTACTGGATGAGGCCCACTTAACAGTAGCCAATAGCCTCTGGACCACTCGCCTTCAGTTCAGTTCAGTCGCTCAGTCATGTCCGACTCTTTGCGACCCCATGAATCGCAGCACGCCAGGCCTCCCTATCCATCACCATCTCCCGGAGTTCACTCAGACTCACGTCCATCGAGTCCGTGATGCCATCCAGCCATCTCATCCTCGGTCGTCCCCTTCTCCTCCTGCCCCCCAATCCCTCCCAGCATCAGAGTCTTTTCCAATGAGTCAACTCTTCGCATGAGGTGGCCAAAGTACTGGAGTTTCAGCTTTAGCATCATTCCTTCCAAAGAAATCCCAGGGTTGATCTCCTTCAGAANGTGGTAGTTCAGTGGATAAGACACCAGACTTTCATTGCAGAGGGTATGGGTTTGAGACCTGGTTGGGCCACTACAATCCCACATGTCTTGCTGCCAGAAAACCAAAACATAAAACAGAAGCAATATTGCAACAGATTCAATAAAGACTTTAAAAATGGTTCATTTCCAAAAAATCTTCCAAAAAAAAAAGACTACTGTTAATTAAAGAAAAACCAGATATCTCAAGTTAATGAATTTAGTGCTTTTCTATGTATTGGAAGATGCAAGAGTCTGGACTCAGAAATCATCCCTTTGATGTGCACCTTAACCATCTAAGGCCAGTATCCTGCTTTTTTGCGCCCTGAATCCACTCAGGATACACATTTGCAGATGGGAGTAGGGCACCAGTGGCTGATGGCTTGATGACTGCAACACCCTCTGTTACTGATTTGGCAGGTACCACTTTTCATCCACACTTTACAAAAGGAATTACTACAATATTTACTTATATAAGTACTTTCCCTAAACCACTTAAAATAGGCTTCAACTTGAAAAACACTGATTTAGAATCAACATTTCAGAAACTCATCTAGTACATAAGTGAAATCATTTCTACAAAAGAGGGCAGAGTATATAAATTGTGTCTATTCTTGGAACCTGTTGTTTTTTTTTTAACACTTTGCCCACTGACAGCTGGCTTCACTTTTGAACAATCTTTTTCTCCTGTTTATTTTCTCTTTTTAAAAGGCTTTCTCCTATTTATGCCTGTATGTTTTTGCAAAATTTTTAGAAAATGCTGAAAAGTATAGATGAAAACAAAATCACCTATACCCCTAGCATTCTGGAGATAACCAAAGGAAATATTTCTAAATATTTTCCTTTAAATTCTTTTTTAAAATTGAAACTGCACTTGACAGTCTCGTTTTGTACAGAGCATATAGAGTGAATGTGCTACATAATAACGGCTCTGTTGAGCTGAATGAGACCCTAGTGAACAGGAGGCGGATGGCACAGAATGGTGGAAAAAGCCCAAGAGTTCGATTCTGACTTTGCTTTCTGGTAGCTTGTAGATTTGGGGCAAGTTATTTAGCAATATAATAATTCTTACACACTGAGTGGTTCTGAGCATTCAATAAAATAAAATATGTAAAATAACAGAAAACTGGTGATGCTCAATAAATTACAGTCATATCATTAGTACTATCAGCAATAATGTCTTTACTGGTGGCAGCTGTCTTAAAGCAAGAGAGTTTTAATTGAGCAAGTTGGCTGGAGCCGGACACAGTGGGATAGGACAGGGTGAGAACTCTGCGCTTCTTGGTGGAATCTAGCCTTGTGTGTCCAGAGAAGACTTCCCATATTCAGTCTTACCCTTGAATACATTGGTCTAAAAAAGAGAAAATCAACGGGAGCCAACAAACCCTATGTCCAGCCACAAACTTAAGGATAGTGATCAGAGCTCTCTATCACTGGCCCAGTGCAGAAAAGAACAGTAGCAACAGCTGCCATGTGTCACCCAGAGTTCCCTTTGGGATACAGGACTAGTTTCCCAGCTGCTGGAGTGCTCTTAGCAGATCATCCTTAGCTGTCAGCCTTCTCCAGGGGTGACCTCAATGAAGAAAACTGTCTTGCGAAATCTTTTTGGAATGAGTCTCATCCTGTGACTGATGATATAAGGGTATAAAGGCCTGAGAAAAGCAAAGAAATAGAAGCTACAAAGAGGAAACAATGGAAATTTTAGAACGAAAATCATAGTAGCTGAATTGAAATAAATCCTAATGATGGGATTACAGCAGAATATAGGAGACAAAAAAAAAAAAAAAATCAGTGAACCTGAACATAGGACAATAGAAATTACTCAGCCTGAACAACAGAGAGATAATATATTGAAAAATAAAAATAAGCAGAGTGTTAGATATTTATGGGACAAAAACAGAATATCTAACATTAGTGTTCTGAAAGAAAAGGAGAAAGAGGACTGAACTAAAAGAGTCTCTTAATATATATTGACTGAAAAGTTGCCCCAAGTTAGTAAAAGACATAAACCTACAGATTTTAAAAGATGAGCAAACCCCAAACAGTTAAAAAAGAAATTCACACTAAGGCATGTCATAATCAAACTTCTGAAAACTAAAGACAAAGAGAAAATCCTAATGTGAAATGGCATCCCTTTATAGGAGAAAACAATTTGAAATGACAGCAGATTTCAGAAAATACATGGAATCCAAAAGGAAAGTAACATGACATTGTTCAAGTGCTAAAAGAAAAGACTTGTCCTCTCAGAGAAAATGTCCTTCAGCAATGAAGGAGAAATCAAGTTATTTGATTTCTCAGATATTCTCAGATGAAAGAAAACTAAGAGAATTTTTTGCTCATAGACAGAACTACAGTAAAAGAATGGCTAAGAAAATTTTCTAACAGTAAGAAAATGTTTTTTTAAAGGAATCTTGGAACATTAGGAAAGAAAACAAGAGCACATAAGCAAAAATATGAATAAAAATAATAGTTTTTCCCTCTCTTGAGTTTTCTAAATTGTTTGATTACTAAAGCAAAAATTATAACACCATCTGATATGGCTCTTTATGTAGAGGAAATGTTTAAGACATTTGTATTACAAGTGGGGAGGGCAAAGAATTTAAATTTCCGTATTTCATTTGAAAGGGTAAAGTGTTGACAATAATAGATTGTAACGAGTTAGGTATATATAATGTACTACCTAGAGAAACCACTTAAAAAGCTAACCAGGACAAATATTCAAAAGTGCTATAGAAGAAAAGGAATTCTAAAAGAAACATTCATGCAACCCGCAGGAATGAAGGCAGAGGGGTGGGGGTGGAAACACAAAAAACAAATGCAGAGAGAACAAAAGGTAAAACACAGACTTAGGTCCCAACATACCAATGATTACACTAAATGCAAATGATCTAAATAGACCAGCTTAAAAATGGAGATTGGCACAGGGAGTTAAGCATATTACCAAACTATATGCTGAAATCACCTATGTGAATTTTTAAATTATAAACCTACATCCTAACACAAGATAGCATATCATATTTGTACCATAATTTATTGAACCATTTACCTACTAATAGACATTTAGATCTTTTCCTGGGTGTTTTTTTTCTTTTTCTTTTTCTTTTTTTGGTACTACAAATAGTGCTTGAAAGAACTCTCTTTTACATATATTCTTACACCCTTGGATAAGTGTTTTCACAGACTAAGTTCCAAAAGTGAAATTGTTGGTTTAGAGTCTTCAGTTCAGTTGCTCAGTCGTGTCCAACTCTTTGCGACCCCATGAATCCCAGCACGCCAGGCCTCCCTGTTCATCACCATCTCCCGGAGTTCACTCAGACTCACGTCCATCGAGTCCATGATGCCATCCAGCCATCTCATCCTCGGTCGTCCCCTTCTCCTCCTGCCCTCCAATCCCTCCCAGCATCAGAGTCTTTTCCAATGAGTCAACTCTTCGCATGAGGTGGCCAAAGTACTGGAGTTTCAGCTTTAGCATCATTCCTTCCAAAGAAATCTCAGGGTTGATCTCCTTCAGAAGTCAAACTTTAAAGAAAGAATTGTGGGCTGGGAGGATGAGTGTAGACTTCATCTCAGAAGGTCTGTATTTGCATCCAGCCTTTGCCATGTGCCTAGCACTCTGTGACATTGAGGGTTTATACATAAGAGATAATGAAAGTATAAACATATTCTAGAATACAAAATTCTGTACAAATGGAAAAATTATTTATCAGGTTGTATGGCATAGCAGAGTTTCCCTGGTAGCTCAGCTGGTAAAGAATCTGCCTGCAAAGCAGGAGACCCTGTTTCGATTCCTGGGTCGAGAAGTCCCCTAGAGAAGGGTAAACTACCAACTCCAGTATTCTCGGGCTTCCCTCGTGGCTCAGATGGATAAGAATCCACCTGCAATGCGGGAGACCTGGGTTGGGAACATCCCCTAGAGCAGAGCATAGCAACCCACTCCAGTATTCTTGCCTGGAGAGTCCCAGTGGACAAAGGAGCCTGGCGGGCTACAGTTCATGGGGTCGCAAAGAGTCAGACCCGATTGAGTGACTAAGCACAGTACAGCACACGGTATAGTTAAGAGCACGGGATCTGGAGCCAGACTGCCTGAGTGCTCATGTCAGCTCCACTGTTTACTGTATGCCCTGGAAAGATAGCTTAGGTTTGCTATGCCTCAGTATTGTCATATTTTTATAAGATGGGGATAATAATAGTAGCCATCCCACAGAGTTGTTATGAATATTAAGTAAATTAAAATATGGGTAAAATATCTAGAATATTGAATAACACATACTAAGAGGCAATACGTGAACAGTGAATTCCAGATGTTCAAGCTGGTTTTAGAAAAGGCAGAGGAACCAGGGGTCAGATTGCCAACATCCGCTGGATCATGGAAAATGCAAGAGAGTTCCAGAAAAACAACTACTTCTGCTTTATTGACTATGCCAAAGCCTTTGACTGTGTGGATCACAATAAACTGTGGAAAATTCTGAAAGAGATGGGGATCCCAGACCACCTGACCTGTTTCTTGAGAAACCTGTATGCAGGTCAAGAAGCAACAGTTAGAACTGGACATGGAACAACAGACTGGTTCCAAATAGGAAAAGGAGTATGTCAAGGCTGTATATTGTCACCCTGCTTATTTAACTTCTATGCAGAGTACATCATGAGAAACACTGGGGTGGAAGAAGCACAAGCTGGAATCAAGATTGCTGGGAGAAATATCAATAACCTCAGATATGCAGATGACACCACCCTTATGGCAGAAAGTGAAGAGGAACTAAAAGCCTCTTGATGAAAGTGAAAGAGGAGAGTGAAAAAGTTGGCATAAAGCTCAACATTCAGAAAACGAAGATCATGGCCTCTGGTCCCATCACTTCATGGGAAATAGATGGGGAAACAGTGGAAACAGTGTCAGACTTTATTTTTCTGGGCTCCCAAATCACTGCAGATGGTGACTGTAGCCATGAAATTAAAAGATGCTTACTCCTTGNAAATTCAACATTTAAAAATCTAAGATCATGGCATCTGGTTCCATCACTTCATGGCAAATAGATGGGGAAACAGTGACAGATTCTATTTTTAGGGGCTCATGGACATGAGTTTGAGCAAGCTCCAGGAGTTGGTGATGGACAGGGAAGTCTGGCCTGCTACAGTCCATGGGGTCACACAGTCAGACACAACAGAGCAACTTAACTGAACTGAACTGAGAAGGACTATATTAAGGTAAAACATGTTCAAGCACTCAGAATCATCATCAACACATATACTTCACTATATTCACTTGTATTATATCTATAATCCTGTACCAAACACTGTACTTGCCTAGAGGTACAATTAACAGTACTTACAATAAAGAAAATCTGCATTGTAAGACTTGGAATCTGAAAGCGGTTTCAGAATGTTTCCTACTATTCATCAACCTTCAAATTTTCTCCATCTTTTTCTTGATTCTAGTGTGATATGCTTGCTATGTTAGATTTTGTATCTATTTGTGGTTATGTTTCAGAGAAGACAATGGCAACCTACTCCAGTACTCTTGCCTGGAAAATCCCATGGATGGAGGAGCCTGGTGGGCTGCAGTCCATGGGGTCTCTAAGAGTCGGACATGACTGAGCTTTCACTTTTCACTTTCATGCATAGGAGAAGGAAATGGCAACCCACTCTGGTGTTCTTGCCTGGAAAATCCTAGGGACAGNAAATCCCATGGATGGAGGAGCCTGGTGGGCTGCAGTCCATGGGGTCTCTAAGAGTCGGACATGACTGAGCTTTCACTTTTCACTTTCATGCATAGGAGAAGGAAATGGCAACCCACTCTGGTGTTCTTGCCTGGAAAATCCTAGGGACAGGGGAGCCTGGTGGGCTGCCATCTATGGGTCACACAGAGTCAGACACGACTGAAGCGACTTTGCAGCAGCAGCAGTGGTGCTTATGTTTGTGTTTCTAAGTGTGTGTGTGTGTGTGTGTGTGTGTGTGTGTGTATGTCCCCACATATGAAGGGCTTCCCTGGTAGCTCAACTGGTAAAGTGGTCCCCTGGAGAAGGGAATGGCAAACCACTTCAGTATTCTTGCCTTGAGAACCTCATGAACAGTGTGAATTGTATAAAACACTTAGACCCCTCTCTTTAACTATTTATTATTAGCAAGAAAAGGAAACTTGCACTGTCTTCCTCATTCCTTCCCTTTTCTCCACAACTCAGTTTTAACAGTGTTTATTTTATATAAACTCTATATACTTTAATCACTAAATTTCTCATAAAAGATACCTTTTGACTTCAAGCTATTGAACATAAGATAATAAAGAGGATTATTTCCAATTAATTTCTCTTTTTATTTGTTCACTTATCCCTTTAGAAATTTTTCAAATTTATTTTGAAATAATTTTTAAAGTATTAATTTTTAAATTATTTTGAAATTGTTTTTTATTATAATACTTATAGCCTATTCTCTTATTCTTATTCCTGCCTTGTTTTTTATCAATTTGATTTTTAGTTGAATATATTAATTTCTCACTACTGGTCCTTTGCTAGGGTTTTCCAAAACACTCCTTAGCTGACTGTAGCTTTTCTTCAAGAAGGGTTAATATGAAAAATATATGTTGCTTTTTACAGCCAATATAATTTTGTCTATATCCTTTGTAGCTTGGAGACAACTTTGCTAGATATAACTTCCTAATATCACATTTTTCGAGTCTTTTTGTAGTGTTGATCGGTTATTTTCTGGCAATGAATATTGTAGCCAAACTGATTATCTGAATCTTCATGTTTAATCTATCTGATTTCCATTTCAAGTAACATAAACTTTTTCACCTAGAAGACAGATTCTTTCATTATAAATCCAATAAATATACTATTATATGTTTTAAAGTATCTGTGTTCCTTTACTTTGATATTCTCCTTCACAATTTCAACTTTTCATATATTGTATCTTTGATGGTCTTTATCATTAGTTATTCTCTAATCATTTTAACTTGGTTTCCTTTTGAAAGTTTCTATATCACTCCTCTGGGAACTCTACTCTTCAGTTTCTTTTTTCCTATATATCCTCATTTGCTGTTTTTTCCCTCAGTTCTTAACTGATTTTCATTAAAGTTGTGATCAAATTCTGTTTGTTTTGTATTAATGTTGGAATGTTGGGTTAAGGTTTTTACCTGCTTCAAAGTCTCAGTTTTCTTCTGCGTGTTATTTTTCTGTAGATAAGTTTACTTTGCCCCCTCCCCAAACATGTTTTCTTGTAGTAACGTGTACAATACTTTACCTATTCCTCATTTGGGGGGATATTTTTCTTTGAGTTGGGTTGTATGAGAAGAAAATAGCAGGGGATAACAATTGTTTTTTAGTGGCTAAGTCATGTCTGTCTCTTTTGTGACCCCCTGGACTATAGTCCTCCAGGTTCCTCTGTCCATGGGATTTCCCAGGCAAGAATACTAGAGTGAGTTGCCATTTCCTTCTCCAGGGGATAACAATGGCCATATGATGTTTGCCACTTTATTTGTTGATATTAAGAACCTATATACAACATAAATATGGATCTTCCCAGGNGTCCTCCAGGTTCCTCTGTCCATGGGATTTCCCAGGCAAGAATACTAGAGTGAGTTGCCATTTCCTTCTCCAGGGGATAACAATGGCCATATGATGTTTGCCACTTTATTTGTTGATATTAAGAACCTATATACAACATAAATATGGATCTTCCCAGGTGGTACAGTAGTAAAAAATCTGCCTGCCAATGTAGGAAATGCAGGAGATGCGGGCTCGATCCCTGGATCAGGAAAATGCCCTGAAGCAGGAAATGGCAACCCATTTCATTATTCTTTCCTGGAAAATGCCATGGACAGAAGAACCTGGAAGGCTACAGTCCATGGGGTTGCAAAGAGTCGGATATAACTCAGCCACTGAGCACAGAGGCATAAGTATATATATTAGCAACTATTTTTTCATAGGCAGTCATGCCATACTTTAATAAGTATAGAACCCCATATAGTAATACTTTATACACCTTTATAAATTCTCATTTACTGAAATTAAAACCTTTTATCATAGACAGTTCTATCAGAATACCATAAATCTCTTTAAACCTTGAAAGCAGGAAGAAGTTCAGCACAGAAGATTAACTGCTCACAAATGTGTTGCAAAGACTGAGGAGTAAAGGTTAGGGAAAGCCACCAATGGATCTCAGGTTTGCTACTAGCTTTGGGGGAATTATGAAGTTGCTGTTTTCAACACAGCTCAAAAGGTACAGGAAATCATGACTGATGGTTACTGTAGTGCTGACTGTAGCACCAAGAAAATGATTCTTAGGGACAATGGCCAGTGCACACTAAAATCTCATGTCTTCTATATCCATGCTTTCCCTTGCTGTTGCAAGAGGAAAAAAAGAGCTCTGTTTCACTTCTGCCTTCCAGATCTAACAAGAGGGAATTCCTGTTATTATAATCTAAACCAAAACCCCATAAGAAAAGATTCTAGGAAATTTGTTTCCCAGACATCAACTTTGAAACTATAGGAGAGAGCACAGAAGGTGGTGAAAATGGTCCTGACTACCAACAATCAGTCTGGCACAATCATCCTTTGGCTGCTCAGCACCAATACATAGCCTCCTACTCAATTGTATCTCCCAAAAAACAACGGCAATAAGATCCCACGACTACCTAGCATCAAGTGACTAAACAACATATTTGGTCTTTCCTCAAATTCCCATCAAGTCCTATATGCCACATTAGATGATGTTTATACCTTTTCTAATTCATTCAGAGATACTCTTCAATGTCTTGCAAACTAAAGACTGAAAAATAACAGTTACTTTCATCAACATACTTTATATAAAGTTGCTTGGAAAAGAGAAAGACTTCTTTTTTTAATTTTTTATTTTTTGAGTAAAAGAGGATTTATTTTTACTTATTTTATTTATATATATATTTTATTTTACTTTACAATACTGTATTGGTTTTACCATACATCAACATGAATCCACCATGGGTGTACATGTGTTCCCAATCCTGAACCCCCCTCCCACCTTCCACTCCAGTATTCTTGCCTGGAGAATCCCAGGGATGGGGGAGCCTGGTGGGCTGCCATCTATGGGGTCACACAGAGTCGGACACGACTGAAGTGACTTAGCAGCAGCAGCAGGTATTTCTGCCACTGGCGTGGTCTGGTTAATGCATAATGCAGATGTGCAATGCACACTAGAGGGGAGAGAGGAGGCCCAAATGGGCAGAGAAAATATTATGTATAAATTTTCCTTGACTTGCTTTAAAATATACATTTTATTTCATCAGTATATTCTCTCAATTAATTAATTTTAATCACAAGTTACTATTTCAGGAAGACATTTCAGCCAGAAACAAGCAATATAAAATGCTAGTTTTCAGTGTTGATAGGTGTTTCTTGGAAGAATCCATTTTTAAAATATTAACCAAATAAATAAATAAGCAACTCAGTAATTTTCTTAGTATGACCTAATCTCACATTTGTAAGTTTTAGGTGTTACTGACAACAAGAATTTCAGAAGCTCACTTAAAAGAGAAATAACAGATAAATGGGTAGTTGAGCTTGAGATTCAAATGTCCAATGATAGCCTCATAAATGAATTTTTAAAACTTTAAGCTGAAGTGAATATGGTCTGGTCTGGAAATCTGTAGGTGAAGGGCTCAGAATGTCTTTAGTGATAAAGAAGATGAGAAAATTTAAATAAAAATTAATGGCACAAAAACTGATTTGATAGAAAGCAGTATTTGTACAATAATATCTATCTGTGTGACCTAACATGCAAATGTAACAAAATTTATAAATAAATGGGATAGTCAAATGTCTAATAATATTTCATGCATCTAAATGTTTATATATTCAAGTTGCCAAAAATATTTTTATTACACATATCTTTTCATTTGGAAAACAGAAATTAGCTGATGTTCAGGGTTACTCTGTATTTGGTCTAAAGAGGGTGCTGAACTTCACCCTTCATACACTTCTTTTCTCCCTACGAATGATTTCAAAACACTCTGATAGCATTGGTCTTAGGCAAATATCCCGTGGTGAAAAAATTGAGATGAACAAATTGAGACAGGGTCTGTTTACTCAACAGTGAGGATGAAAAAACACACAAGCCTTCTGACTCCTGGACCCTAAAGGTCACCTAGAGACGTGCCAAAGATGGTTTACCTGCAGTTCTGGTGGAATCCCCGGGTAGCCCTTCTCTCCTTTGGGGCCATGTTGCCCACGCTCCCCTCGTGGTCCCAGGTCACCTTTGTCTCCTTTCTCACCTTTGGCCCCTTCGTGGCCAGTGGCTCCATTATTGCCATTGTTCCCATGGTTTCCTTAAACAACCAGACATCATCACATGAGAAAGCCTAGTCACTGTCTATTTCTATAGAAACATAGTTCCTTTCTTCAAAAATACAGATTCAGTGGCATAAGGGGACCATTTGAAACAAACCTAAACAGCCGTGAGGTCACCACGGGATAGGATCTCTCTTAAATGGAACAATGAAAACAGACTTAGACACTCTTAAGTCTCCAGATTCTAAAGCCTATTTTTCCTATAAAGCAAGACTTGGAAGAATAGTTGCATAGAAGACTGATTGTCAAAGGAGCCTTTATAATAGCAAAGATTAGAAACCACCTAAATGTCCATCAATACTGAAAGGGTAAAGTTTTTTAATGGTAAGGAATTCCCTGGTGGTCTAGTGCTTAAAACTCTGTGTTTTCACTGCAGGGGGCATGAGTTCTATCCCTGGTCAGGGAACTATAATCCTGCAAGCTGCATGGCACAGCCAAAATAATAATAATAATAAAGAATTTGTAAACAGAATTCTTTTAAAATGGTATATATATAATCCCAGTAAATAATGTTATATAGTCACAAAAAAAATAATGATGAAGAAAAATATTTAATAGCATATGTTTTAGATAAAAGAGGCTACGAATCAACAGGGTTCACATGATACTACATGTAGGTTATGTATATTACATTTACATATATATGTGTATATATATATATATATATACATGCTTTATCCAAAGGGGAAAAAGACTATAACAAATTACATAAAACTATTTTACAGTGGTTCATTTTGCCTGGAAAATCCCATGGACTGAAGAGCCTGGCGGGCTACAGTCCATGGGGTCGCAAAGAGTTGGACGCGAATTAGCGACTAAACAATAGCAATCTTTTTTCTAAGTGGATGGAACACAAGTGATTTTTGTATCATCCTATATAACTTTCTGCATTTTTAAAAATTTCTACAATAATATGCACCACTTTTATAACTGAAGGAAAAGTAAAATCATTGATAAAAATTATAACAATAATCTTGAAAGCAAGATTTGGATAATGATTTCAACTCTTTACTCAGTGGGAACTGCNTTGTATCATCCTATATAACTTTCTGCATTTTTAAAAATTTCTACAATAATATGCACCACTTTTATAACTGAAGGAAAAGTAAAATCATT
Organism: Oreotragus oreotragus; assembly: GCA_006410675.1. NCBI lineage: Eukaryota > Metazoa > Chordata > Mammalia > Artiodactyla > Bovidae > Oreotragus > Oreotragus oreotragus. Next base: position 174,318 of record SJYX01019748.1, on the reverse strand, counting down.
GATAAAAATTATAACAATAATCTTGAAAGCAAGATTTGGATAATGATTTCAACTCTTTACTCAGTGGGAACTGCTACACCTCTTCCTTTATTTTTACACTTGAATTCCAGGCCCTTCTGCCATTTATTTTGTGTGCCTCCTTTGGTCAGTTTTCATAACAAGCTGGCAATTCTTCCATACTGATGAACTTTGACTGTATTTGCAGGTTAATGTGCTGATGACAAAACTGTTTTTGATGGGAAACATGTAGGCAAAGCCAGTCCGTCCTCTGGCCTCAGAAGAGTGTAGACCTAAGAAGATTCTAGGAGGTCTGAATGTTCCCTACCCCTAATCATTGCACCTGCTGCCTGCTGCCCCTGACGGTCAGTGACATAGGTTCCAAGCTACTAATCATAAAGAAGTCCGTCCTCTGGCCTCAGAAGAGTGTAGACCTAAGAAGATTCTAGGAGGTCTGAATGTTCCCTACCCCTAATCATTGCACCTGCTGCCTGCTGCCCCTGACGGTCAGTGACATAGGTTCCAAGCTACTAATCATAAAGTCTAACAGAGCAGTTGCTGGTTCTATATTTGGTTTTGTTTGAGAAGCCTCTCAAAGGTATTCAGAAAAATTAAGCCTCATTGTTTTTAACTACTAACATCAATGGGAGTAAGAGGACTTTTGCCAAACCTTGAGAAGAAGTTGTACTCCCAGGAACTGACCTGGAGACAACAGAGTCAGACAGGCCCTCAGATTTGGAGGTCATGGACAAAGGGGACCTGGCTGCCTTCTCCTTGCCTGACCCAGGAGGCTAGCAAGTTCCCCAAATGATCCATGCCTGGGAAGAATGTTCCCTACCCCTAATCATTGCACCTGCTGCCTGCTGCCCGTGACGGTCAGTGACATAGGTTCCAAGCTACTAATCATAAAGTCTAACAGAGCAGTTGCTGGTTCTATATTTGGTTTTGTTTGAGAAGCCTCTCAAAGGTATTCAGAAAAAATAAGCCTCATTGTTTTTAACTACTAACATCAATGGGAGTAAGAGGACTTTTGCAAACCTTGAGAAAAAGTTGTACTCCCAGGAACTGACCTGGAGACAACAGGGTCAGATAGGCCCTCAGATTTGGAGGTCATGGACAAAGGGGACCTGGCTGCCTTCTCCTTGCCTGACCCAGGAGGCTAGCAAGTTCCCCAAATGATCCATGCCTGGGACCCCACTCAGTAGAGTAGAGATGGCTGAGCGGTGGCTCTAGAGGGACCCAGTGGAGCTCGCCAGCACACCCCGTGCCACCATCTGGTGCTGGAGCCCCAAAATGTTCCCACGAGTCCAAGAGAAGTACAAGGGTCAACTGAGAGACAGCTGAGCATGGAGCGCCTAGAGGTTAGAGGAAGGCAAACTCAGCTAGACCTAGAATCAAACAGAAGGATGTGTCGTTCAGTGAAAAGGACTGTGAAGATGACTGTAACCCAGACCAGCAATCTCTCCTCCCCACTCTCACTTCCCAAATCCCCAGAAGGCTAGATCTAGAGTGCCCTATGGAGCACACAGTGGCAGAAACACTGAAACAAAAGTATGAACCTGTTAAGCTCCAGTGATTCCACACTCCACACTGGTGAAGGGCCTCCTGGCGTGTAGGCTGAGGTCCCAGTATGCCCAATGCCTGTGGGATTCTGCGAGTGGTATGGATAATAAATACTCTGTCTTATATACTTCTTCCTCATGAACTCAGTAAGCTCAGTTGCCTACCCCACTCTCTTTTGGACTTTCCATGCGCAAGCTCTGAATCATACACAAGCGATCCCAGATCACTGAGGTTCACCCCTGGCTCCTGATTTGGTATGGACTGCAAGTAGGCTGGAAATAATGCATCTCTCTCATCCTTACCTGGAATGCCAGGGGGACCAGGAGGTCCAGGGGGGCCTTGGTAGCCTCGGAAGCTGTAGTCTCCATGGCAACACTTGCTGCAGTCTGGGGGCAGTCCTCCGGTTTGTGGAGACTTAAAAAAAAAAAAAAGACACAAAGAGAAACTTCAAAGAAAGGTACATGTGAGTAATTAGAACTTTTTAATTTCTTCTGGCTTTGGTCCCTAGGTAAGTTTAATTCCAAACAACCCACAACAACATCAGAAAAGAAGGTGTGGGGTGGGAATGTCAATGGCAGAGGAGTCAGGGAACAGCTCAGGTGAGGTGATGATCAGAAGGCAAAGGAAATAATAGAGTGGGTAGAAGAATAGGCTCTTTGGAAAGTGGGAGTGGGAGTGGAGGATCGGGGCAGTGTTTCTAGAAAGTATGTTCTGGAAGCTATGGGAAAAGAGAAATCTCCTTCAGAAGTAGACTTGGAAACATTCCCTTTCTTTTCCAACTGTCTATAGTCTCAGACATAGCTAGACTGAGTAGATGACCCACAAATGATAAAATTACCAGCATGAAATACAGTAATTAAGACTATGTATATTCATGATACTACTGCGTTAAAAGTTCTTAGAAATTCTAAATTGCAACTCTAGTTTTTCCAACAGTCGCAGCACACAAAAATTGCCTTAGAAAATTAAGATTCATGACTCCAAACAGTTATTGTTAATTATTTACAACTTGAAACAACTTCACTGTTTTAAACTTCTGCCTTTAGCATGCAGGTTTGTTTTATATTCCACTTGAAAATTTAAGCGATTATTGCATTGTTTGAATCAGGATTGAATGTCCATTGAGTCAGTGATGCCATTCAACCATCTCATCCTCTGTCATCCCCTTCGCTTCCTACCTTCAATCTTTCCCTGCATCAGGGTCTTTTCCATGAGTCAGTTATTCACATCAGGTGGCCAAAGTATTGGAGCTTCAGCATCAGTCCTTCCAATGAATATTCAGGGTTGACTTCCTTTAGGATTGACTGGTTGGATCTCCTTGCAGTCCAAGGGACTCTCAAGGGTCTTCTCCAACACCATAGTTCAAAAGAATCAATTCTTTCGTGCTCAGCTTTCTTTATGGTCCACCTTTCACATCCATACATGACTGCTGGAAAAACCACAGCTTTGACTAGATGATCCTTTGTTGGCAAAGTAATGTCTCTGTTCTTTAATATGCTGTCTAGGTTTGTCATAACTTTTCTTCCAAGGAACAAGCATCTTTTAATTTCATGGCTGCAGTCACCATCTGCAGTGATTTGGGAACCCAAAACGATAAAGTCTATCACTGTTTCCATTGTTTCCCCATTTCTATTTGCCTTGAAGTGATGGAACTGGATGCCATGATCTTAGTTTTCTGAATGTTGAATTTTAAGCCAGCTTTTTCACTCCACTCTTTCACTTTCATCAAGAGGCTCTTTAGTTCTTCTTCACTTTCTTCCATAAGGGTGGTGTCATCTGCATATCTGAGGTTATTGATATTTCTCCCAGCAATCTTGATTCTAGCTTGTGCTTCCTCCAGCCTGGCATTTCATATGATGTACTCTGTATATAAGTTAAATAATCAGGGTGACAATATACAGCCTTGATGTACTCCTTTCTTGATTTGGAACCAGTCTGTTGTTCCATATCTAGTTCTAACTGTTTCTTCATGACCTGCAAACAGATTTCTCAGGAAGCAGGTCAGATGGTCTGGTATTCCCATCTCTTTCAGAATTTTCCACAGTTTCTTGTGATCAACACAGTCAAAGGCTTTGGTATAGTCAATGAAACCGAAGTGAATGTTTTTCTGGAACTCTCTTGCTTTTTCCATGATCCAACAGATTTTGGCAATTTGATCTCTGGTTCCTCTACCTTTTCTAAATCCAGCTTGAACATCTGAAAGTTCTCGGTTCACGTACTGTTAAAGTCTTGCTTAATGAATATTAAATGTATTCAAATATGATTTTGAGTTCAACTGTTACTTTTCAATGATAAATGTCTAAAATTTGGGCTTACTGTCAAGGAGGTAGAGATTTGGTAGAAATTGAATGGCAGAAGAGTTAGAGTCATTTGTAAAACTTTGAGTCTTCTAAATGGACAATTTTTAATTATAGATAGCATACAAAAAACTTCTGGAAACTTTCCTTGACACCAATTAAAAATCAAAGGTTTTTTTTGAAAATAGCATATTGTTGCTAAGGGATTCATTTTTTAAAAGGAAAGGATGGGATGAGAGAGGAAGGAAAGGAGAGAAATGAAGAAAAGGAGGGAGGAGGGAGTCATTTAAAATTCAAGTTTCCTCTGTTATTAGAAATCCAAGCAGAACAATGGATCAGTGCTTCACATTGTTGCACCTCTAGACACGTATAGCACAGCAAATTCTACTCAGTACTCTGTAATAGCCTATATGGGAAAAGAATCTTAAAAAGAATGGATAGAACATCCCTTGTGGTCCAGTGGTTAAGAATCTGCCTGCTAATGCAAGAGACCGGTTTGATCCCTGGTCAGGGAAGATTCCATGTGCTGTGGGGCAACTAAGCCTGTGTACCACAACCGCTGAGCCCATGTGCCCTAGAGCTGATGCTCTGCAACAAGAGAAACCACCGCAATGAGAAGCCCAGACACCACAACTAGAGAGCAGTCCCTGCTCACAGCAACTAGCTAAAGCCCATGCATGGCAATGAAGACCCAGTGGAGCCAAAAATAAAACAAACAAATAAATAAGTTTTTAAGAAAGAGTGTATGTGTGCTAAGTTGCTTCAGTTATGGCCTACTCTTTGCAACCCTACGAGCCTTCCCGGCTCCTCTGTCCATTCTCCAGGCAAGAATACTGGAGTGGGTTGCCATTTCGTCCTCCAGAGGACCTTCCCAACCCAGGGATTGAACCAGAGTCTCTTATGTCTCTTGTACTAGTAGGCAGGTTCTTTACCATCATCACCACCTGGAAAGCCCCATGTGTATGTGTAAGTATAACTGATTTACTTTGCTGTACCCCTGAAACTAACACAACATTGCAAATCAACTACACTCCGATAAAAATTATTTTAAAAAGCTAAATTTGCATAAACAAAACATAAAACAAGCTAGAATTTTTCCCTGGCTCTTATTTCTTTTTTATTTAAACAGGTTCCCATCTAGTTATAATATTAAGAAACAAACGTCTCATCTGTAGTCCAGCAAAAGCTGCAACAGCTGAGAGCCCAAATTCAAGGTTTCAGGAGCTAGGATTTGGATCAATCTCCTGGTTTAGTCTTCAGTCCCTCAGACCCAACCCTGGACAGGTATGAGAGTCTACGAAAACCTTCTACAAAACTGGTGGAGGAAAAGAAAATCAGCCACAGCAATTGGTTGGAGACAAGGGATTTCAGACACTTGGAAAGTCAGACACTGCAGCACTGCCCCACCTTCTAATCCAAAGATGAAATCTGAGGAGTAAGTATTCTGTAATTTCCTGGTATGATTTTGCTAATGTGAAATACAGATTTTTAAGCTCCAAGAAATTCTAAGCTCTGCCAATAATGAATTTAAAGGAAGGAGACGGGTGGGGATGAGGGAAAATCCTGAAGTGGAACCATTTATTTAAAAATAGAATTGAAAACCTGAGATGACCAAGAATGTCAGAAAGAGAACTGGATTGGAACCAGAACTCCCTTTACAGGTCTGTGTGACTTTCATGAAGTCATTTTCTCCCATCATTTTTCTTGTCCACTAAATTAGAGGACAGGGTAAAAATGGTCATGAAATTTCCTTCCAGCTCTATAACACAAACAATGATACTGAAGTCTTTCCCAAAGCCTCAGGTGGTGACTTAGAAAGCTTTTGTTTTGAAGTCTAGCGTCTGGGCACAGGAAATTAGCAAGAGATGAGGTGCACACCCAAACACTGTGAGAGCACCGCTGTTTAGTCACTAAGTTGCATCTGACTCTTTTACGGCTCCATGGACTATAGCCAGGCTCCTCTGTCTGTGGGATTTCCCAGGCAAGAACACTGGAGTGGGTTGCCATTTCTCAAGGGGATCTTCCCGACCCGGGGATTGAATCCGTGTCTCCTGCATCTCCTGCGTTGCTAGGCAGATTCTTTACCACTGAGCCATCAGGGAAGTTGAGAGCACAGAGCTGCCACCAAAACTGGGAGAGATTTCTGGTCACTATGTGGGCCCCATCCTAAGAACCCTTTTGCAACATTTCACAACATGGTCCTCCTTCTGGCCTGGTCTTTCAAAAATCAATCAAATACAACAATGTCTGTGACCCTTAAAACAAGCTGGACAGGATGTGTTAGTTGAGAAGTTTCCTCCCAGGTAAGGGAGATGCACATACTAGGTAGTTCTGCAGGTCACCTTGCTATCGACTCTTTTCCCAAAATTAGGTCAAATTTGAGCACGAAGTTCATGCAAATGTGTGGTATGAGAGGAAGAAGGTCCCTAAGACAAGTTCCATCTGTTCTGTAGATGTAGGCCTAGGGGCAGCTACCGAGAGTGAAGCTCTACAATTAGGAAATGACTTCAGGAAAAAGGGTCTATGGCTCCTTCTGTGGGCAGGGAAAAGCGAAGAGAAAGAAAGTGAAGACAAGTGGAGGAGGGAGAGAGAGGCGCCCAGGAAGAGCAGGGAAGGTTGATAAAGATGCAAATGCTGAAGAGCTGCAGAGAAGAAAATGCCAGGAAAGGGGAGTGCGGGTCTCCCTGGGAGAGTGGTCCCTCACCTCTACACATCTTTGCACAAACTCTATGGCCAGAGTCCTCTTTTTAGAACACAGCCCTGACTTCACTGCCCTGCTTTGCACGAACAAAACTTCTGCTTGCAAAATAAGGTCTAAGCGTTTTAACCGGTCAACAGAATCCATCAAATGGCACTAAAATCATGGATGTCTTCCTCCCACAGCCCAGGCACGCCACCGACACCCACTTCTCCAGGCTCTCTCAAGGCTCTTCCCGTCACACAAATGTATCTTTTCTGTGAATAGCCATCCTTTTTGTCTCATCCTTTGAGATCCAACTCAACAGCCACTGCCATTCTGACCCTTTCCTCCCAACAGTCTTTTGTGCGTGAACTTTATCACATGGTATTGAATTATCTGTTAATTTATCCCCACGAGAGCCCTTCAGAACTGTTCAGCAACAGAAGCTTGAGTGTATCTATCCCCATCCTAAAATGTGACTTATAGGAGAAGCACAGGGAAAAGATTGGTGAAGAAAAAAAAAAGATTGGTAAAGGAATGAATGAGGATTAAGAGAAGAGACGGGAAGTCGGGGGAGTGAGAAAACAAGGAAGCACACAGAAATATCCTAAGTTCAACATGGGGCTCCATATCCGTGGGCAGAGAATTGTACTAAAACTTCTAGAGTATCAGTGGCTAAATCTCCACAGTAACTCCTGTGATTTGCAAATACTGCAGGAATCCAAGGGAGTTTAAAAGCACCCCCTTCAAAAGAAAAAAAAAAAGGAAACCCCAAAGTGGCTTCTTACCCACCTCATCTGATTTTAATATGCTAGATGCCTAGGGCCACTAGCAGGCAGCATGGAACCGAAATGTAATTTGAATTTCAGTGGCCTGCTGAGTGCCAAGAAATAATGACCCATGACAGCCCACATCTGCCTTCTGCTACCTCTGGGGGCTCACACCGCCATGGCCAAGAAGGATCCAGCAGAGAGCCCATTTACTGAAGTGGAAAGTCCAAATCAAGGCTCAGACAAACGCACAGATATCTTCACCACTGATAAACACAAATCAGTATTAATCACTCTTCAGCCAAAAGACTGTCAGATGAAAGGACAATCTCTAAAGGTGGCTTTCAGAAAGCAGGACTGGGGACTTCCCTGGTTGTCCAGTGGTTAGGGCTTCTCACTTCCACTGCAGGGGACACGGATTCGTCCCTGCTTGGGAAACTAAGATCTCACTTGCCACACAGCATGGCCAAAAACATAAATAAGCAACAGGATTGTGTATAGAGTTTATCTTTTCTCCCACAGCTCCACAAATCCAACCAGGCCCCACAGAACGGTTTGAACAAGTATATCTGTGGTCAAGTTAGAAGTTCAGGTTTGTCTCAGATCCACAACTGCTTCTGCCTGTGATCTTCATGTGATCATTTTACCAGTCTCAACCCACACGTTCAGTTTGTGGCTGGAAAGGTTGAGATTTCAACTGCATGGACGTTTTCAGGGCCTATCCATTGCATGTGTGTCTGCATGCTCAATTGCTTTGCATGCTCAGTCACTTCAGTCATGTCCCACTCTGTGACCCCGTGGACTGTAGCCCACCAGACTCCTCTGTTCATGGGATTCTCCTGGTCAGAAAGCTGGAGTGGGATGCCATTCCCTTCTCCTGGGGATCTTCCCAACCCAGGAATTGAACCGGGGTCTCACACACTTCAGGCAGGTTCTTTACCAGCTGAGCTACCAGAAGCAGTTAATTCTTATAGTAAAATTTACTTGTTCAAAAATCATATAATTCAGAGTAACTCTCCTTGCCCCCTCATCTGATTTCATCATGCTGATTCCTGGAAGACAAATCAAAATCTGCTTCTTCCTTATGTTGTACACCTGAGACTAATATCATGTTATATATACCTCAATTAAAATTTTTTAATTAAAAATATTAGACATTCAAAAACCTGTTTCTTCCTGTTCTTAATGTTTTCAATGAAATTAAGTTTCATCAATTTGCTATTCACTACACTAAAACATTAACTCACTCCCACACCACCCTGAAAGAGTTAAAGATGCCTCCTTAGTTGCTGAGCTTATACTCAGCATTTTACACAAATCCTCTGATTATTAGGCACTCGGTCATACAATAGCATGAGGTCTGCATTTTAAATACAGATATATGGTTTTGTTTTAACTCTTTGGTCCTTTTCAAAACAAATTGAAAGTAGAGACTTAGTAACCTAGAGTGCTATTAAATCAAATAATCAAGCCTGGCATGAAATGTCACAGTAAACTCACAAATCAAATGAAAAACTCAAAGGGCAGCTTCTCTCTGCCAGGAAGAATTAAGAAAATCCAATTTATGATCTGTAAATGATTATCTCCAGCAACCCGTCTACCGGCAAAGGTCAGCTCTCCTCCTCCTTTCCACACCCACAGAGCAAGAAACAAAATCACAGCAAAGCAGGGCTGATGCTCCACTCCCCTTTCTGCTGGGGCGTCTGTGGCTTCTCTTTATCTCAGTATATCAGTGCTACCTCCGCTGAGTGTCTAACGCACACTGCCAGCGCCCCTAGCATCCCACAGCAAGCCAGAGAGAGAGACCCTCGAGCAGTTCAGCCAGCTTCTGGAAAGCATTGCTCCCGGCAATCACAGCTGGAAAAAAAAAAAGAGCAAAGACAGCAAAACTCGTGAAGCTTTGACAGTAACCCTTAAAAGAGAATTCCGAGTACCTGGCCCCAGAATGGGGTGATCTGGGCTAGGTCATCTACCTCGGGGGGCGGTAGCTCATCCGGCCTCAGGGATTTTAGGTCTGCAGAAGTGTTATTATCCACAGTCCCAGTCCTCGGATGGCTCCGCTCTCTCACTTTCTCCCTTCTGGAGCTGCTATGGCCAGTCTGCTGATGGCTTTGCACTATTCGCGCCACCACTCTATTAGCTCTTCCGCTCACCTCCATGTATTCATCTTGACACAGGCAAAAAGGGAGGAAAAGCAAAGCCAGAAGGTGCCAACGGACGAGCTGCCTTCCCAGCATGGTTCTCAACAGAGCCGCAGAGCTTCCCGGGGAGGACGGCTGGGGCTCTGGGCGCCGTGGTCTCCTCGGGCAAGCGCCAGGGGCTGGAGATCAGAGCTGCCTCTGGCCGGGCAGTTTTTATAGTTCCGTGTGTAATAAATAAGGCAGCAGGCAAGCCAGGGGGAGAGCGGTCCTCCTCCGCAGGCAGAAGGGGCCCCATTCATCACTTTCCCACACCACAGGCAAAACGATTTGTGTGCACAGCTCCCAGTTGGTGGGGTTCATAAATGTCACACCTTGGCACGTTTTTTTTGTGAAAGTGTGAAGGGAACATACACAACCAGCTGGAAACAGGCAGCATGTGTCCAGCGGTTTGCTTTTGCGATTAGACATGGAAAGGCTGCGCTTTTGCGGTCTAAGATGCCTTTTGGAAAAAACTCCTCCCGGGCTTGCCAGGAAATTCGGGCTTAACTGCATCAGTTCCGTCTGAAATGGCAGTGGGAACGTGTTCAGGGCCATCGAGAGAGCTAGGTGCTCTCATTATGCAGTTCGTATTTCCCCCACTTAAAGGAACTCATTTCCCGTTCTGGCTCTGGCAGCAGAAGGCAGTTGGGTGACTCCAGAACGCTGAGCTGGATTCAGGTTCAGAGTCTCTGGGTTTAGCAAAAGCATCTCCCCATCCTAGGTTTCATTTCCTTTTCCCTGGAGTTTTCAAAAGCCAGAGTTAGATCAAAGTGGATGAAGTCGCTTCTGGCCAGATGATTATCCGACATCCTGCTTCATATTAAAAGAAAACTGTCTCTGGCTCCTCTTCCTTCTGACACATTCTTGATTAAAATGAAAGAAATGCAAAGATTCCAACCAAACACCCTCCTCCAAGTAGATCAGGCTGGAGAAGACTGTCATTGCTTTTAGGATGCTTGCCACATTTTAATGAATTCAGCCAAAGAGAAGGTGGACTTTCCTAACTCTTTCTTTTTTTTTTCTCTTGGCCTGCTGGGTCTTCCTTGCGGTCAGCTGGCTTCTTGAGTTGTGACACCAGCTTAGTTGCCCTGCATCGTGTGGGATCTTAGTTCCCCAACCAGCAATTGAACTCACGTCCTCTTCATTGTGGATTCTTAACCACTGGACCACCAGGGAAGTCTCGCTAAGCTCTTTGTGATAATAAAGAAAACTCATATAGTTTTGCCGTTAAAAACTGCCTCTGTTGCCACATCATTTTATTTAATAGTGCTCATTCACTCACATAACACAAAGTCACTGTCCTCCCCCATGAGAAGAGACCCTGGGCCTTAACGGCAGTGAGTGGCCAGTATGTGTGATGCTAAGAGGACAAGGGGAGCACTGTCAGAAGCCACAGCGGGGGAAGCCAGGCCTGAGGACGAGGTGACAGCCCCTGGAGAGAGGGGGGGAAGCTGCTCACAGCTGTCCTCCTCACTCAGCGAAAGGGGCCTGGGCACCAAAAGCCATCTCTCGCTGCAGGACGCCTCATTCCTGCCTCTGCCAGAACAGTGGCTTCTAGAGCCCACACTTCGGCATAGAAAGGATTCAGTGTGGAGGATGGAGCGAGAGAGGGAGTCAGTTAAATAAAAGTTCTCTGGTTCACAAACACAGGGGTCTTTGGGAGTAATGCTTCTTCCAAGCAGGCTGCCCCCACCTCAGTCAGTTCAGTCACTCAGTCGTGTCCGACTCTTTGTGACCTCATGGACCGCAGCACGCCAGGCTTTCCTGTCCATCAACAACTCCTGGAGCTTGCTCAAACTCATGTCCATCTAGTAGGTGATGCCATTCAACCATCTCACCCTCTGTCATCGCCTTCTCCTCCTGCCTTCAGTCTTTCCCAGCATCAGGGTCTTTTCCAGTGAGTCAGTTCTTCACATCAGGTGGCCAAAGTATTGGAGCTTCAGCTCCAGCATCAGTCCTTCCAATGATGATCTCCTTGCAGTCCAAGGGACTCTCAAGAGTCTTCGCCAACACCACAGTTCAAAACCATCAATTCTTCAGTGCTCATCTTTCTTTAGAGTCCAACTCTCACATCCATACCTGACTACTGGAAAAACCATAGCTTTGACTAGATGGACCTTTGTCAGAAAGATAATGTCTCTGCCTTTAATATGCTGTCTAGGTTTGTCATAGCTTTTCTTCCAAGGAGCAAGTATCTTTTAATTTCATGGCTGCAGTCACCATCTGCAGTGATTTTGGAGCCCAAGAAAATAAAGTTTGTCACTGTTTCCATTGTTTCCCCATCTGTTTGCCATGAAGTGATGGGACCAGATGCTTGGATGTTGAATTTTAAGCCAACTTTTTCACTCTCCTCTTTCACTTGCATCAAGAGGCTCTACCCTAGTGGAGTGTAAAAAACTCAGCCATCCCCACTTCATAAGTCTTCCCTTAGATGTCCAGAATATATCCCCTGAGGAATTTTTTAGTTCTTTGACAAACGCTCTTGAGCAGATATCCCCAGGGAAGGCAGCACATCAAGCTATTATCTGGCATTAATTCATAACAGAGTAGTTTTGAACAGATCTGGAGCAGGAGGCTGGGGAAGGACAGCTCTTAGGTCTTGTGGATGAGCAAGTGTACGGCAGATTGCTGTGGGAGAAAAGGCCTAGGGTCTCTCAGTGGGGATGCTCCATCATCAGGGAAGCCTGGAAAACATTCTACAGGGAGACTACAAGGCAAGACATGTCTCTGAAATCTAGGTCACCTCATTCACAAGTTTTCTAAGAGCTGTTTCTGGCAGCTCTGCTAATCTGGATAAGTAGCTTCAGGTCAACCTCTTTTGACTTTCAACTGCGTTGAGATTTTCCATTGGTGTTTTCCACTCTTTCATTTATTCTTGTGGTTCTCAATCCTGTCTGCATAATAAAATAAACCAGAGAGTTTCTAAATATGTCATGCCTGGATCTCATCCCAGATCTATTGAGTCAGAATCTCTAGTGGGGCCTGGGCACTAAGAGCTTTTGAAAATTCCCTGAGATAATGCTAATGTGTAGTCAGGGTTAGGAATCACTAACCCACCCTTTCCTTGACTCAATAGGAATGTTGTTGTTGTTGTTTAGTGGCTAAGTTGTGTCCAACTCTTTTGTGACCCCATGAGTTGTAGCCTGCCAATCTCTTCTGTTCATGGGATTTTCCCAGACAAGAATACTGGAGAGGACTGCCATTTCCTTCTCCAGAGGATCTTGACCCAGTGATCGAACCCGTGTCTCCTGCACTGGTCAGCGGATTCTTTACTGTGGAGTAGGAATAAATGACAATAATATCTCTCCTTTGTTGATCATTTACCATATGTCAACTGAGTACTTCTTTGCTTTAGCTCACTGACTTCTCTAAGTAAACCTATTGTTTCCATTTTATAGATGAGGAAATAGAGGTTCAGAGACATAAAATGACTTGCCTGGTATTGCAGTTGAAAGGGGGTCATTAGGCTATGCCTCCATCTGTCCTCCTGCCTTCCTACAGCAAAACAAGAGAAAACCAGTATCAGGCAGACTGCAGAGAGAAGGCCAGCTCCATAGCTTCCAGGACAAGAATCTGGGTCTGAGAATTATGAGCTGAATTGTAGCACACCAAAAGACATTGAGATCCTAACCCCCGGAACCTGTGAGTGTGATTTTGTTTGGTAATAATCTTTTTAGACAGTCAAGTTAAGATGAGGTAATTAGTATGGATCCAGATATGACTCTGTTCTTATAAAAGGTGGGAAAACTAGACAGAGAAACAGATATGGACACAGGGAGAACACCATGTAAAGATGAAGGCAGAGATGGGGTGATGCACTTATAAATTAAGGAATGCCCAGGATTGCCAGCAAACCATCAGAAGCTAAAAGAAGGGCATGGAGGAGATTCTCCACACAGTCCCCAGAAGGAGCCACCCTACTGACACCTCCATCTCAGACTTCCAGCCTCCAGAGCTATGAGACAATAAATTCCTGCCCAATTTGTGGAACTTTATTATGACAGTCCCAGAAAACCAATAAAGAAAGCATGTAAAGAAGTCTTTAAAAAACCTCCAGACCTTATCATTTTATAGACATGGAGATGGTAGTCTAAAAGATTTAGCCAGTTGTTCAAGTTCATGGACAGAGAATAGCAAACCTGTCCCAGAGAAGAGTCCCCAGCCCCAGTATGTCTCCTCAGGCTCCTTCCCAGGAAATGCATTTTAAACCTTGGCTTATTACTAAACCTTATTTGGGTGCTCTGGCAACGTCCTTTGCTCAAAGATGTGAATCAGAGTTGGGTATAATTTCTTGTCTGTGGACTGAGGGTTGAGAACATCTACCTTCAGAAAATTCATGGAAGGTACCAGAGTCCCAGTTCTGCACAGTGATCTCTGGCTCTGAAAGCCCACAGTAAATGCCTGGGGACAGCCGGCTGCTGTCATGCACTGGGACTGCCACTGCTGACTTGGTTGGCTCCTGAAGTATAGTCAATTTGCTGGCACAGCCGAAACAGGAGGTAAGGGGCAGGACACAACATTTAAAAGAATGACATCGCCATGCTGCTGCTGCTGCTAAGTCACTTCAGTCGTGTCTGACTCTGTGTGATCCCATAGACGGCAGCCCACCAGGTTCCCCCATCCCTGGGATTCTGCAGGCAAGAACACTGGAGTGGGTTGCCATTTCCTTCTCCAATGCATGAAAATGAAAAGTGAAAGTGAAGTCGCTCAGTCGTGTCCGACTCTTCACAACCATATGGACTGCAGCCTACCAGGCTCCTCCGTCCATGGAATTTTCCAGGCAAGAGTACTGGAGTGGGGTGCCATTGACGTCGCCATAGGACATAATAAAAACTGGTTAGAATCATGTCCAAAATGGTGAAAGATTAGATTTTCAGTAGACCTTGAGCCTCATTATATGCTCCTTGTAATGCATTGTTGTTCAGTTCTCAAGCTGTGTCTGACTCTTTGGGACTCCGTTGACTGCAGCACACCAGGCCTCTTTGTCCCTCACCATCTTCCAGAGTTTGCCCAAGTTCATGTCCATTGAATCAGTGATGCCATCCAACCATCTCATCCTCTGTCACCCTCTTCTCTTTCTGCCCTCAATCTTTCCCTCCATCAGGGTCTTTTCCAACAATCCAGCTCTTTGCATCAGGTGGCCAAAGCAGTCAAGCTTCAGCGTTAGTCCTTCCTATGAGTATTCAGGATTGATTTCCTTTAGGATTGACTGGTTTGATCTCCTTGCTGACCAAGGGACATTCAAGAGTCTTCTCCAGCACCATGTAAAACATTGAAAAAAGTGAAACTGAAAGTCGCTCAGTCATGTCTGACTCTTTGCACGAGTTTGACCCATGGACTGTAGCCCACCAGGCTCTGTTCATGGAATTCTCCAGGCCAGAGAGGATAGCCGTTCCCTTCTCCAGGGAATCTTCCCAACCCAGGGACTGAACCCAGGTCTCTCGCATTGCATTTGGATTCTTTACAGTATGAGCCACCACGGAAGCCCATGAAGTATATTAGCATATGCTAAATGATACACCTACAGGCACCACGACCAGTCTGAGACCAACTACAAAAAGTCAAAAAGTGGGCAGAGGCCCAGTTCCTGCAATTCCAATCCCAGCCTCTTCTCCCCAAATGTTTGCAATAATCCTCCCGTTCATTAGCCTGTGTAACTACCCAGTCCATAAAAACTAACCACGTCGTATTTCAGGGCTCTCTTGCCTTCTGCAATGGCCCATACTCTGTCTGTGAAGTGCGTTTCTCTTTAAATAAATCCACTTCTTACTTATCATTTCGTCTCCAAATTCTTTTGAGATGAAGCAAGAATCTCAGATTCATGGGGAACGCATTTATCACTGTGAATGTAGAGGTGCAGACACTGCAAATACGTGTGAAAACTCAGCTCCACAGACCAACTCTGCAGACCAGAGGCAAATATTTGTTTAATGTCACAAAGAAGGCTGTTATGAGATGTGTAGGTATCCTGTGGCTTCCCCCAGGGTGCCCCACTGTGGCCTTGGCCAAAAGGAGATCAGCTCTGGTCTGGCAAGGGACAGTTGAGAATTGTATGGGATTGAACATGTCTTTATATCAGCGCCAACTGAAACGGTGGCTGAGGAACGCATATGTTTGCATGAGCTCTAGAAAGGATCAGTTGAAGTGTGACCTGCCTCTCTCCTACCCCTTCCCACTGAAAAATTTCCTCTACACTCAGTTCAGTGAATTCTGAGGTTCTAAACTCAAGGCCTGATCCCTTTGATGGGAACCAATTAGAGGTCTGCATGCATGCCTGAGTGCTCAGTCGCTTCAGCCGTGTCTGACTCTGTGACCCTATGGTTTGCAGCCAGCCAGACTTCTCTGTCCATTGGATTCTTCAGGCTAGAATACTGGAGTGGGTTGCCATGCCCTCTTCCAGGAGCCATTTTATGCCATTTGAGTAAAAACAGGTTCATGCTTGGCACCAACATAAGGCAAAATCAGAGAAGGAATTGGTCAACTAGTCAGAATGTCATCACCTTGGTGGAATTACATAGTCTGTGGTCTGACCCTCATTAGGCAAGTGAAGGAGACCCGTTGCCAGTGTCCCAGGAGAGGACAGGTCTCTATGGACAAAAGAAGGCTGTCAGAGACTGATGTTTAAAAATATGCATTCAAACATTTTCACTCATAATGAAAAGTATGACTCTCAGATGAAGTATACTTGTTGTACTCACTTGCTGGACAGCAAATGTTCTCTGTAGAAATCTACAAAAGAAGTCAAATTCTAATCAGAGAGGTGTGTGATAAGCATGAAATTGTGTGTGTCTGTGGGTGTGTGAAATGAAATTTCTTTGTTAACATTAATGACTGGTATCATCAAGCATTTTTATCAGCAAGTAGAGTCCAAGCAGAAAATCAGAAACCACACCAGATATTTCAATAGAGGAGAATTTAGTATTAGAAATGGGTTCAACACAGAGACAGTAATCACAAGAAGTAACCATCTTTCTTATTACCCCTGGAGATTGCACCCGGACATTTGGACTGGATTCGAGCATTCATAGATGACCTTCTGAGTCTTTCTCTTTCAGGGGATAGTGGACACTAACAGAATGACCTCGCCTAAGACAGCACAGCTCCATTTTCTTCATTCAGAAACTGACATTTCACTTCTACCAATGGAAGCCAAATGAACTTGATCCAGATGCTGAAGAAGCCTGAGGCAGAAGCAGCTGACACTCAGGAATTACATTTTCTAGCAGGGGCCAGGCTATACTATCCTCCTGGTCTCCTGAGGCAAAGTATAGTCACATAATCAAGGTGAGACAAGGGTGGTTTCCTCAGAGATCTTGCTGGACTTCAAACAAGATCCAGCAAATGGAATCAACGCATGCATATATACATATATATACATCTAGGTGTATATATATGTGTGTGTGTTTATATGCATATATGTATCTATGTATTCCTGCTGTGTGTGTCCAGGTTGCTTCAGACATGTCCAACTCTTTGCAACCCTATGGACTGCAGCCTAGCAGACGCCTCTGTCCATGGGATTTTCCAGGCAAGAATACTGGAGTGAGCTACCAAGGCCTCCTCCAGAGGATCTTCTCAACCTAGGAATCAAATCTGTGTCTCCTGCAGCTCCTGCATTACAGGTGGATTCTTTACCACTGGGGAAGCCCATATCTATGTATATCTATGTATCCATGCATATATACATAGATATACATGAGAGATTTGGATGCATATACACATGAAGAGTGGAGTAGGAAATGACAAGCCACTCAGTATTCTTGCCTGGAAAGTTCCATGGACAGTGGAACCTGGTGGGCTACAGTCCATGGGTCACAAAGAGTCAGACATGACTGAGCACACACACGCACCCACACGTATAAAGAGAGGGCTTCCCAAGTGGCGCCAGCGGTAAAGAATCGCCTGCCAATGCAGGAGACGTAAGAGATGCGGGTTTGATCCCTAGTTCGGGAGAATTCCCTGAAGGAGGACATGGCAACCTACTCCAGTATTCTTGCCTGGAGAATTCCACGGACAGAGTGGCCCGGTGGGCTGCAAGCCATAGGGTCACAAAGAATCAGACAGACTGAAGTGACTTAGCATGAAGTGCCCACACATACAAGAGATTTACTTGAAGGGATTCCACATGCAACTGTGGAGGTTGACAAGTCTGAGACCTACAAGACAGACAAGCAGTCTGGAAATTCTAGCAAGAGTCCATGCTGTAGTTTTGAATCCGAAGATGATGTGGAGGCAGAACTTCTGTCCTCCTTGCAGACCTCGGTTTTTTCTCTTAAGACCTTCAGCTGGTTGGATGAGGCCCACTCACATTATGGAGGATGACCTACTATACTTGGCGCCTACTGATTTCAGTGTTAATCACCTCTTTAAAAACACCCTCACAGCAACATCTAGACTGGTATCTGACCCAGCAACTGGGCACCAGGGCCTGGCCAAGTTGACCTGCAAAATTAATCACTACAGGTGTCATTATAAAAGGTGAATGAATAGATATCTCAGGAAAGCTGGGTGTCTTTGGTAATCACAAAGATTAATCCAAGAGTCTTTGAGATTCTGGAAAAGAATTTTCTCATCCTGAAATATTCCAGAGAAGATTAGCCCTTGGGCACAGGCCTGTGGGGGTCCCTCACTCTCCCTACCTCCAGTGTCTCTAGGACCAGCCTTCCTTAGCCTTCCAGAGATGTCCTCACCCCAGCCTGACCCTTCCTTCCCATCTGCAACAGTCATACGTTCCTCTCTCCTGGTTAGTCTCCTTGCCTCAAAAGCCCTCTGTGATGGCAGAGTTTTCCATCGTGTTTTGCCAGTCTTGAGCAGATGACACTGAAACGGGTTCTCTTACTGTCATAATAAATGTCTAAACATTCATTTCACACTTAGCATCATCTCCATGGCAGACACTATTTGAGGCCCAACAACTACTATTCTCTTTCTTCCTTGTAACAGAATCTTGATTTTGTTCTTCTTTCTGAGGAAGCAAGCCTCAGCCACAGGTAATAAATCAGAATTGATGTCATCTTTCTGCCTGTGATTACTTGGGGCGTCGATATTAACATAACCCAGTGGGCAAGGAATCTGCTCGGGTCCTTAGGGGAAGGACTCCTCACTCTTAGAAACAAACATGCAAAATGGAAAATACACTTCTTCTGTCTCTTCTTTCACTTAATAGTGTCATGTTTACAGATGAAGTGGAACAATATGGACAACCCCGAGGACAGCAGAACCTGAAGGAGGACATGGCAACCTACTCCAGTATTCTTGCCTGGAGAATTCCATGGACAGAGTGGCCCGGTGGGCTGCAAGCCATAGGGTCACAAAGAATCAGACAGACTGAAGTGACTTAGCATGAAGTGCCCACACATACAAGAGATTTACTTGAAGGGATTCCACATGCAACTGTGGAGGTTGACAAGTCTGAGACCTACAAGACAGACAAGCAGTCTGGAAATTCTAGCAAGAGTCCATGCTGTAGTTTTGAATCCGAAGATGATGTGGAGGCAGAACTTCTGTCCTCCTTGCAGACCTCGGTTTTTTCTCTTAAGACCTTCAGCTGGTTGGATGAGGCCCACTCACATTATGGAGGATGACCTACTATACTTGGCGCCTACTGATTTCAGTGTTAATCACCTCTTTAAAAACACCCTCACAGCAACATCTAGACTGGTATCTGACCCAGCAACTGGGCACCAGGGCCTGGCCAAGTTGACCTGCAAAATTAATCACTACAGGTGTCATTATAAAAGGTGAATGAATAGATATCTCAGGAAAGCTGGGTGTCTTTGGTAATCACAAAGATTAATCCAAGAGTCTTTGAGATTCTGGAAAAGAATTTTCTCATCCTGAAATATTCCAGAGAAGATTAGCCCTTGGGCACAGGCCTGTGGGGGTCCCTCACTCTCCCTACCTCCAGTGTCTCTAGGACCAGCCTTCCTTAGCCTTCCAGAGATGTCCTCACCCCAGCCTGACCCTTCCTTCCCATCTGCAACAGTCATACGTTCCTCTCTCCTGGTTAGTCTCCTTGCCTCAAAAGCCCTCTGTGATGGCAGAGTTTTCCATCGTGTTTTGCCAGTCTTGAGCAGATGACACTGAAACGGGTTCTCTTACTGTCATAATAAATGTCTAAACATTCATTTCACACTTAGCATCATCTCCATGGCAGACACTATTTGAGGCCCAACAACTACTATTCTCTTTCTTCCTTGTAACAGAATCTTGATTTTGTTCTTCTTTCTGAGGAAGCAAGCCTCAGCCACAGGTAATAAATCAGAATTGATGTCATCTTTCTGCCTGTGATTACTTGGGGCGTCGATATTAACATAACCCAGTGGGCAAGGAATCTGCTCGGGTCCTTAGGGGAAGGACTCCTCACTCTTAGAAACAAACATGCAAAATGGAAAATACACTTCTTCTGTCTCTTCTTTCACTTAATAGTGTCATGTTTACAGATGAAGTGGAACAATATGGACAACCCCGAGGACAGCAGAAGGGAAAGATGCAAAGAACCTGATCCTCGAGGGCTCCTATGAGCCATTGATTCTTACCTCCATGCCACTCGACTGTCTTGTTCTGTGAGAGCAAACATTTGTATTGTTTATGCCTTTGATAAACAGCACCGTCTTTATTATACTATTTCTTAATACTCTCTGCACATTTGCCGTCTCTCAACTAGACAGAAGGGATCCTTGAGGGAAATAATAACACCATGTTTATTATTGTACAGAGCCTTATTCTGCAACTTTCACATAGTAAACACCCCATAAATGCTTTTCACTGGAAGAATAAGTAAATGGAAAATATAACCTAAACTAATAGGTTATGTATGGACCAGTTAGTGAAAGCTTGCTTTTAGTGGAGGTAAATAAATCAATTATAAAGAAACCAAGGAATCTGGAGGCTGGGGGATTCTGCCCTTATTTGCAGGTCTCCCAGTACTTCCTAAAGAGGCAGTGTACCCCCACTTCATGTCAGTCCCTTTTTCCTCCAGGAAGGCTTTTATGACTTCTCACAGCAGAAGCAGTGCCCTGTGTTGCCATTTCATTGTTCTCTTCCTAGACATTGCCCAGCCTCCCTTGCTGTACAGTTGGGACCAGGTGACTGGATTTTGGTTGATGGACATGGGTGAGGTAAGACACTTCTGAACTTGGCCTTGAAAATCTCCAGTGAGATTATCCTATTTTTCCTCTCCCACACTGACCTTGGAGGCCACGTGTTCCAGAAGGAGGCTGTGATGGCAGAGCCTCTTAGCTGAATGACTGGGTGGAGGAGAATTGGATTTTGGTTGATGGAAATGGGTGAGGTAAGATACTTCTGAACTTAGCCTTGAAAATCTCCAGTGAGATTATCCTATTTTTCCTCTCCCACACTGACCTTGGAGGCCATGTGTTCCAGAAGGAGGCTGTGATGGCAGAGCCTCTGTTAGCTGAGTGACTGGGTGGAGGAGAACCCTGCTGACCCCTATAAATCACGTACTCTAAGTAAATGATGAACTTCACTGGGTTAAACCACTGTATGTTGAGGATGAACTTATTCACATAGGTAGTCTATATCCTACCCCACTTAATAGGCATCCTTAACTAGAGCAGTTCCTTCTATGTTCTTGGAGCACTAAAATCTCTTCTTTGTAGTACTTTCCCAGTTAATATTTGTGTTTGTTTCTTGTATTCTTTTTTATTGAAGTATAGTTGATTTGCAATGTTGTGTTAGTTTTAGGTGTACAACAAAGTGATCCACATGTGTATATATGTGAGTGTGTGTGTGTGTGTGTGTGTGTGTGTATCTTCTTCTCCTGTATATATATAAAGTACCACATCTTCTTTATCCATCCGTCTATGGACATTTAGGTTGCTTCCATGCCTATTGTAAACAGTGCTGCCATGAGCATTGGGGTGCATATATCTTCTCTAATTACTGTTTCCCAGGTATATGATCAGAAGTAGGATTACCCGTTCGCATAGTAACTCTAGTTTTAGTTTTTTAAGGAGTTTCATACTGTTCTCCATAGTGGCTGTACCAATTTACATTCCTACCAATAGTGTAGGAAGGTTCCCTTTTATATGTATTCTCTCCAGCATTCATTATTTGTAGACTCCAATGATGTTGTGTTCTTTTATTAATGTTGTTCTGTTCTTTAGAATGTGTATTCCATGTGAGATCTTTTGTTTTCTATTATATTTTTAGTATTCAGTGTAGCACCAGGAATATAAGTGCAATATGTACTCTCTCCAGCATTCATTATTTGTAGACTCCAATGATGTTGTGTTCTTTTATTAATGTTGTTCTGTTCTTTAGAATGTGTATTCCATGTGAGATCTTTTGTTTTCTATTATATTTTTAGTATTCAGTGTAGCACCAGGAATATAAGTGCAAATAAATATTTGCTAATGATGAACAGATGGATGAGTGGATGAATGGATGAATGAGTGACAGATGGATGGGTAGACGGGTGAATGGATGGATGATGGGTGGATGGCAGATGGGTGGATTTGCAACTCTATGGGCTGTAGCCCTTCAGGCTCCTCTGTCCATGGGATTCTCCTGGCAAGAATACTGGAGTGGGTTGCCATTTCCTTCTCCAGGGGAATCATCCCAACCCAGGGATCAAACCCACATCTCTTATGTCTCTGGCATTGGCAGGCAGGTTTTTTACAACCAGTGCCACCTGGGAAGGCCATATATGAATGAAAGGATGGACAAATGGGTACCGATTTTGACTTCAGACTCAACTTGAGTTTGAGTCCCAACTCCCAACTTTTAAGCTATGTTTCCTTAGCCATTCTAAGCCTCAGGTTCCCCATTAATAAAATGAGGCTAATCATATTTATCTCCCATGGTGGTGGTGAAGATTAAAAGAGATAGTTCTGTAGTGAGACACTGTCTTCCCAGCACATTTCTTGGCATCCACTAACTATTATTATAGCTCAGGGACAGAAAAAAAGAATGGAGCTGGAGGAAATTATTAGAAAGAAAACATCTGGTCAATATAAACTTTATTATACGTCCTGTTAGTGAGTAAGCAATTAAAAATAACATTTAAGTCATTAGACCTATTAAGAGATTTCAGATCAATAAAAACAATGTGTTTCTTTTTTTAAATGCTGGGAGAAACGTTTCCTCCATTGAATTCAGCTTCAGGAACTATGGGGTGTTGGTGTCCAGTAAATAGCTTGGAAGACGTGTGTAATTTTAAAAGATATTTCATTAACTTCTTTTATTTCTCAAAGATACATTTGAGGAAATGAGGATAGATTTCTTTTCTAGGCAGAAACAAAGATTAAGCTCCTGAAGGAATAAAGCTCTGAAGGTATATGAATAACTCAAAGAACACTTTTAATTCACCTTGAAAATTAATCATTTGGTTCAGCAAATAATAGAGCAGCCCTGTCTTGCCTGCTTTCACGGTTTGCCACAGGCCGTTCCAGGATCTTCTGGAGATATTAAAGAGAAAAATGTTTCCACATGAGTAATGCTGATTCCAGACACTCCACCCCAACCACAGAGTGGAGTAGATCTGGGGTTGGCGTCCCAAATACATTTCTTTATTCCAAGCCTTAAAGTAGGCCATACAGGAAAGACATTCTTGGATTCTAAGCCCAGAGTCTGCCCAGCCGTGTTGGCTAATGGGCGTCCTCCTCCCATTGGTCCTTATCCTCTGGTGTGACATGGTGCTCTCCTCTTTCCAGAGCCATGTTTTCCTTCAGGCTGCCAGACTTCCCACGAAGCCAGTTGAATGCTCGTGTCCGTGACTACATCCCTGGCTGGCCTCACTGAGGATGAAGTTGGATGCAAAATCAGCCAGCTTTTTAAAAATAGTCATTTTATTTATTTATTTATCTTTGGCTGTGCTGGGTCTTCATCGCTACTTGGGGCTTTCTCTAGTTGTGACGAGCAGGGGCTGCTCTCTAGTTGCAATGTGTGGGCCTCTCACTGTGGGGGCTTCTGTTCCTGCAGAGTGCGAGCTCTAGGGCACATGGGCTTCAGCAGATTGCAGTTCCTGGCCTCTAGAGCACAGGCTCAGTGCTCAGGGTGCACAGGCTTTGTTGCTCTGCAGCATGTGGAATCTTCCCTGACCAGGGATTGAACCCTTGTCTCCTGCTTTGGCATGCAGATTCTTAACCCCTGAGCCACCAGGGAAGCCCCAGATCAGCCAGGTTTTATGCACTTAGCTGGGATGTGCATCCGTGGAGAGGTCACATGATTTATAGCAACAAGAGCGTCTTAAGAAAAGCAGATTTCATCTAACTCCCCCTGCCCTGTTATGTCTGAACAGATAATGGCCCAGGAAAGGAGAAGCAACATGCCAAGGGAACCGAGCTAGTTAGCGGCAGAGTTAGAATGAAAGCACGGGTCTGCTGACTTCTAGATCGGTGACCTTCATGCTTCATGAGTGGTGTGGTATGTCTCTAGCACACCGAAATGCTGCTCTTCCGCACTTGGGTACTGAAGGGAGATGAAATAATGGTCTTGGCTTGGGTGGGTCTCACTCTGGCTTCTAAGGGAGACTCAGCTCCCACCATCTCCTCTAAGGCTTCCCTGATGAACCAGAGTGACAGCAGAGAGGGTGCCAGGCTGCTGTAGGAAGACCTGGCTTTGGGTCATAGTTCTCCTTCACTCACCAGCCTGTGGCCTTGAGCACTCTGCTTTCCCACACTGCCTCCAGAAGGGTCCAGGCCCCCAGAGAGCAAGGATGGAGAGCTGCTTCCACATTCTCTCCCTGGTTGGTTCCTATCCTCTAAGAACACGAATCCCAGGCCTCCGAGATAGGACAGGCCCCTTGAGTTAACCTTCGGCATGGGGAAAGTTTACCTTGGGCACACTTCTCCTTTCCTGGGCCTTTATCTGCTCAGATATAACAGGGCAGAGGAGGCGGGGTGGGGATTAGATGAAATGGACTGGAGCTGGCTCTGCTTTTCTTAAGATCCTTGGCTGGGCTGCTCTTGTTGCTCATAAAACTTGTGACCTCTCCATGGATGCACAGCCCAGCTAGGTGCATAAAAACTAGCTGATTTTATACCCAGAGTCACCTTCAGTCGGGCTAGCCAAAGATGCACTCATGGGGCTGGAAAGGGTGGGCCTCTAAGTAAATAGTGAAAAATAAGAGGAAAATAGATTTCTGTATTTTAATTCCCAGAGATTCAGATGTTCTGGTCACGGGATCGACAACCTCTTCTGAGAAGGGCCTTGGAGTAAGTATTTTAGGCTTTGCTGGCTGCATGATCTCTGTCTCAATTACTCAGCTCTGCCTTTGCAACTTGAAAGCAGCCACAGACAAGACGGGAATGAATCAGCATTTCCTTGGGCTCCAAAAGCCCTGCAGATGGTGACTGCAGCCATAAAATGAACACATGCTGGTTCCTTGGAAGAATAATGATGACCAGCCTAGACAGCATATTAAAAAGCAGAGACATTACTTTGCAGTCAAAGGTCCATCTAGTTAAAGCTATGGTTTTTCCAGTAGTCAGGTATGATTGTGAGAGGTGGACCATAAAGAAGGCTGAGCACCGAAGAATTGATTCTTCTGAACTGTGGTGTTGGAGAAGACTCTTGAGAGTCCTTTGGATAGTAAGGAAATCAAACCAGTCAATCCTAAAGGAAATCAGTCCTGAATATTCACTGGAAGGACTGAAGCTGAAGCTTCAATACTTTGGCCACCTGATGTGAAGAACTGACTCATTGGGAAAGACCGTGATGCTAGGAAAGATTGAAGGCAGAAGGAGAAGGGACTGACAGGAGATGAGATGGTTGGATGTCACCACCGATTCCGATGAGTATGAGTTTGAGCAAGCTCTGGGAGTTGGCGATGGAGAGGGTGAAGGACATGAATTTGAACAAGCTCCTGGCGTGCTGTAGTCCATGGGGTTGCAGAGAGTCGGATATGATTGAGTGACTTAACGGACTGACTGAACTGTTCTGGTAAAACTATTTACAAAAACAAATGGAGGCCCACAGGTTGCAGACCCCTGGTTTATTCTAAGCCTAGTCTATCCAGAGTCTTCTTGACTGAATTAGGGAACAGTGTAATTTACCAGGAATACTATCAGTATTTGGAAATATACAGTCTAAAAAAAATAAGAAATAACAGATGATGCTTCTAAAAGAGCTGTGGGAATCTAAATTTTTCATCTACTTCATGAAAGTGAAAGTGAAGTTGCTCGGTCGTGTCCGACTCTTTGTGACCCCATGGACTGTAGCCTACCAGGTTCCACCATCCATGGGATTTTCCAGACAAGAATACTGGAGTAGGTTGCCATAACTTTTCTATTTGTCTTTTGTCTTCAGTTATATGTTCATGGCTTCCATCATAGCTCAGTTGGTAAAGAACCTGCCTNGTCGTGTCCGACTCTTTGTGACCCCATGGACTGTAGCCTACCAGGTTCCACCATCCATGGGATTTTCCAGACAAGAATACTGGAGTAGGTTGCCATAACTTTTCTATTTGTCTTTTGTCTTCAGTTATATGTTCATGGCTTCCATCATAGCTCAGTTGGTAAAGAACCTGCCTGCAGTGCAGGACACCCCAGTTTGATTCCTGGGCTGGGAAGAACCACTGGAGAAGGGATACCCTACCCACTCCAGTAGGGTACGCACTCCAGTATTCTGGCCTGGAGAATTCCAAGAACTGTATAGTCCATGGGGTCGAAAAGAGTCAGACACAACTGAGAAATTTGCACTTTCACTTTCATATCTTCACGATATTTTTATCATCTCCTCCTCCTCCTTTTTGATTACCACTATGGGTCACTTGTTCCCCACCATACAGAGACCGAAAGGCATGTGTATCAATCAGGGATATGGGTGGAAGCAATGGAAACTGTCACAGGATGTCTTAGGTAAAAAGTTCACACTGGGAAATTGTGAGATGCTCATACAACGTACTGACAGCTAGAGGACCAGACTTTGAAACGTGTCACAGAGGCACTACAGAGGCTCCTATACAGGACGTGAATCAATTTTTCTTGCAGAAGGAAATGTAAGGCTGCAGTGTCATTGTCTTGGGATCAGATCCTGTGTCCTCCTGGAGACCCATGAAGCCACCATGACTAAATTTTAACTGATCCTTCATTCTCTTCTGTTTAGTTGAAGTCCTGCCTGATTCTAAACCACACACAAACCCAATCCACAGTTAGCAGTGGGTAGGTAGGACAAGAGATCTCTATATTTCAAGTGTCCTAGTGGACAGCAGGCCATTGAGACCCACAAGCACTACACACAGTGAGGAATTCTCCCATACGGACAGGGTAGGGGCATGGGATACCCAATGCAATGACAAAAGTCAGCTAGCACAGATGAGAAATTCAAAGCCAAATCTGACCCCTGCGTAAAATACCCAATTCACATCTGTGGACTGACATCTGAGGGGTAGATTCTAAACTGACCAGAACATTGTTCCATGTGTTCTGCCTATGGGCACAGGCATGAGTTGGGGGTAAGGATTGTCAATATAATCAGATCCACATTCCCTGCAGTCGAAGGATTTTCAATTCATGGAGGGAGCACAAGGCTACAGATTAATCACTGACATGGGATTATACCCCTGTCAATGCTGGGTGGGCCACATGTGTTTTCTAAGTCCACAGGGTCTTTAACAATAAATTGAAACTCCAGAGACAGACACAATGCCCCAGCAGTTATGCCTGTGAAAATCTCATATTTTCCAGTGTGCAGTGGGGAATGTGCATATGTTCATCACTTTTCTGTCCTGAAACACACAGCAGCTGGGAGACAGCTGCTCGGCCTGGGGATAACAGAGGTCATTGCCCCCTGACAGCCACTCCTCATTAGCTGGTCATTTTACTCAAATAGTTGCAGTTCTAGGTAACAGGCCTCTCTAGGGATGTATCACCTAACCTGGTCGTTGTCATTCGAATTTCTGGGATTGCTCTTCTCGAATTTAGGGGCAGCATTCCTTAATTTTGCCTTGAAATGCATGATTTTTACAAAGCAAAAAACAAACAAGTGTGCGTGCTCAGTGGGGTCTGACTCTTTGTGACCCCATGGTCTGTAGCCTGCCAGGACGTTCTGTCCTTGGAATTTTCCAGGCAAGAATACTGGAGTGGGTTGCCATTTCCTACTCCAAGGAATCTGAATCGTCCTACCCTAGGGACTGAACCAGAGTCTCTTGCATCTCCTGCACTGGCAGGCAGATTCTTTACCGCTGTGCCACCTGGGAACCCACCGTGAGTTTTACACTTGGTCCCCCCAAATTTCACTAGTTTACATGAAAAGATTCTCTGCTTTGATTGAAAGTTATGCAAGACTTTGATGAGTTCTAACCCATTACTCTGTAGTTTCACAATAGGCAACATATTGGAAAGGGAGAGAATACGGGGACTGAATGAGTACAGAATAACAAAGCTCAGTTATAGGTATTCATCATGATACAGCCTCTTTGCCATTCTCTTACAGTTGTTTGTTTGTGTATATTTATCACACTCATGGTTTTACCTGTCCCAGAACACACACACTTATTAGTTACTATTTATCCAAGAGTCCTAGTTCACTTTTTAAAAAGTTTGACATTATTCGGGGTTGTAGAATTTTACTTGTTAATTTTTATCATGACTTTATAGTCTAGTGAACCTGTCCAGGTAATTAATGCACTTTTATGAATTTGGATATAATATAAATAAAAAAGAAAGAATTTTTAAAAGTTAGTTTAACAAGCACGAACAACTTACTCCATGCCACAACAACTTAATGCCATCAGCTGACTCCAGTGTCATCTTTAGCTGAACCTGAGCAGAGTCCAGTGGACCAAGCTCTACCTTCAGTTCCCTTACAAAGCATAACACTCAAGAAGGATGCTGTGGTGTTTCTGGGCTAATACTCCAACTAGTACCTCAAAAATCTGTGACACTTTTGTACACCCACTTGCATGGTCACACTACCTGCTAACCATACAGTGGAGATGTGATAAGCAGTTGTTTCAAAGACCACACTTTGAAAAGTACTAGGCTTTCACACTGACGAAATAAAAGTTATATCTGAAGGCAGGACAAGAAAAAGATTAAACCTAAAATTCTCTCTCTGAGTTTGTGTGAGCCTCCTCCCTTGCTCGCTCCGTAACATGCAGTGTGCATCTGCATTGCATTAACCACAGCTCCTCAAAGTGCCTGCTTGACCATAAAGATTGCTTTTTTGCCTTTTTCTTTGTCACTAGCAATGTAACTTCTTAAGAACAGTGTTCTTTCCCAGCTCTGTATGGGGTCATGGTACGCCTTGGGGCTCGCTTTGTACGTGCATCACTGGACTATGTATCCTTTGTGAAATTTATGTAAAATATCAGTATGTCATTTTAATTATGATCACTTATCTCAAAAATGTCTATGACTGTGCCTTTGACTTCTAACAGGCAGAACAGTTCTCAGAGCTTCTGAGAGTCTGTTTGCTGGGTCACAATCCTTGGTTTGGCTCGAACAAAATTCCCTTTTTCTTCTGAACTTGATAGTTCATTCAATTTTTGTCAACAATGTCAAGTGGTAAGTAGAGCAAGTGGCATGGAAATATTTAGACCCTAAAATCATTTGGGTTGAAAGGATCTCTAGGAATCATCCATAACACCATTGAAATTCATGAGCTGTGTGAATGGCTGATTATATGTGTCAACTTGTCTGCACCACAGTGCCCAGATATTTGGCCAAACATTATTTTGGACATATCTATGAGTGTGTTTCTAAATTGGATTGGTATTTAAATCAGTGGACTTTGAGTAAAGTATGTGTCTCTCTATAATGTAAGTGGGCCTCGTCTGATCATTTGAAGGCCTTGAAAGAACAAAGACCAACTTCTCCCATCCTTACCATGTGAGAAGGAATTCTGGCAACAGATGACCCTTGGACTTGAACCACATTAACTTTCCTGGGCTTTTAGCCTGACAGCCTAGTGTCAGATTTTGGACATGTCAGTTTTCACAATTTGGTTAGTCAGTTCCTTACTTCATGCTTTTGTTTGGTTGATTTAGTGACACATGCAGTTTCTCATTATTAAAGTTAGCTGATACCTGTGTTGTGTGCTTCAGTCGGGTCTGACTCTTTGTGACCCCATGGACTGTAGTCCACCAGTCTCCTCTGTCCATGGGATTCTCCAGGCAAGGACACTGGAGTGGGTTGCCATGTCCTCCTCCAGGGGATGGGCCAATTCCTTAAATAAATCTCTGCCTCTCTCTCCATATATTGGTTCTGCTTCTCTGGACAACCCTAACACAAATCACTAAGGATGAATGTGTGAAACTGAGCCAAGCCCAGGACAGAGGTGACAATGAACTTATAATAATAAGGTATGACTGGCCTTCTTCTTCAGGAAATGGTTTGCGTGGACACAGATGATGTACAGGAACGTTCATCTTCATGCTACACACCATGAGGGCAAAAATGTGCAGCTGTCTCCTGAGCCATTTATTCCCAGCTTACTTTTGCCAATTGACAGATCTTCCCTATAATCTTCTTTCCCGTAATCCATTCTCCAGGAAGATGTGCCCTTCAGCAATTCTAAAATATTTATAAATGTGCTTTCTAAATCTTTTAGCAGCAATCTTTTGCTGAATGTCTTTTTTTTTTTTTTATGACTAGAGAAAGTTTCTCTATATCCAGGAAACTTGTCTTCATAGCAATGAGGAAGGCTGGGAACCTGAGGCATATGCTTCACATTGACCAGTTTAATTCAAGGATAATGAGGCCTTCCTGTCTGTGAGCTAAGGCAGAAGGTATCTTGAGTTCCTAGAATCCACAGTTCCTCCAAAAAAGCCAGGTACACTTTTCTTCCCATTGTAAACATGCCAGTGGATATTTGAAGAAAATGGCTTTCAAATAAAGCCCTAAATTGTTTTCCTAGTCAGGAGGCAGGCCTCCCTTGGCTCCTCAACACCTGAGTCCCAATCTGGACCATTTTTGGTGAGAAGGAAGAGGATTGCCTCTGGCTTATTCCCTAAGATGGCTCAGTCCACTGAAAGCATGTCTGTGAGTTTCTCTAGACACTCTTACAGAACAAAGAACAAAATCAGTGATGGGGAACTTCTTTTGGAAAGTCTCAGCCTGATTTATTTCCCCATCATATGTGTTTCCCCTCTGTGGATATCATAGGAAGCTTCTTTTCACTTCAGACTTGGTTCCTCCACCCCTTTATTTTGCCTATCTTCTCTGAAGTTTAAATGAAGACTATGAGCTCTTTGTGAATCCTGACTCTGCCAACATTGAGTAAAAGTTGCTGATGTGGTGCAGAAGGTAGAAGGAAAGCAATAGAGTGGGGGAGAGAGAGAAAGAAACGAGGGGCAAGGCAGAGGCCTGTTTAACCACTTTTTCTGCTAGAGTTCCTGCCAAAATCTATAACTCACCCATACGTTGTTTCCATGGCTATTGAGCAGCTACTCTGCATGCATCCAAACAACCCAGGGGGCTCAGAGAAATGTCATTCTCATCAGAATGTGATAGTTTTCAGCCCCAGTGAAAGCCCAAGTCAGACAAATGATGGGCTGGCAAGGGAGGCCTGGCCAGCTCTCCGCGCATACCAGAGCCTGGAGGAGACGCAAATGTTGCTGGCAGCTAGTTCTGCGTTTTCCCCTTCCTCTAGCAGCTGGTCTTGCTCAAAGCCTGATACAATGTGTTAGTTTGCAGAAAGCAGACTTTCAAAGCCCACTGTTGGAGTCACAATTGTCCTCACATTCTATCTGCCATCCTGCATGAGGCTCAGTCAACTGCCCCATTTATTTCAACCAGTCAATCTAAGAGAAGACCCTAAAGGCACACATAGAGGCCTCTTCTTGCTCTCTTAGGAGTGGAAGACAGGCATAATTTACTTTCCTTCCCTACTGGAAAAAGAAAGGGAAAACAACAACAAAAACAACAACATATATATATATATATATATATATATATATATATATATCTCATATATATAAATAAAACCATCATATATAAAAATATATATGATAAATATATATTATACATATGATAAAACTATCATATATATTATATATGTATTTTTTGTTTATGCCAGGCTAGATGAATCACAAGCTGGAATCAAGATTGCTGGGAGAAATATCAACAACCTCAGATATGCAGATGATACTGCACTGGTGGCAGAAAGTGAAGAGGAACTGAAGAGCTTCTTGATAAAAGGTGAAAGAGGAGAGTGAAAAAGCTGGCTTAAAACTCAGTATTCAAAAAAATAAGGTCATAGCATCCAGTCCCATCACTTCATGGCAAATAGAAGGGGAAAAATGAAAACAGTGACAGACTTTATTTTCTTGGGCTCCAAAATCACTGTGGATAGTGACTGTAGCCATGAAANAGAGTGAAAAAGCTGGCTTAAAACTCAGTATTCAAAAAAATAAGGTCATAGCATCCAGTCCCATCACTTCATGGCAAATAGAAGGGGAAAAATGAAAACAGTGACAGACTTTATTTTCTTGGGCTCCAAAATCACTGTGGATAGTGACTGTAGCCATGAAATTAAAAGATGCTTCCTCCTTGGAAGAAAAGCTATGACAAACCTAGACAGTGTATTAAAAAGCTGAGATATCTCTTTGCCAACAAAAGTCCATCTAGTCAAAGCTATGGTTTTTCCAGTAGTCATGTATGGATGTGAGAGTTGGACCATAAAGAAGGCCGAGCACCAAAGAATTGGTGCTTTCAAACTGTGGTGTTGGAGAAGACTCTTGAGAGTCACTCAGCAAGGAACTCAAACCAGTCAATCCCAAAGGAAATCAACCATGAACACTCAGACTGATGCTAAAGCTGAGGCTCCACTACTTGGGCTACCTGATTCAAAGGGCTGACTCATTGGAAAAGACCCTGATGCTGGGAAAGATTGAAGGTGGAGGAGAAGGGGATGACAGAGGATGAAATGGTTGGATGGCATCACTGACTCAATGGACATGAGTTTGAACAAACTCTGGGAGATAGTGGAGGACTGGGAAGCCTGGTGTGCTGCAGTCCATGGGGTCACAAAGAGTCAGGCACAATTAGCAACTAACTAATAACAATAAGAATCTACACTATCACTCTAATTTAGGTTGCAAGAGTAACTATGTGTTACTCTTTAGATGACCAAATAATTATTGGCACAATAACTGAACAAATGAATAAATGTTCACATCTTTAGCACGACAGGTGCAAAAGTCCCTAGTGATACTTCTCTTAAACATTCACAATGGAATCAAAGTGTTAGGTGTTAAAAATACAAGTGGAACAAAACAGTCCCTCCTCTTTAGGGACTCACAGTCAGAAGAGGGGGCTATGAGGAGAACAAAGAATTACAGCCACATGAAAAGTTACAGTGAAGGTCTGCACCGGGTTCAGGAGACCAGAAGGGAAGCTGGAGGAGCCAAGTGGATCCCCACCCCTTAATAGCTCTATTGGTTGGCTTGAGCCATCACAACAAGGTACCACAGGCTGAGCAGTTTAAACAACAAGAATTTATTTTTTCAAAATTCTGGAGCCTGGAAGTCTGAAATTGAGGAGCCAGCAGGTTTGGTTAACCCTGAGGCCTCTCTCCTTGGCTGGCAGATGGCTGCCTTCTTGATATGCCCTTACATGGTCATCTGTGTGCATTCAAACTTCTTATAAGAACACCGGTCAGACTGGATTAGGGCCCACAGCAAAGGCCTCATTTTAATTCAATTATCTCTTCAAAGGCCCTTTCTCCATATATAGTCACATTCTAAGCTACTGGAGGCTAGAGCCTGAACACGTGAACTTTCGGGGAACATAGCTCAGCTCATAACGTCAGGCCCCAGCATCCCAGCCTCCAAAATGTGCCAAGTCCACCACAACCACCAGAGCCCCTGGACTCTGTCTCTGCAACTCCACCTCCGAGGGTATCATTACAGGATGGGGTGTGGCCGCCTTCTTCAGCCCCTGATGGAAGGGTTAGTCATGTCCTTAAGTGATACCCTTCTGAAGATGCAATCAGCCTGTAGAATGTGACTATTTTTACCAGCTTGAACACAGGGGCTCTCGTGCAAATGTTTCCTCACTGAAATGACCTCACTGTCTGACACTGTGGAAGTGGCCTTGAGCAATATTAGAGAGCTGACAACATGCTTCTCCACATCTGCCCTGGTCTTCGATTGACACTTCTTCTTATGTCTTGTCCACAAAGGTCTGGTGTTTCCACAGAGCCCATTCCTCCATGTGAGAGGAGAAGCCCACCATGTTCATGGATAACCTGGCCACTGATGCATTAACCTTCCCATGATGACTACATTTAAAGAGAAAAGGACAGAGAAAATTTTAACTCAAAAGGATACATGG
Source organism: Oreotragus oreotragus (assembly GCA_006410675.1). Classification (NCBI taxonomy): domain Eukaryota; kingdom Metazoa; phylum Chordata; class Mammalia; order Artiodactyla; family Bovidae; genus Oreotragus; species Oreotragus oreotragus. The sequence goes on along the minus strand of SJYX01019748.1, from coordinate 140,589 downwards.
CTATGTCGCTTTTCACAGATTTCAAGTGCTTTTCCTAAACCTTAAGTATTCAAAGAACTCCCTTTTGAAATACCTCAACAATCTTTCCTTCTGTAATTGCTCATTAGTCTCACTCATTAGAGGTGCTCATTTGTCATTGGTTTTGCTGGGCTGCAAGAGGTTCCTTAACAGCATTTCATGGATTTCATGAAACCCTGGACCTGTTTTAATATCTGCAATGTTACTTTGCAATCAGCTTGCCTGGCACTTGCCTGTTGCATGGGCTAAAACTCTGGGAGAGGCTGAAGACAGAGTTGTGAAGAGATGGATAGTGACAGATGTTAGTTAGTGAGGAGGGAGAGATGGTGGGGCTGACATTTCTATACAGTTAGGACATTAATGACCTTTAATTCCTTGTTTGGGGACTTCAATAAGGAGACTTTGGATAGTAAGGCTCTTCCCTATTTCCCTCACATCTTTCTGGCCATATCCACAGCTCACCAGGCGTGGCTTCCTCATCCTGTGGTATGAGGAGTCAGAAGGAAAAATGAAAATAATTTTAGATTTAGATCTACAGTGGACTACTGGTTTCACTACAGTATCTGTTCTCCTCTACTTCCTTATTACTGAGAACATGCAGGGTGTAATAGGCTTTCCTGGTGGCTCAGATGGCAAAGAATCCACATGCAATGCAAGAGACCTGGGCTCAATCCCTGGGTTGGGAAGATCCCTTGGAGAAGGAAATGGCTACCCATTCCAGTATTCTTGCCTGGAGAATTCCATGGACAGAGGAGCCTGGCAGGATACAGTCCAAGGAGTTTCAAAGAGTTGGACATGATTGAGTGGCTGAACACACCCACAAGGGCATAATGGCCACTTAGACTAGAGATTACATTTCCTAGGCTTCCTTGGGGTTAGGGGTAGCCATATGAGCAAATTTTGGCCAATGGGATAGAAAAGGTCTTAAGGGTGATGTCTCCATCCTTTCTCCTTCCTGCTGATGGGAATGTGGATGCCATGGCTAGAACTCAAGCAGTTATTTTGTACCATGAGATGGAAGCCATATGGGGAAGTACTGCAATTAAATAAAAAGAGCCTTGGTCCAAGACTGCTGTGCAGCTACTGTACCAGTGCTTGCATTCAATTCAATTCAATTCTGGATTTCATTGCTATGAGAGAAATGAACTTCAGCCTTATTTATCCCCCTTTACCTCTCTAAAGGTTAAATTGTCTCTCACCTGGAGTTGAGCCTAATTCTAAGTGATACAAGATTTTTCCAGGTACATTACATTATTCCCCTCAATCCTCAATTCTACATTCTTGTGCACAGGGAGAACTAAGTGTCTTTTCCAAACAAAAATTACAGCTGTGGTCCTTGTTCTCACCTTAAAAGTTAACCTCAGGATGGAGGAAGTCTGGAATATGTAAGATATGGCTCAGATAGAACAAGACAAACAGATTCATTGTAATGAATGCAATGTTATCTACAGCTAAGAGCAACATGAAACTGAAAGACCAGAAAGTGAGACAATTCACGTTTATAAAGCACCTACCTGTCTGCACATATCATACAAAGCACTGCAGCAGCTGGAACAGGCCCCAAAGATGTTCATGCCATGACCCCTGGAACCTGGGAAGATGCTCTATTCTGTGGAAAAGGGACTTTGCAGATATGACTTAGATTACAGACAAAGAATAGGGAGGAACTTGGAGTTGGTTGGAGGCAGAAAAGATGCAGTTGGAGGGGAAGCTGGAGAAATTCCAAGTGTGAGAAGGCCTTGACATACTTTTGCTCACTTGAAGATGAGGGGTCAGCTGACCATGTAGGTGGCCTCAAGGAGCTGAGAATGGCTCCCAGCTAAGAGAGGTTCCTGTTTGATCACCAGGAAGAAAGGGAGGGAGGGAGTAAATGATGGTGCGGTTATTCAACAGATACCCTGTGACTATGAAACATGAAAACCTTTTCCTTGACACGGAAAATGCTCACCATACATGTGTCAAGAAATGTTGGGTGAAAAAGGTACTTACGCAATTAGCGTATGTGTCTACAGTGCAAAAATTTTCCAAGTCACCAAACTCATCTGTAACACCCACTTTTAAAATTTGTTCCAAACTTAAACTAAATTTGTATCTTGAGCTGTCATTTCCTTTAGAAGTGCTGCTGCCAGTGCAAGACATTTGGTTAAGTTAGTAATAATGCAATCACTTCATGTATGAAAATGCTCAATTTCAGGAAGCTCCCTGAAATTTTCCCATTTTTTCCCCTTAGGATGACAACTAAGTTCTTAAGAGAAAGATTATACCTCAGAACTACAGCTAAAGGACATCTTTAGGGGTGTTCTTTGTCCCTCCGGGCCCAGAGCAGCCCCTCAGGGGATTCTCTGGGGCTCAGCTCCAGTATTATCCAGCAGCCATTTCTATTTTCTGCCACAGAATCTCCTCTTCTGGTGTGTGCTTCCATGCGGTTTGCCCTGGAAGTCAGACAGAGGGTTTCTCTATTTTCAGGACGAGTGAGGGAAGGAAGGAAAGTTGGGTAGAAGCATATGGGACTGTACTTCTTCCAGGGAAGTTTGGCAAGGCTGACGGGGAACCCTCAAACCAACATCACCTATCCCAGAAATGAGCCTGCTTGCTGTCCCTGCCACCACAGAGCGGCCCAGGGGAAAGGTTGGTCTCCATGGGAACCTGATGATGGATTTCAACCACAGCAGCTGGGATGTTGGTTATTTATGAGATTAAATAATGAGATCTAAACATGTCCAAAGCCTTGAAGGTCAGAATCTTTTTAAGAAAGCCATTTATAGCTAGGCATGTCCGACTCTTTGTGACCTTGTGGAACAGGCCACCAAGCTCCTCTGTCCATGGATTTTCCAGGCAAGAATACTGGAGTGGGTTGCCAATCTCTTCTCCAGGGGATCTTCCTGACCCAGGGATTGAACCCAGGTCTCCTGCAATGCAGGTGGAGTCTTAACCACTAGTACCACCGGGAAAGCCAGGGCATGCTAAGAGGCTGAAAATATAATACATTTGATTGCTGGAAATTCTTCACTTGTTCATTTGTTTAGAAAGTCATTTTCCTTTTGCAAGCTCCAGTTGCCACTCAAGGAGGATTGCACTTAGGTGGTGAGACAGATATGAATCATCAACACAGGTACAAATGCAAATATATTTACATATGCAAGTATGTATGCATATACATTTTTAAGATAATTGAGACCATGTTTTAGCCATTTTCTCTATATTCTTTTATTGAATTTTTAAAATTGGGGCAGATTCATATCTTTGTAACTAAAAGTTCTCGCAATGATGGCAATCAAATGCCTCTATGCCTATGGAAATTACTTAAAATCCACAGCCCAGGGGGCCCCTTTCTTGTGATGGCCACCAAAAAGATGCTGGTACGTGGTTGAATTCCATGATAGCAAGGAACAGCATCAGAATATGCTGCTCCAAATATGACACTTTGACATAAAGATCATTTAAGGCTGAAAGCAATTGACAAAGAGCAGATTGAGTCTCTCCTTAACCAGACTTCCCAGGTGGCGCTAGTGGTAAAGAATCCACTGCCAGTGCAGGAGACCTGGGTTTGATCCCTGGGTTGGGAAGACTCCCTGGAGGAGGGCATGGCAACCCACCCCAGTATTCTTGCCTGGAGAATCCTATGGACAGAGGAGCCTGGCAGGCTATTGCCCATAGGTCCCAAAGAGTCAGATACAACTGAAGCGACTTAGCACACATTCACTCTCCTTAACCAAACTTCAGTTAGGCTCTTCTGNCCTGGAGGAGGGCATGGCAACCCACCCCAGTATTCTTGCCTGGAGAATCCTATGGACAGAGGAGCCTGGCAGGCTATTGCCCATAGGTCCCAAAGAGTCAGATACAACTGAAGCGACTTAGCACACATTCACTCTCCTTAACCAAACTTCAGTTAGGCTCTTCTGAGCACTGCTTGGCTAAATCTTGATTTTTGTACTTGTGTTTTATCTCTACACTATCCAGTTAGCAATCCTGCAGTCAGTTTAGTTAGAATCTCCACCTTCAATATCTGATCATCCTCCATATTTAATCAGGTTCCTCACCTCCACCAGTCCTGGTGATGTCTAATGACTCTGGCCTGCCTTTACCAAGAATCAACCTCCTCTTCCATGTTTCCTTAGTAATTTTCCTTCCACTGACACCCACCCCGCTTCTTGGCTATAAATTCCCACTTGGCCCTGCTGTAATTGGAACTGAGCCCAGTTCTGTACTGAGGTCTCTTTTCCCCTACTGGAGTAGGCCTGAATAAATCCTGTTTTTACCATTTTACTATCCAGTTATGATATTTCTTTAAAAAGACACAGAAACACTATTTGTCTAAAATCAGGGCATAAATTTCCCTTGTGGAGGTTTTCCCCACCCCTTTTGCATACCAAGAAGGACAGAACAATTCTAACTCACCATTAATCTCCAGAGAAGATTCTAGACTCTTATCAGCCCAGAGACACAGACAGGCAGAGGAATCTGCATAACAAATCTTACTGATTGACCCTTACCTCCCATGACTTTCCTCTATGTATTTACTTTTCCACAATTTACTGTCTCTAAAAGTTCAAACTTCTTTTCTGGTCTGTCCCATGTCTACAGTGTATCTCTTTATGGTAAAAATGGTCTATAAGCTCTCAGGCCTAAGCACCTCAGAGGGTCTTCATTTCTTTTATATGAAGGATTACAAGTACATATAAAAATATTAACATCAAATAAAATGTGTATGCTTTTTCTTCTATTAATCTACCTTTTGTCAGTTTAATTTCTAGGGCTCCAGAGGCAGAATCTAGGAGGGCAGGAAACTCTTTTTTTTTTTCCCCTCCTCCACAGTTTAACAAGGGTGAAAATCAGCCTGGAATGAGGAAGGAAAAAGCATCAGTTTCATCAGTGAGAAGAGTTTTGTTGTGTTGCGATCTAGTGATTACTCTCAAACTGAACTCTTTCTCAAATAGACTCTGACATTTGAAAGTGAGCATGGTCCTTAAATGTATCCTCTTGGTGTTGGTTGAACTTTGGGGCCTGGAACCTGGGGTTGATCTGCCCACAGGACGCTGGAAACAGATAGTAGCTGATTGGTTGGTTTGAATGTGCCTTTGACCATGGTTTAGTAAACTGGGTCTGCACAGCATACACAGGCCCAATATCCATTTGCTTTTACTTATTAAAGTGACAGCTATTCCCAGAGTCATCAGGGACCAGTTTTGTAGAATTTTTTATATATATGAATCCCCTGAGTCCAGTCCTTATGGGTTAGGGGTCCTGCCTTCTCCACCCTCCATGGATTTCCGCTGCCTGATCACTACCACCAGGTTAGAGAAAACGGAGCCCCAACCACTTTATTGGGACAAGGAGGTGCTCTAATCTCTGCTTCTTTGCCACAGGCTTTGTTATCGGGGAAAGCTCACTTGTTGCAGTTTGTGGGGGAAGGCTCTGTACAAACAGGCTTTCTGGATCTCTGATTGCAGCCATGAAGTCAGTTCTTAAATGTGATTCCCAGCTGCTCCCTCGGATTTGACCACAGGCCACATGGCAACTGGCTAACCCAGTATCAAAGCCAAGCCACTCTCAGCAGCTCATCTGCGAATCTTATTCTTCTGGGATTATAGGAACATCTGCAAGGTTCATTTTATCCTGCAGAGTAAGGAAAAGAAAAATGCCACATACTGGCCTGTTTGTTAGAAAGGAAAGACTCCTTGGAGCTGGGCCATTTGCTTCTGAAGAGCAATGCAAATGATGTCGCTCTGCAGCTGGAGCCTTTGCGACCACTGGGTCCAGGCTCAGTCATCTTGGCAACCTGGCAGAAGGAAGGGTTTAAGGACAAGCATGCCAGTCATCAGTGTCTGTCCTGAAACCCCTACACTCAAAAAGGTGGGGTTAAAGAAAAGCAGGAAACATGAGATTTGACGAACTCTCAGACAGAGCTGTAAAAGACTAAAGCAACAGCAAATTCAGTTCAGCTCAGTCGCTAAGTCGTGTCCAGCTCTTTGAGACACCATGGACTGTAGCATGCCAGGCTTCCATCACCAACTTCCGGAGATTGCTCAAACTTATGTCCGTCTAGTTGGTGATGCCATCAAACTGTCTCATTCTTTGTCATCCCCTTTTCCTCCTGCCGTCAATCTTTCCGAGCATCAGGGTCTTTTCCAACGAGTCAGTTCTTTGAATCAAGTGGCCAAAGTATTGGAGCTTCAGCTTCAACATCAGTCCTTCCAATGAATATTCAGTGTTGCTTTCCTTTAGAATTGACTGGTTGGATCTCCTTGCAGTCCAAGGGACTCTCAAGAGTCTTCTCCAACACCACAGTTCAAAAGCATCAATTCTTTGGTGCTTAGCCTTCATTATGGTCCAACTCTCACATCTATCCATGACTACTGGAAAAACAATAGCTTTGACTAGACAGACCTTTGTCCTCAAAGTAATGTCTCTGCTTTTTAATATGCTGTCTAGGTTGGTCATAGCTTTTCTTCCAAGGAGCAAACATCTTTTAATTTCATGGCTGCAGTCACCATCTGCAGTGATTTTGGAGCCCAAGAAAATAAAGTCTGTCCCTGTTTCCATTGTTTCCCCATTTCTATTTGCCATGACGTGATCGGACCAGATGCCATGATCTTCATTTTTTGAATGTTGAGCTTTAAGCCAGCTTTTTCACTCCCCTCTTTCACTTTCATCAAGAGACTTTTAGTTCTTCTTCACTTTCTGCCATAAGGGTGGTGTCATCTGCATATCTGAGGTTATTGATATTTATCCCAGCAATCTTGACTCTAGCTTGTGCTTCATCCAGCTTAGCTTTTCGCATGAGGTACTCTGCATATAAGTTAAATATGCAGGGTGACAATATACAACCTTGACGTACTCATTTCCCAATTTATGTTTGGGTCTAACTGTTGCTTCTTGACCTGCATACGGGTTTTTTAGGAGGCAGGTAAGGTGGTCTGGTATTCCCATCTCTTGAATCATCTTTTCCACAGTTTGTGGTGATCTACACAGTCAAAGGCTTTAGTGTAATCAGTGAGGCAGAAGTAGATGTTTCTCTAGAATTCTCTTGCTTTTTCTATGATCCAGTGGATGTTGGCAATTTGATCTCTGGCTCCTCTTCCTTTTCTAAATCCAGCTTGAACATCTGGAATTTCTCAGTTCACATGCAGCTGAAGCCTGGCTTGGAGAATTTTGAGCATTACTTTGCTAGCATGCGGAGAAGACAATGGCACCCCATTCCAGTACTCTTGCTTGGAAAATCTCATGGATGGAGGAGCCTGGTAGGCTGTAGTCCATGGGGTCGTGAAGAGTTGGACACGAGTGAGCGACTTCACTTTCACTTTTCACTTTCATGCATTGGAGAAGGAAATGGCAACCCACTCTAGTATTCTTGCCTGGAGAATCCCAGGGACAAGGGAGCGTGGTGGGCTGCTGTCTATGGGATCACACAGACTCAGACACAATTGAAGCAACTTAGCAGCAGCAGCAGCAGTTGCTAGCGTGTGAGAGCATTAAGATGTCATGACCCCCAGCATCCTCAAGAATTAACCCACTCCATTCTCCATCCAAAGGTAACACCCACTGCCCTTAGACATTCATCTCTACATCACGGTCTTCTTTCTGGGTTCTTCTCTGGGGGCATTTGACTTGAAGTTTCTGAATTTATGATACAGGCCCATACCTCCAGAAAATTATGGTAAACATAATAAACAGGTTTGAAATGTCCAGAGATGGAAGCCAGCCGTGAAAAGTGATCCCAGCCATTGGGCAGGTAAACCTCTCAGTGGAGGACTGGCTTCTCACTGATGTAGAGTCTGAAATGAAGTCTCTCTCCTTCTATATACTGAAGAAGGTGTCCTATACAGTTATGAGAGCACCTGAATTGTGCCTCATAAAAAGATAGATTGAAGTCTTACCGCCATCCCCTGTACCTATGAATGTGACGTTATTTGGAAATGAAGTCTTTGCAGATGTGGAGGAAAAATTAATTAATAGTCAATCAAAACAGAAACAGAAAATTTTATTAAAGCCAACCTGAGGATTCTAACCCAGGAGACAGTCTTTCAGAAAGTGCTGAGGACTGTTGTGAAGAGGTAAGGGGGTCAAGGGAGAGACCAATGTGTATGTGGTTTTGGTGAAGGGGTGCATGCCATCACGCGCGCATCTCAGTAGAAAGTGACTGCTATTCTCGAGGACAAGATGTCTTTGTCACTGGTTTCAGTGCTTTTCTAAGTGTGGGAAGATGCAGGAAGCTGGGTTCATAAGATATCCTCCTAAAAAGGCTTAAAAACTATCTGGAGACTAATTCTACCAGCTTTCCCAGAGCACAAAATGCCTCATCTTGATCTTCACCCTGAATTTCTTTCAGGGTATATTGTAGGTCAATGACTGCAGTGGCTCACGACTTGGTTCTTGTAGAACTGGCTGGTGGGCAACATTCTTTATTTTACAATCCTCTCCCTTTTACTCAATTTCAGCCAAGATTTGGGAGGCATTTTGTGACCAACTGGCCCACTGTACTAGGAATACTCATTCTCAGAATTGCCTTGTTAAGACTCTTCATGTACTATTCCTGGGTCAGGCCCAGTTAACAGCAGTCAATAGCCTCTGGACCACTGTCTTGCTAGTTTGTTATGATCCAGGAAATGGTTGCTGCCTGATGCTTGTTCCCACATCGAGAGTTACGCTACTACAATCATTGATCTCACAGAACTGTACATTTGGTCAATTGTTTCAAGTTCCCTAGTCATCATTACTTTTATGGGAGTCTCAGTCACACTTTGGTAATACAGGAAAAAAAAGCCTTGTAAAACAGGCAGAATACTGCTGACATTAGTAAGATCACAAGTATTTAAGCTCAGAACTTCCATTAGGTTAGTTCAGTATCTCCCCAGGTCATCTGATCTGATCTGTTCCTTAACTAATCTCTAGTTTTTCAGGGAAATGACATACTGGACATTGCACATAAAATTCATCAAAGGTTTCTGTTCATACATGGAGAATGGTGGGTCATTATGACCCCTTACAGGACCAAGAAAGAAAATTATCTTCCAAGGAGTTATGAGGCCAAAAGAAGAGAAATTGAGCTTTATGGTTGAGCAGATATTTCTTCTGTTGGGGAGGTCTGGTTAATGCATGATGCAGATGTACAATGAACACTAGAGGGGAGGGAAGAGGCTGAAATAGGCAAAGAAAAAAAACCTATGTTTAAATTATTCTTTTCTTGCCTTAAATATAAATTTTATTTCAAGACAGATATAATTAAATATCAGTTAAAATAAATCCATACTTACATATGATTCACATGTAATTCATATGTAATTCATATATGATTCATACTTACATGTACTCCAACAACGGATGGAGTAGGGTGGACTCTAACCCAATGATTGATGGCCTTATAAAAAGAGGGAAATTTGGCCACACTGGAAAATGCCAGGTGGTGACAAAGGATGAGATTGCAATCATGCAGCTGCAAACCAAGGAAGGCCAAGGAGAGCCAAGTACTGACAGCAACACTGGAAGCTACAGAAGGGAGGAAAGGGCTCTGCCCAGAGTCTCAGACGGAGCACGGCCCTGTCCACAGCTTGGTTTTGGACTTCTGGCCTCCAGACCTGTGAAAGAATATATTCCTGCTATTTTAAGCCATCTGACCTGTACTACTTTGCTACATCAGCCCTCGAAACAAATGTGGCACCGTAGGTTTTCTTTCCCTCTTTAGATAGGAATCCCATGAAATAAAATTCATCAGAATTCCTGTGTATGTGTACACAACCCCAGAGCAGTCTCAGAAGCAGTAAGTGTGTGGAATCACACACTCCATGCATCCAGATTTTCAATCATAACACGGATACTTAAATAAATCATGATGGAGTAAAAGGAACTTCTTTCTATTGCCTGTACGGAAAATGAAATTATTATAAGATTATTGCCACATGGAGAGGCAAAGAGTACACAGCCAAAAAAGCCTGGAAAAAGCATTCAGAAGTGTGTCAGATGGTTATTTAATAAAAATGCAATATTATCTTCCTGATATTTGTCAGGTTTATGGTATTTGTCAGTGTTTTGAGTGGAACAGTAGCCTCCAGAAAGCTAGGTCCACATCCTATTTCCTGCAACCCATGAAACTTACCTTATTTGGAAAAAAGGGTCCCTGCAGGTGTAGTTAAGTTAGGGTATTGAGACCGATTATCCAGGTGAGCCCTGAATCAACTGACAAGTGTCCTCATGAGAGATACAAAGAGGAGCCAAAACAGAAAAAAAGGAGGCAAAGTGATCACCGGGGCAGAGACTGGAGCGATGCAGCCACAAACCAAGGAAGCTAAGGCCTGCTGCGGGAGCTCCCAGAAGCTGGAGTGGGCGGGAAAGGGCTCCCCCCTGGAGCCGCTGGGAGGGAGGGAGTGTGGCCTCACTGGCGGCTTGGTTCTAACTTCTGACCTCCAGGACCATAAGAGAATCGATTTCCCTTAAGTCGCTAAGTGTGGGGTACTCTGTTAAGGCAGCCACAGGAATCTAATATAGTCCACTGTTGAAATTTTGTCATTTGTTGTTATTTCTGCTCTTGTTCTGAATAAACAGTCACTTCCACACCTCCTGTGTATTCATAGTCTTGTATTGTTTTTCTTCAAGAGGGCTCTGCAAGCTTCCCAAGTGCTAAACTCCACAAGCCTGGAGTTGTGTGCTGTTGTGTTCATACACAGGTGATGAGAAATGTAAACCCAGTCCCCTTTGGGGGTGTCTTTCCTCTCTAAAGTCGGACAAGAAGAATCCAGAGAGCCAACATTTGGAAAGAGGAACTCTAGATGCGGTTCTTTCCCAGTCAGCCTGAGGGGTGACTCCATTTGAAGACAGGCGGCTCCATTTCTTCTAAGTTAAGTGAAGAAGCAGGAATGTTTTGCCTCAGCCTCTAGGCCACATCTCTTAGCTTTCCTCTCTCGTTTCCATGGTTGAGCCCTGCGGAAATCCCATACTTGGCCTTGCAAGCTGTGTGCTCACAAGGCACGGGCCCCCACCATTCTCAGAAACTCCCCAAAGGCCCAGCACCCTCAGCCATCACCGGGAGGCTGGCTTCTCTCCACTGGGCCACTTGCTTCCCCCGCTCCCAGCACCCGCCTCTTCTCAAACTGAAGCCTGTCTGGGAGCTGGTCCCCGCCATGTTATTACTACTTTTCAGTGGGCCACAGAGGTCTTTGAGGTAAAGCAACCGGCCTGACCCCTCCCTGGTGGTGAGTACAGCAGTATGTCAGAGAGGAGGGGACCTGGCCAACCTTCCAGGGGCCCTTTCTCCCTCCTGGGACCCCTCCTGGCACTTTAAACTTGAAGAGTTGGGGTCTTCAAGTCCAGGCAAGTCTCCCCTTCAGCGTCGCAGCCTCTTGGACACCTCAGCGTTTTCCCACCCTACAGGATGAAGTCTGAGGGGACACGACATTTGTCAGCAGCACTGACCACCCTGGGACGTGTCATCTCCTACTGGCCTTTGCCTGGACAGTTTGATGGAAGACACACTTGGGGAGAAAAAGACAACCACGCCTGGCTGGAGGAACAGTCCTTGGCAAGCTGCCTGCCTGAGTAAAGCTTGTTCTTTCTCCAGGTCACTGAAGCAGTCGCCTGACAGAAGTCACCAGTTGCTGGAAGCTTCTGGAAGTTGGAGATGAACTTCTCGTATTCTTTCTTTAAAAATGGCCCTGTACTATTAATAATTCTGGTTGTGTTTCTGTTTTTTCACAGAGGTGAAAAAACACAAAAAACCAAGAACATTTCCCTTCAAAATATCTCTGTTAGTTCCTTTCATGTTTTTGTCACCATTTCCTACATCTTTATTTCAGCCCTTCAGGGCCCCGGTCTGCTTGCTGCTCTTATGTCCAAATAAGTTCTGTCTCTCCCCTGCAGTCCTCACTCCACAGGACCCCCAGAAAGCCCTTCCGACATCCCCACTTTCAAAACGACCTTTCCTGCTCAGGTGGAGGACGCAGGGCCAAGGACTTGGGCCTCTGGTATCCCGGCCAATTAAGGTTGCGGATTCTTCGACAAAATCCACATGGTTCAGGGCGGACGACTTCCGTGCCTCCCCTGGACCACTCCGCCTGTCCTGCACTGTGCGTTAAAAACGATCCATAAGTAGTTTAATTGCCGTGCTGATGGCACTCTCACGCTGCCTGGCACTTTTCCCTTTGTTGTTCCGGCGCTAAGTCATGTCCACCTCTTCGCGACCCCATTGACTGCAGCACGCCAGGCTTCCCTGTCCTTCACCATCTCCTGGAGTTTGCTCAAATTCATGTCCATTAAGTAGGTGATGCCCTCCTAACATCTCATCCTCTGTTGTCCCCTTCTCCTCTTGCCGTCAATCTTTCCCAGCATCAGGGTCTTTTTAAATGAGTTGGCTCTTCACATTTTTCCTGTTACAAACATTTAATCTGTAAAAGATAAATATTGGAATGTGACTCTGTATTCAGACCCCATTTGGAATTGCTCCCGTTTCTAACAGACTCATTTTAAATACCTTGAAATAAAACCCTCATGATGCCTAAGACTCAGCCCCAAGTGCTCAGCACAGGGTAGACCATAAGGCCTGATTTTCAGCAGTGCTCAGCACTCCTCTGCATCCCCGCCCCCATAGACGGTGGGCACTGGTTCGGGAGGGTTCTATCTGGGCCTGAGGCAGTCCTGGTTCCAGGATCCAGGGTAAATGGAGCTGAGCTGGGTGAGTTTCCTCAGCCTTTGGTTCCTCTTACCTTTCACTTTGGTGTTTCCTTTCACAGTTTGCAAAGTGCCTGCTGAGCTCTTCTGTTTTATTCTCCAACTAGCCCTGAAAGTATAGAAGCTGACCCTCTGGGCTGGGGCAGGGCGGGGCGGAGGACCAGATAAGCGGCTTCCTCGGGCTTCCCTCACTGGCTGGTGCAAAGCAAGACTGGAATCAGGTGTCCTGACTCCACACTCAGTGCTCAGGTACTAACAGCAATGGCAGGCCTTTATGGAGAGCCGACTGTGTGTGGAGCGTGGTTCTCGAAGCTGATTGCATTAACCTCAATCAACCATAGAGGGAAAGCTCTTGGGTTGGCTCGGGTTCTCCCAAAGGAGACCTTGGGGAGAACTCAAGAGCAGGATGTTTGCTCGGAAGGGGGTCTTGGAAAGCAAGCTGAGAAAAGCTGGAATGTGAGGGGTGAGACATACGGACCGCTCACTGGGGTAACTGGAGCTTATTCCTGCTGAGGAAACTCTAGAATCTGCACAGGACACACAGTCACAACGGGCCAAGAGGGCCAGAGTTTGGACACACCCGTCTGAGCAGTCATTGTTCGGGGGCTGCTGTCCTGTTAGTGGACGAGGACAGGGTGCTTAGATGTGGAGAGCTGGCTTTGACATCCAGAAAGAGCAAAGACCTCAGGGAGGGGTGTCCTGAAGGGATTAAGGGGTGGCACTTGAGCACCATCAGCTATGGTCCTACTACTGGCTGCATTAGAATTTTAGAGACAGGAGCACAGAGAGTCCAAGCCTCCTATCAGGTCACACACAGTAGGTGGCAGGGCTGGGATTCAAGCAGTCAGATGAGAGCCTGTGCTCTTAGCTACCCAGGAGCTCCATGTGCTTCTCATTTCCCAGCCTCCAGCCCCACCCTGACCCCCTCCTCCAGCCTCAGGGGCCCCAAGCTCCTCTAACTCTTGACCCCTTCCTCTCCACACACTTGCAGGACAGGGGTTCACTTTCACAGGGATCAGAATCCCCAGGCGCTGCTCAATTATAGCCCGAGTGTCCATAGCCCCAAAGGTCTAAGGAGAGCAGGAACTTGTGTTTCTATCAATTTCCAGGTGAAGCTGCTGCAGGCCAGGGCCGGGCCCCACATTCAGGAAGAGACTGCTACCTCCCGCCCCGCCCCAGGTGTGTGGGTGAGAAACAGAAAGCCGGAGATGAAAGGGAAGACAGAGTTCCTAGGCTCAGGTCTCAGGTCCAGATGACAAAACTAGGTCACGATGATAGAATTAGGTTCCCGTGGGCTCAGTGATGTGCCCACGCTCCCCTCTGGGGTTCTGAGCAGTGTCACAAGATGAAGTGATGGGTTCCAGGCAGAGGGGGGAAGAGATCTCTCTTGCTGCTTCCTTGGGGATCTGTCCTGGACATGAAGGGCAGGAGGCAGAGATCAGAGGAGCAGAGTGAGCGTCCCCCCACTGGCCACTGGGGAAAACACTAGGATGGCTTCAGTCCCCTCTAGGGCCAGGCTCACAGTAACCCATCTGCAAGGGTCTCTGTGGGGAAGAAAGTCAAGTAAGGAGAATGGGAGGGTTCAGGAGAGCTGAGGGTGAGAGGGCAGTGTTTGCTCAATATGTTTACTGACTTTGTCCCTGTGATCTTCAAAGAGCTGATTCATTTAGCTGAGTTTTTTTTAAGTCAGTTAAAATGGTTATTTAGCGCCTCAAACTAAACAGCCAGTGGACTGAACTTCTCAACAAATTCTGACATCGAACATATTAGTTATGATTCAAAGGTATTTATAGGCATTAATATGTGGCAGGCAGGGATGCCAGGCCCTGGGGAAATGCTTGTGAACCAGAAACCCCTGCTCATTTTGACCAACTGAAAATCCAGTCTGTGTGTGTATGTGTGAGCCCACTTCGTTGTTTAGGATGTGCAGCCCTTCCTGTTCCACCTCCTTCATTACCCAAATTCCCTCTGCGTCTTTGCAGTGTTTGCAGTCTTGGCCTCCTAAACACGAGAATGACGCTCATTCTGTGTGCAACAAAGTAACGCTGCCCAAACCGTCATCTGTGTTTCTTTGGGCTCCACCGGGATGTTGAATTGCCCAAACCATACAGCACATGTTCAGCAAAGATACTGTTGTAAACAAACATCTCCACCACAGCTGAGCAGGAAGCTGAAAAAATGAATTCAGTCTGGAATTGCTCAAAAGAGATGAATTTTCACAAACTGGAGTGGGAGGAGACGATTTCCTGGATTGGAAAATGTTTTGGCTGCACGCTAATGTCGTTACCGTTGAGTGACAGCGCCCTCTGTTGGTTCCTTTAAGGAAAACAGGCAGGGTTTGAGAGCACGGGGATAGGAGAGCTGCTGCTGCTGCTGCTGCTAAGTCACTTCAGTCGTGTCCGACTCTGTGTGACCCCATAGACAGCAGCCCACCAGGCTCCCCCGTCCCTGGGATTCTCCAGGCAAGAACACTGGAGTGGGTTGCCATTTCCTTCTCCAACGCATGAAAGTGAAAAGTGAAAGTGAAGTCGCTCAGTCTGTCTGACTGTTAGCAACCCCATGGACTGCAGCCCACCAGGCTCCTCCATCCATGGGATTTTCCAGGCAAGAGGACTACACACACTAAAATTTTGGTTCTGGTGGAAAAAGACCAGTGGTTTGTTTCTGGGATTTGTCAGGGTGTTGAGGAACCAGTTTGTCCGGATATTCTCATATTCAGTCCAACAGGTGTGAGAGCCACCCAGTCCCTCAGAACTGCCTTCCCAAGTGTTTATTTTCAGACTTCTCAGAGCTCCTTTTTGGAACCTTACCTGTACCTTACCTTCTAAAGATGGTGGCACAGGGCCTTGAGATTCTGTAAGATCATCGTGCTACAGGACTGATGGATACAAACAGACTAAAGAGGCTCCTCCCTGACAACACTATCGGTCCAAAGACAGTAATGGGTAACTTGAGGGGGAGGGCAGAGGGCGCCTTGCAGCTTGTGGAATCCGTTTAAAATTGCCATTCAAGAGTGTTCTGAAGAACGAATTGCCGGCTGTCCTGTCATTTGGCAAAGAGCTCATTTACTTCAATGAACATTTAAGGTGGAGAATATGAATTTGGCTAACCATGTGGCAAGGTAGAAAGTTCCCAAGGCCCAGTACGGCCAGAGGGACATGTAGAACCCGTGTAGTGGCAGAACAGAATGGAGCTCAAGCACACGAGGCCCTCTGCGAGTGCAGCTTGCCTGTCTTCAAAAGGATTCCAAGAAAGCGCTACGTCCACTGGTGCAGGCTCACCCAGTGGTGCAGCGGTAAAAAAGAATCCACCTGCAATGCAGGAGACGCAGGGGACACCGGTTCGATTCCTGGGTCGGGAAGATCTCTTGGAGGAAGAAATGCAAGACACCCCAATATTCTTGCCTGCAAAAATCCCACAGGCAGAGAAGCCTGGCAGCAACAGTCCATGGGGTGAGAAAAGAGTCAGATACTACTGAGCACAGCACACAGCACATTTCCCTGACCAGGGCTTGAACAAGTGCCCTCTGCAGTGAAAGTGCAGAGTCCCAACCAGCAGACTCCCGGAGAACTTCCTGTGGGCAACTACTTGAAGCAATGACCCAGTCTTTGCTGTCCGTCTAGAGATTCTGAGTAGGAAAGAAATTTCAGGCCAAGAAGAAGGGAGAGAGATGTCAAACCTCATTGACCAAGGGAGGTAACACTTCAATATGATTTCCTCAAATTAGAACAGTAGGCAGGAATGACTATAGTGATGGGTCATGAACATTTCAGAAAAACATCCTGTTTGTTAAGAGTGGTAATTAAACAAGGAGGGCTTTGGACCAATGTGGCTCTAATGTGGTGATGACTTACTTAAGAAACCAAAATTTAAGCCTGTAAATGCCTCAAAGTTCCAAAGTAAAACACTAAGAACAACCAGTTATATGGTTTCTCCAGTAATCATGTGTGGATGTGAGAGGTGGATCATAAAGAAAGCTGAGCACAGAAGAACTGATGCTTTTGAGCTGTAGTGCTGGAGAAGACTCTTGAGAGTCCCTTGGACTGCAAGGAGATCAAACCAGTCATCCTAAAAAGGAAATTAGTCCTGAATATTTATTGGAAGGACTGGTGCTGAAGCTGAAGCTTCAATACTTTTGGCTATTCGATGGGAAGAGTCAGCTCATTGGAAAAGACCCTGATGCTGGGAAAGATTGAAGGCAGGAGAAGAAGGGAGCGACAGAGGATCATATAGTTGGATGGCATCATTGACTCAATAGACTTAAGTCTGAGCAAACTCTGGGAGATGGTGAAGGACAGCGAAGCCCAGCGTGCTGCAGTCCATGGAGTTGCAAATGGTTGGACATGAATGAATGACTGAATAACAAAAGGACAACCAATCAGAAATAATCAACTAGGCTTTAATCTATAGCCTGTCAACAATTTCCTTACTTTGCTTCTACCTTTTCTTTATAAAAGTCTTTCTGTAGCTCCAGTCAGTGGAGTCCTCCTAACCACTTCTGGTTTGCCACAGCCTTGTGTGAATCAATTTTTGTTCAGATAAACTCTTAGTGTGCCTCAATTGATCTTTTAATGAGAGTCAGAGATTCCTCTTTCATGAAACTTCCATGGTGCCCCTCCTGGAGGGCTCACAATACCACGGAATACCTCATCATAACATCATAATATGTCTGCAGGAACTATGTAAGCCTGACCTGACCAAACTCACTTACGCAGATGTTTTAATGTCTGGTAGACACAAATCTGGGGACTTCCTCAGTAACTCAGTGGCAAAGAACTCATCTGCCAGTGCAGGAGACATAAGAGACTCCAGTTCAATTCCTGGATCAGGAAGATCCCTTGGAGGAGGGCATGGCAGCCCATTCCAGTATTCTTGTCTGGAGAATCCCTTGGACAGAGGAAGCCTGGTGGCTACAGTCCATATGGTCACTAAGAGTCCAACACAACTGAAGCAACTTAGTCAGTCAGTCAGTTCAGTCGCTTAGTCGTGTCCGACTCTTTGCAACCCCATGAATTGCAGCACGCCAGGCCTCCCTGTCCATCACCATCTCTCGGAGCTCACTCAGACTCACGTCCATCGAGTCCGTGATGCCATCCAGCCATCTCATTCTCAGTCATCCCCTTCTCCTCCTGCCCCCAATCCCTCCCAGCATCAGAGTCTTCTCCAATGAGTCAACTCTTCGCATGAGGTGGCCAAAGTACTGGAGTTTCAGCTTTAGCATCATTCCTTCCAAAGAAATCCCAGGGTTGATCTCCTTCAGAATGGACTGGTTGGATCTCCTTGCAGTCCAAGGGACTCTCAA
>SJYX01019748.1:0-122227 GCA_006410675.1 Oreotragus oreotragus | reverse complement strand
TTCCTCTTCACTTTCTGCCATAAGGGTGGTGTCATCTGCATATCTGAGGTTATTGATATTTCTCCCAGCAATCTTAATTTCAGCTTGTGTTTCTTCCAGTCCAGCATTTCTCATGATGTATTCTGCATAGAAGTTAAATAAGCAGGGTGACAATATACAGCATTGATGTACTCCTTTTCCTCTTTGGAACCAGTTTGTTGTTCCATGTCCACTTCTAACTGTTGCTTCCTGACCTGCACATAGGTTTCTCAAGAGGCAGGTCAGGTGGTCTGGTAGTCCCATCTCTTTCAGAATTTTCCACAGTTTATTGTGATCCACATAGTCAAAGGCTTTGGCATAGTCAATAAAGCAGAAATAGATGTTTTTCTGGAATTCTCTTGCTTTTTCCATGATCCAGCGGATGTTGGCAATTTGATCTCTGGTTCCTCTGCCTTTTCTAAAACCAGCTTGAACATCAGGAAGTTCATGGTTCACGTATTGCTGAAGCCTGGCTTGGAAAATTTTGAGCATTACTTTACTAGCATGTGAGATGAGTGCAATTGTGCAGTAGTTTGAGCATTCTTTTAATTTGAGCATTCTTTGGCATTGCCTTTCTTGGGGACTGGAATGAAAACTGATCTTTTCCAGTCCTGTGGCCACTGCTGAGTTTTCCAAATTTGCTGGCATATTGAGTGCAGCACTTTCACAGCATCATCTTTCAGGATTTGAAATAGCTCAACCAGAATTCCATCACTTCCACTAGCTTTGTTTGTAGTGATGCTTTCTAAGGCCCACTTGACTTCATATTCCAGGATGTCTGGCTCTAGATGAGTGATCATATCACTGTGATTATCTTGGTCGTGAAGATCTTTTTTTGTACAGTTCTTCTGTGTATTCTTGCCACCTCTTCTTAATATCTTCTGCTTCTGTTAGGTCCATACCATTTATCGAGCCCATCTTTGCATGAAATGTTCCCTTGGTATCTCTAATTTTCTTGAAGGGATCTCTAGTCTTTCCCATTCTGTTGTTTTCCTCTATTTCTGTGTATTGATTGCTGAGGAAGGCTTTCTTATCTCTTTTTGCTATTCTTTGGAACTCTGCATTCAGATGCTTATATCTTTCCTTAGCAAGCATACAATTCATTGCTTAGCCAAATTCCTGCTGAAATGAGCACCTTGTCTCAACTAGAGCTAAAGGTTTAAAAGAGTAAAAACTCACTTGTAAAAATTTTGTTGTAACCTAACGAGACTCCAAGCCCTGCACTGCTGGAAACCAACAGCTGACTCTCACCCAGAGGATGCTTTGCAGATGTGTCCTTGTTGCAGACACATGAAGACCAAAGTCCACAGCCTGGCCAAAACATTGCTGAGAATAAACCTCAGCCCACAAGGGCACAGCTCTTCTCCCTGGTTGGGTTACTCCATCGCTGATATTTAGCACCTTCATGTGGGGTCCATGAAGGGGGAGGTGATTTCCAACTACTTACTGATCCAAAGGACCTAAACTCTAATTTTTTTAAAATGAATGACTAAACAGAAGAAAAGGTAAGAAAATATTCCAATCTGCATTTTCCGATTCAGTAACATTCATGTGATTTCCCATTTCCCATTTGGCTAGCAAATTCTACCCAGGGTAGCTTGGGACACATCACTGAAGCCCTAGAAAAACAACAACACACTTAAGGTCCACATAGATTTGTTTTAAGGTGAACTTCTTTAGTTCAGTTCAATTCAGTCACTCAGTCATGTTTGACTCTTTGTGACCCCACGGACTACAGCACACCAGGCTTCCCTGTCCATCACCAACTCCAAGAGATTGCTCAAACTTAGGTCCATCAAGTCAGTGATGCCATCCAACCATCTCATCCTCTATCATCCCCTTCTCCTGCCTTCAATCTTTCCCAGCATCAAGGGCTTTTCCAGTGAGTCAGTTCTTCACATCAGGTGACCAAAGTATTGGAGCTTCGGCTTCAGCATCAGTCCAATGAATATTCAGGGTTCATTCCTTTAGGACTGACTAGTTCGATCTCCTTGCAGTCCAAGGAACTCTCAAGAGTCTTCTCCAACATCACAGTTCAAAAGAATCAATTCTTCAACACTCAGCTTTCTTTATGGTCCACCTCTCACAACCATACATGACTACTGGAAAAACAATAGCTTTGACTAGACAGACATTTGTTGGCAAAGTAATGTCTCTGCTTTTTAATATGCTGGTGGTCATAGCTTTTCTTCCAAGGAGCAAGCGTCTTTTCATTTCATGGCTGCAGTCACCATCTGCAGTGATTTTGGAACCCAAGAAAATGAATCTGTCACTGTTTCCACTGTTTCCCCATCTATTTGCCATGAAGTGATGGGACCAGATGCCACGATCTTAGTTTTTTGAATGTTGATCTTTAAGCCAGCTTTTTCACCCTCCTCTTTCACTTTCATCAAGGGGCTCCTCAGTTCCTCTTTGCTTTCTGGCATAAGAGTGGTGTCATCTGCATATCTGAGGTTATTGATAATTCTCATGGGAATCTTGATTCGAGTTTGTGCTTCATCCAGCCCAGCATTTCACATGATGTACTCTGCATTTAAGTTAAATAAGCAGGGTGACTATACAGTCTTGACATACTTCTTTCCCAGTTTGGAACCCATCTGCTGTTCCCTGTCCTGTTTTAGCTGTTGCTTCTTGACCTTCATACAGATTTCTCAGGAGGCAGGTAAGATGGTGTGGTATTGCCATCTCTTTCAGAATTTTCCAGTTTGTTGCTATCCACACAGTAAAGGCTTTGGCATAGACAATAAAGCAGAAGTAGGTGTTTTTCAGGAACTGTTTTGTTTTTTCGATGATCCTGCAGATGTTGGCAATTTGACTCTGGTTCCTCTGCCTTTTCTAAATCCAGCTTGAACATCTGGAAGTTTTGGTTCATGTACTGTTGAAGCCTGGCTTGGAGAATTTTGAGCGTTACTTTGCTAGCGTGTGAGATGAGTGCAATTGTGGGATGGTTTGAACATTCTTTGGCATTGCCTTTCTTTGGGATTGTAAAGAAAACTGACCTCTTCCAGTCCTGTGGCCACTGCTGAGTTTCCCAAATTTGCTGGCATATTGAGTGCAGCACTTTAGCAGGATCATCTTTTAGGACTTGAAATAGCTCAGCTGGAATTCCGTTACCTCCACTAGCTTTGTTCTTAGTGATCCTTCCTAAGGTCCACTTGACTTCAGACTCCAGAATGTATGGCTCTAGGTGAGTGATCACACCATTGTGGTTATCTGGGTCTCTAAGACCTTCTTTGTATAGTTCTTCTGTGTATCCTTCCCACCTGTTAGTATTTTCTGCTTCTGTTAGGTCCATACCATTTCTGTCCTTTATTATGCCCATCTTTCCATGAAATGTCCCCTTGGTATCTCTAATTTTCTTGAAGAGAGCTCTAGTCTTTCCCATTCTACTGTTTTCCTCTACTTCTTTGCACTGAAGGCTTTCTTATCTCTCCTTGCTATTCTTTGGAACTCTGCATTCAAATGGGTATATCTTTCCTTTTCTCCTTTGCTTTTTGTTTCTCTTCTTTTCTCAGCTATTTGTAAGCCCTCCTCAGACAACCATTTTGCCTTTTTGCATTTCTTTTTCTTAGGGATGGTCTTGATCACTGCCTCCTGTACAGTGTCACGAGCCTCTCTCCGTAGGTCTTCAGGCACTCTGTCTATTAGATCTAATCCCATGAATCTATTTCTCACTTCCACTGTATAATTGTAAGGGATTCGATTTAGGTCATACATGAATGGTCTAGTGGTTTTTCCTACTTTCTTCAGTTTAAGTCTGAATTTGGCAATAAGGAGTTCATGATCTCCTATACAGATCTCTATATAGTCAGCAACTGTATAGCTTCTCCATCTTTGGCTGCAAAGAATATAATCAATCTGATTTCGGTGCTGACCATCTGGTGATGTCCATGTGTAGAGTCTTCTCTTGTGCTGTTGGAAGAGGGTGTTTGCTATGACCAGTGCATTCTCTTGGCACAACTCTGTTAGACTTTGCCCTGCTTCATTTTGCACTCCAGGGCCAAACTTGCCTGTTACTCCAGGTATCTTTTGACTTCCTACTTTTGCATCAATACCCTGTGATGAAAAGGACATCTTTTTTGGGTGTTAGTTCTAGAAGGTCTTGTAGGTCATCACAGAACCATTCAGCTTCAGCTTCTTCAGCATTCCTTACTTTTCTGTAACTACTCTCACTCTTACAAAAGTTTTCTGTTTTGACGCCACCAATTCCCCTGGGCCAGATGGTGATGGATATGATTATTATTCACAGTCAATGGGAGGGAGGATCAGAGGGTTCAATGGGTCTGACTCAAAAGCATAGGTAGTGAAGTTGCAATGGCCCTCATCTGGTTCTCTTTCTATTAAATAACTCAATCGTGCCCACTTTACAGATTAAGACAATCAAGGCCAAGTGTCATCATTGCTTCAGTGACTTTTGATACCACCTCTATCATTTAGTAAATTTCCATGTGCATTTGGGTCTGTTTCTGGACTTTCTATCCTATACCATTGGTTTGTCTTTGCAATGCATTAGTGCCACACTGCTTTGAGCTGTATTGGATGTTTTAAGATCTGGTAGACACTCCCCTATAGCTTTTCTTTTACAGTGTTTTCTGCCCACTCTCGCACATGTTGGACACACACAACTCCACTAACGCCATCTCCAGGACAGGCTTGAGGCCTCAGAGAAAAGCAAAAAAAAAAAAAAAAGTCCTGGGTCATTCTGACTCTGTGGGCTCGAGGGCCTTCCGGGATGACATAATGACAGCCCAATCAGAAGACGGCGCCACCCCGATTAGGTGACGACCAATCTGTTTAAGACACAGGGTCCTAAACCCGTGCATGTGCAGAACTTAGCCAATCAGTAGATGCCAAGAATCCCTTAAAACCAATCCTTTTTTTAACTCTCTGTCCTTGTTCTAAACCTATAAATACTGCTGTAATTCTGGGCTCGGGGCTCTTGCTTTACTCCACTGCGTTGGATGTGGCGGAGCCCTGACTCGAGTCAGAAATAAAATTCCCTTTTTCTTTTGCATTGCCGTGGATGTCTTGTTTTCTCAGTTTTGGGGACTCGGACTATGGGCATAACACACATTTATTTTTCCACATGAATTTCAGTATCAACTTGCCATTGTATTCCCTTGTATTTAAAGTCTCATTACCTTGGTCTTTGACAATGGTTTCTGTACTTTGAAACCAGTTCAAAATGGCTTACTGAATGGAGGGCTACCTTGTAACCTCTGAAGGCAGAGATACTTGGGTAGAAAGGCAACTTCCTTCAGCTGATTTCTGATATGAGCTGGCTTCCAAGATCTGTCAGAGAATTCTTAATGGAAGAACCTCAGTTAGCACTATAGCACACAGCCTTTCAGAGTGCAGAGGGTAATGATTTAACTAAACATCTTGCTGCTGCAAAATAAAGAT
The DNA here is from genome assembly GCA_006410675.1 of Oreotragus oreotragus. NCBI lineage: Eukaryota > Metazoa > Chordata > Mammalia > Artiodactyla > Bovidae > Oreotragus > Oreotragus oreotragus. The sequence continues at coordinate 116,806 of SJYX01019748.1, read as the reverse complement.
CCCCATGTTCTCAGTTTACAGTATCTGAGTCCTCACTGCCCTTTTCTTTACCACTTCCTATAGACTATTACTAATAATTTACTTTCTGTGACATTCAAAAAGTCATTTCTAGGTATCAACTGCCATATTAAACAAAATCTAAATTTATTTCTTTCATATCAAGTAGGTCTGGAGATAATCTGGGCTTGGCATGGCAGCTTATCAAGTATCAAAGACTCAGGGAACTTCTATCTTAATTGTTCTGCCAACTTCAATAAATTCCTCTGCCTCTTGGTTCAAAAGTGGTTCCTTGAACTGCAGCCATCCCACTCACATTCCCACTAGTCAGAACAAGTTGTGGATAAGGGCAGAACTGAGTCACAGGCTGAGACATTAGATCTTTATCCCACATGACAGCTAGGAATTAGGGGACAGACTTCCTAAAAAGTGGAAAATAGATATTGGGGGATGCCAGAACATAAGCATGAACTCTTAACACAGTATTTATTACACAAGATATCACTGCCCACTCTCAGTAAAGTTATTGCAATTCTGATCTGGCAGTTGGGGTTGGTGAATTGTTTGTTAATTGTGATGATTTTCTTTAAAAACATTCCTTAGTCTATAAACCTACTTACACATTAAGTACTTCTTATTTCTAGAGGGGCCGGGAGACATTAGAATTATGCTACCTAATTACCCAGTTCCAGCCCTTTTTAGAGGGCCTCCCCAATAACTCAACAGTAAAGAATCTGCCTGAAATGCAGGAGACACAGGATACTCAGGTTCCACCACTGGGTCAGGAAGATCCCCTGGAGGAAAATATGCAACCCACTCCAGTATGCTCGCCTGAAAAATTCCATGGACAGAGAAGCCTGGAAGGCTACCGTCCAAAGGGTCACAAAGAGTCAAACGCAATTGAGTGTACTGCACAGCACAGCCCTTTTTGGAAATTCTGTTTCTGGAGTAGGCTATCTTCCCTATCTTTGTTATTTTATGTGGTGTATTTCTACTATTTTGAATTTCTCCAGAAGAGAGCGAAACAAAGAATACTGAGCCTTAGGTCTGTGGGCAAATGCTGTAATCCTGTATAATCACTAGATGGCAATCATGTCCAGGCTGCTGGAACTCCTCTTTTTCCTGAACCCAGCTCCTTCTCCAATCTTGGAACAAAGTGTACACCTGTGGCAGATTCATGTCGATGTATGGCAAAACCAACACAATATTGTAAAGTAAGATCAAATCTCCATCAGATTTGATGGAGGGAAGGGAAGCATGGGGGCAGCGAAACATGAGTCTCCGGGGTGGCTCTGTAAGGACAGTTAGAAAAATAAAGTGCTTTCTTCATTACCCTTGCCAATCCAGCCTATTTCACATAACAGTTAAACTAATATTTACTAATTGCTCTCTTCTCCAGGCACTTTTCTAGGCCTCTTCTGTGACTTACTTCCTCGGCTCCTCCTCATTTCAGACATGAGGAAACGGACACACAGGCTGTGTTATTTTGTCCTGGCTGGGGAGCCATGGTAGTGCTCAGGCTGTCTAACTCACATCCATGCATGACTACTGGAGAAACCACAGCTTTGACTGTATGGACCTTCATCAGCAAAGCGATGTCTCTGCTTTTTAATACACTGTCTAGGTTTGTCATAGCTTTTCTTCCAAGGAAGATACTTGTATTGATTGTGCATCCTGAAGCAATCTCTCTGTTTTCCTCCTTTTAGGGCTAATGTGACCTAAGGGCAGTTCTTACCCTGCCTGATTCGAGTTTCAGGAAAACCATCTGCTTCCTACACTGTAATCTCTTGTCTTTGTGAAGAAAATTATTTTGCCCCTTTGATAACCACCTGCTGTTTGTAGTCAAAGGGACAAAACACAATTGCTCCTAAATGGGCTCTTACGTTGAAGGCAGATGGGATTTGGGAATTCTTTCTTTGTCTTGGCACCCTTGTAGGTCACAGGGCCCAGCAGTAAGACCAGGTGAGAATCACAGGACTGGAGACCCATGAAACATGGCTGATAATTCACCAATCACTTGGGTAAGAATCACAGGACTGGAGACGCATAAAACATGGCCAATATCCAGGTCACCAATTACTCAGTTTATTGCATACATTTATTACACAACACAGGTCTGTTCAAGTAGGGAGAACAGGAAAGGGGGTAACCAGCTGCTTCAAGAAGTCTAGGAAGGAGGTCTTAGCAGGAGTAGGGCTCTCTGGTCTGATGCGGGTCCCAGGACAGGCATGAGCAGGTTCACTCTCTGCTCCTAGGGAGCCTCCAGCAGCTCCACCTGAAACAGGTTGGAGTGGGTCCTCCAGAGAAGAGTCTTCAAGTCACTGGGCTCAGGGGTCTGTTTTTAAGAAGCAGTGGTTATGCCCTGGGGGATGGGGTCTTGTCTATCAGTTGCTCCTTTGACATACATTGCTCATAAAATTTCTTTCGTTTTGGGGAGGACCTGACTGGGACCTTACTGGGCTTGTGGGGTCTTAGTTCCCCAACGAGGGATTGAACCCTGGCATTTGGCAGTGAGAGCACTGAGTCCTAGCCGCTGGACTGCCAGGGAATTTCCATCCATCACATTTCTGATCTAAAGTAACACCGTTAGAGAATAAACTTATGGTTGCCAGGGGGAAGGATGGAGGGAAGGGATAGTTAGGGAGTTTGAGATGGACATGTACACACTGCTATATTTAAAATGGATAACCAACAGGGATCTCCTGGAACTCTACTCAATGATATCTGACAGCCTGAATGGGAGGGGAGTTGGGGGAGAATGGATACACGTGTATGTATGGCTGAGTCCCTTCACTGTTCACCTGAACTACCACAACATTGTTTGTTAATTGACTATACCCCATACATGGAGAAGGAAATGGCAACCCACTCCAGTATTCTTGCCTGGAGAATCCCATGGACAGGCGAGCCTGGCAGGCTACAGTCCAAAGGGTCGCTGAGAGTCGGACACAACTGAGTGACTGAGCATAACCCAATGCAAAAAAAAGTTTTAAAACAAATTAAAAAATAAACACTGTTAGTGTACCATTCTAGACACTCATAGTCCTACAGTGAACATTTCAAAACAACCGTCGTGGAGGCTTACCTTGGCTACTGTGACTCCACTGAAAACTAATTAATATGGCCTATGGGCTGCTAAAGCTGAAACTCCAGTACTTTGGCCACCTCATGCGAAGAGATGACTCATTGGAAAAGACTCTGATGCTGGGAGGGATTGGGGGCAGGAGGAGAAGGGGACGACCGACGATGAGATGGCTGGATGGCATCACTGACTCGATGGATGTGAATCTGAGTGAACTCTGGGAGTTGGTGATGGACAGGGAGGCCTGGCGTGCTGCGATTCATGGCATCGCAAAGAGTCGGACACGACTGAGTGACTGAACTGAACTGAGCTGATGGGCTTCCCTGGTGGTGCGGTGTTAAGACTCTGAGCTTCCACTGCAGGAGGTACAGGGGAGCTCAGATCCTACATGCTGAGTATCACCGCCAAAAGTAAAAAGGCCTGAAGTCATACAAGATGAACAGGAATTACATGATTACAAATCACAGAGACAAATTGATGGAAAGATATGGCCAACAAGTTCTGGAAGACTCTACCACCAGTCAGCTGGGGGTGTCTTGATGCCATTTTCTGAGCAGGGAAGAAGCAGGGCCACCCACTGGGTGTGTGCCTTACTTGCATATTTGCTCTTTTCTTCATCCTCACATCCTCGTCCTGCCGGTGCACAGCTCCCACTCTGAGCGTCGACTTAGGATCATGATCAGTGACAAGCAGATGGGACCTGCTGGAGCCAATAAGGCCAGTTCTTTTACCTGATCATGTAAAACAACCAGGGGCTTAGTGCAGTAAGTCACCTAAGAGGGGAAGAAGGAAAAGGTGAGAAGATCTAATAGTGGACTGAGAGGGTAAAAGGATGCTTAGGGAGGGTTAAGGAGGAAAAGGAAGGGGCAGATGGGATCTGCTGGAGCCAGTTACACCAGTAGGACGTTAGATTAGTAACTGACCTACAAAGGGAGGAAGGAAAAGGTGAGAAGAAGATCCAATAGCAGACTGAGAGGGTAAAAGGATGCTTAGGGAGGGTTACGGAGGACAAGGAAGGGGCAGAAGGGGTGTCTTGGCTGCAGTAACAAGCCATGGAAGGAATGGGGCCACATGCAAAGCAAAGTCCAGTTTGCCCCTTCTTCCACCAGAAACGCATTCTGGTCCTACAGAAACTCCTGTAGCCCACTTGGGACCTGCTATGTCTTCCCCAGGCTGACACCAACGTACCCCATTTCTGGAAAAGCCACATTGGAGCCTCTGCAGAGGCCCCACTGATGATGGAAAAGCCCAGACTTTGGCCTCGGTCTCCATGAGCTGAGGAAATTATCCTTCCTGTCGTGATCTTGGCGAGGCAGCAGAGAGCGATGGCCTGAAGCAGGATCTTCACCCCCTGCCCAGGAGCTGAACCTGGAAAGCCTGGATGAGAGCCAGGAATCCTAGCCTGGCAAGGATTGGCTATTTACCAATCTAGCAAGGGCTAGAGGCTAGAAGCTATTTTCCTCTGGATCTTTGCCCCCAGTGAAAAATGCACTTATCAGGGAGGCAGACACTGTAAATGCAGGTACAAAGCTTATTATTAGAGACATAGCCCAACAACAAGTGGGAGAGCAGGCAGAGAAAGAGTTGGTTTACTTAGGACAGAAGCAAGGCCCAGAGCCACACCCCGAGAGAAACGTGTGGGCGTCCCTCCTAGTGAGCAGGCCTGCAGTAAGGGGGCAGGTACGTCGTTTACATAGGTCAGTTCTTCTGGGTCTTTGTCTTTCTTCATGCCAAGTATCTGGTTTCTTCTTCCACGCCTGAGCTACCCTGGGGCACTCCCCAGGTGGGCATGCAACCCTCAGCCAAGATGTATCTTGAAGTGAAGGCTTCTGGGAGGAGCAAGGCTCATTATGGCCCCGCATTATCGCCTGACTTTTGACCCACAAGGAGCCTTCCTGTGTGTGTACAGTGTCTCCTTTGTCCCAAAAGGGGGGAGAGCGGAGCTCCCTTAATCTTTTACTCAAATGAAGTTTTGCCCCTCTTTGTCTTTGCCATGACTATTTCCTTGATTATTGCCATGACTATTACCTTAAGGAGTTTACAAGGGACAAACATTGGCTATTTACCCTGTTCCTGTTGTTACTTCCACAACAGAGGGCAAACAGGAAGGTGACTGTAAATGCCTTAACTGGAGCCCACCTGTCTCTTGTCTCAGAAAATGCTAACAGTTTTAAGAATCCAGGCGGAAGACCACTTCTTTGTGCCCCGTGTAATGCAAGCAGGAGGCCAGTTGTAAATACCTAACCTGGAGCCCTACATCAGTCACAGCCTCCGTTTCCCCATCTGTGATCCTAGTCAAGGGGTGATTCTGGAGTAAGGAAAGAGCAGACCTCAGGGTGGGTTGTGGGGTGGGAATGGAGTGGAGATTTGGGGGCAGGGGAGAGCTAGGTACCTATTCTTGCAGCCTCCTTCACATCACCCGTCAGAGAGCCTGACAGGAAACAAAACTAACAGCGCAAATGGGCTTTCAGCGCAGCCGCTGATGACGTGGCTCTCAGCAGGGGCTCAGAGGCCAGACAATAGAACTGTGACTCTGCTGCTGCTGCTGCTGCTAAGTCACTTCAGTCGTGTCCTACTTTGTGTGACCCCATAGACGGCAGCCCACCAGGCTCCCCCGTCCCTGGGATTCTCCAGGCAAGAACACTGGAGTGGGTTGCCATTTTCTTCTCAGCCCTAAACTTCTTTCCCAACTTTGCAATGAGTCAGTGGCTTTGTGTTTATAACCACTGTCCTTGGAGTCTCTATGTGTTAATTTAAACACACATACACACACACTTAAGGCTATTTGGTAACATTTTTCCTACCTTCAAACAAAGAAATTCAAGTTAGACAACTGAATTTAGTTGCCAGCAAGAGGACCAGGAAGAAAGTAAACTACCTTTAACAGGAAAAAAAAAAAAAGAAAAAGAAAAATCTGGACAATTTGCATGAGGAAAGAAGTCAACTTTAGGTTCCAGATCTGGGCTTTGCTTCTGATCACAGTGAACAATGAGGGGCTTCATCCACTCGCAGGTAGGCTGCTGTCTGTGGTGTCGCACAGAGTTGGACACGACTGAAGCGACTTAGCAGCAGCAGCAGCAGTCACAAAGATCTTGATACAAGTGAGTGTGAATACTAATGGTCTTTTTCTTTCTTTTTCTTTTGTTGTTTATTTTGCTTTGTTTGTTTTCAGTAATGCTTTGCCAATTCAGAGTACTACTTAACTGGGGCAGAGTGGGTTTTAATTTGTTTCATCAAAAACAAAACAATCCCCCCAAAACTAGCTAATTAGGCAGCATAAATTAGTGCATTTGAGTGGGTCAATGATTTTGAGCATATATATACTTCTTTAATTTTAAACTTCTATTTTTGTATTGGAGTATAGCTGATTAACAACGCTGTGATAGTTGAGTACATATTTGAACAGCACTTTTTATCACAAGCTAAAATATATTTTCAGGTGAAATCAGGATAAAATATTTGAATAGCCTTAAAAAACTAAAATCATGGCATCTGGTCCCATCACTTCATGGCAAATAGATGGGGAAACAGTGGAAACAGTGTCAGACTTTATTTTGGGGGGCTCCAAAATCACTGCAGGTGGTGACTGCAGCCATGAAATTAAAAGACACTTACTTTTTGGAAGGAAAGTTATGACCAACCTAGACAGCATATTCAAAAGCAGAGACATTACTTTGCTGACTAAGGTCCATCTAGTCAAGGCTATGGTTTTTCCTGTGGTCATGTATGGATGTTAGAGTTGGACTGTGAAGAAAGCTGAGCACCGAAGAATTGACGCTTTTGAACTGTGGTGTTGGAGAAGACTCTTGAGAGTCCCTTGGACTGCAAGGAGATCCAACCAATCCATTCTGAAGGAGATCAACCCCTGGGATTTCTTTGGAAGGACTGATGCTAAAGCTGAAACTCCAATACTTTGGCCACTTCATGTGAAGAGGTGACTCACTGGAAAAGACTCTGATGCTGGGAGGGACTGGGGGCAGGAGGAGAAGGGGAAGACCGAGGATGAGATGACTGGATGGCATCACCGACTCGATGGATGTGAGTCTGAGTGAATTCTAGGAGTTGGTGATGGACAGGGAGGCCTGGTGTGCTGCAATTCATTGGGGTTGCAAAGAGTCGGACACGACTGAGCCACTGAACTGAACTGAAAGAACTCTCTGGGTTTACAGAGTACTTGGAAATCTCCTGGGCTAGTTCTCTTGCCTGGAAAATCCAATGGACGGAGTAGCCTGGTGGGCTGCAGTCCATGGGGTCGCTAACAGTCGGACAGACTGAGCGACTTCACTTTCACTTTTCTCTTTCATGCATTGGAGAAGGAAATGGCAACCCACTCCAGTATTCTTGCCTGGAGAATCCCAGGGATGGGGGAGCCTGGTGGGCTGCCGTCTATGGGGTCACACAGAGTCGAACACGACTGAAGTGACTTAGCAGCAGCAGCAGAGGTTCTCTAACTTATAGTCTGAGAGTCTTTACCTTTGCCCCTTCCCTAAATGTGGTTCCCTCCTCTGACCCCTCATGCATTCTAGAAATTCCTTCTGTGAGTCTGGCATAGTTCTAGCCTTGGAACGCTTTAAGTGAATCTCTCCCAAATAAGTGTACAAGCCATCTACTTAAAGAAAGACACACAACATGAGAGTAGAGAGTCTAAGTTTTAATCAGATCTTACTGAGGGTGATAGCCTGGGAGACAGTCACTCACTCACTCATTTAGCTCTTCTCCAAAGAAGCAGGAGAGAAACCTACCAATGGGATTTTTCACAGAACTGGAACAAATAATTTCACAATTTGTATGGCAATACAAGAAAACCTCGAATAGCCAAAGCATCTTGAGAAAGAATGGAACTGGAGAAATTAACCTGCCTAACTTCAGACTATACTACAAAGCTACAGTCATCAAGACAGTATGGTACTGGCACAAAGACAGAAATATAGATCAATGGAACCAAATAGAAAGCTCAGAGATAAATCCATGTACCTATGGACACCTTATCTTTGACAAAGAAGGCAAAAATATATAATGGAGAAAAGACAATCTCTTTAACAAGTGGTGCTGGGAAAACTGGTCAACCACCTGTAAAAGAATGAAACTAGAACACTTTCTAGCACTATACACAAAAATAAGCTCAAAATGGGTTAAAGATCTAAATGTAAGACCAGAAACTATAAAACTTCTAAAGAAAAACATAAGCAAAACACTCTCTGACGTAAATCATAGCAAGATCCTCTATGCCTGACCTCCCAGAGTAATGGGAATAAAAGCAAAAATAAACAAATAGCTAATTAAACTCAAAGTTTTTGCACAATGAAGGAAACTATAAGCAAAGTGAAAAGACAGCCTTCAGAGTGGGAGAAAATAATAACAAATGAAGCAACTGACAAAGAATTAATCTCAAAAATATACAAACAGCTCATGAAGCTCAATACCAGAAAAATAAATGACCCAATCAAAAAGTGGACAAAGAACTAAACAGACATTTCTCCAAGGAAGACATACAGATGGCTAACAAACACATGAAAAGATGCTCAATATTACCCATTATCAGAGAAATGCAAACCAAAACCACAGTAAGGTACCATCTCATGCTGGTCAGAATGGCTGCTGCCAGAAAGTCTACAAACAATAAATGCTGGAGAGGGTGTGGAGAAAAGGGGACCCTCTTACACTGCTAGTGGGATTGCAAACTAGTACAGCCGCTATGGAGAGCAGTGTGGAGATTCCTTTAAAAACTGAAAATAAAACTGCCATACAACCCAGTAATCCCACTGCTAGGCATACACACTGAGGAAACCAGAATTGAAAGAGACACATGTACCCAATGTTCATCACAGCACTGTTTACAATAGCCAGGACATGGAAACAACCTAGATGTCCCTTAGCAGATGAATGGATAAGAAAGCTGTGGTAAATATACACAATGGACTATTACTCAGCTATTAAAAAGAATACATTTGAATCAGTTCTAATGAGGTGGATGAAACTGGAGCCTATTATACAGAGTGAAGTGAGTCAGAAAGAAAAACACCAATACAGCATATTAATGCATATATATGGAATTTAGAAAGATGGTTACGATGACCCTATATGCAAGACAGCAAAAGAGACACAGATGTAAAGAACAGATTTTTGGACTCTGTGGAAGAAGGGAAGGGTGGGATGATTTGAGAGAATATCATCAAAACATGTACATTACCATATGTGAAATAGATCACCAGCCCAAATTCGATGCAAGAAACAGGGCACCCAAAACCGGTGCACTGGGACAACCCAGAGGGATGGGACGGGGAGGGAGGTGGGAGGAGGGATCAGGATGGGGGACACGTGTACACCTGTGGCTGACTCATGTCAACGTATGGCAAAAACCATGACAATATTGTAAAGTAATTAGCCTCCAATTAAAATAAATATTTTTTTTGAAGTAAGCCATTAACACTGGGCCCATTTTGTATTTCTTCAAGGATGCTCTTAAGGAGGTTGCATTTTTTTTTTTTTTGTAATATGATGCTCTAACTCAGAAAAATCCAGAATCCTGTCAAAATGCCCCCAAAGACTGACCAGTGGAAAGGTGGCCTTTGTAAACCTGGAGAATAAGGTGTTGCCAAAGAAACTTGTCTTATTAAAAGACTTCTGTCCCTTTAGAAGCAATACTTGATAGCCTGGACAAGCTAGATGTGGAATATTTAATTCTTCAGTAGGGATTCAGATTACGTCATTTGGGTTCTGACCAAGAATAGGAAACAGAAAGCTGAATAGATAAACCTGAGAGTTCTTGTCCAATATTCTTTCTTTCCCATGAGTGCCAGAAAGACATGGAGCTGGTGTTGCACTGTCCTTCCATTGGGTGCAATTCATATGTGCTTTTGGGAACAGACATGTAGGAGGATAGGGCAGAGAAACATATGGGAGGAGAATGGAGAGGCAAACAGTGTTTTTAATCAACTTTCTTAATACCACATGACCAAGAAAACCCATCTGGGCTTCCCTGGTGGCTCAGACAGAAAAGAACCTGCCTGCAATGCAGGAGACCCAAAATTCGATCCCTAGATCAGGAAGATCCCCTGGAGAAGGGAACAGAAATCCACTCCAGTATTCTTGCCTGCAGAATTTCATGGACAAAGGAGCCTGGTGGGCTATAGTCCATAGAGTAACAAAGAGGTGGACACGACTGAGCAGGACTAACAACAAGCAGGCAAGCTGGACTTAGAAAAGGCTGAGAAACCAGAGATCAAATTGCCAACATCTGTTGGATCATAGAGAAAGCAAGGGAATTCCAGAAAAGCATCTATTTCTGCTTCAATGACTATGTGAAAGCCTTTGACTGTGGATCACAACAAACTGCAGAAAATTTTTAGAGATGGAAATAATAGACCACCTTACCTGCCTCCTGAGAAACCTACATATGCAGGCCAAGAAGCAACAGAACTGGACATGGACTAATGAACTGGTTCCAAATCGGGAAAGGAGTGCATCAAGGCTGCATACTGTCCCCCCTGCTTATTTAGTTTATATGCAGAGTTCATCATGGAAAATGTTGGGCTGGACGAAGCTCAAGCTGGAATCAAGATTGCCAGGAGAAATATCAGTAACTTTAGATATGCAGACGTCACCACCCTTATGGCAGAAAGTGAAGAGGAGCTAAAGAGCCTCTTAAAAAGCTGGCAAAAATCTCAACATCCAAAAAACTAAGATCATGGCATCCAGTCCTATCACTTTGTGACAAATAGAAGGGGGAAAATGGAAACAGTGACAGACTTTGTTTTATTGGGCTCCAAAATCAATGCAGATGGTGACTGCAGCCATGAACTTAAAAGATGCTTCCTCCTTGGAAGAAAAGCTATGACCAACCAAGACAGCATATTCAAAAGCAGAGGCATTACTTTGCCGACAGAGGTCCGAAGTCAAAGCTATGATTTTTCCAGTAGTCATGTATGGATGGCGAGAGTTGGACCATAAAGAAGGCTGAGCGCCGAATAATTGATGCTTTTGAACTATGGTGTTGGAAAAGACATTTGAGAGTCCCTTGGACTGCAAGGAGATCAAACTACTCAATCCTAAAGAAAATCAACCCTGAACATTCACTGAGGGACTGATGCTGAAGCTGAAGATTCAATAATTTGGGCACCTGATGTGAAGAGCCAACTCATTGGAAATGATTCTGATGAAGGCAAGAGGAGAAGGGGACAACAGAGGATGAGCTGCTGCTGCTGGTGCTGCTAAGTCATTTCAGTCGTGTCCGACTCTGTGTGACCCCATAGACGGCAGCCCACCAGGCTCCCCCATCCCTGGGATTCTCCAGGCAAGAATACTGGAGTGGGTTGCCATTTCCTTCTCCAATGCATGAAAGAGAAAAGTGAAAGTGAAGTCGCTCAGTCTGTCCGACTGTTAGCGACCCCATGGACTGCAGCCCACCAGGCTACTCCGTCCATTGGATTTTCCAGGCAAGAGTACTGGGGTGGGGTGCCATTGCCTTCCCCGAGGATGAGCTAGCTGGATGGTATTACTGATTCAATGGAAATGAGTTTGAGCAAACCCAGGGAGATGGTGAAGGACAGGGAAGCCTAGTGTGCTGCAGTCCATGGGGTCACAAAGAGTTGGACACGACTGAACGACTGAACAATAAGTGGGCAAAGGAAATCATGCCAAAATTCATGAAACAATTTGGCTTACTTTTTAAGGTGTAAAAGCATCCTTTACCAAGTTTAATTTAATCGAGAATGATAGAATGCTTAGAACAGTTTAATCAACTGCCTGCTAACCTGAAGCCTGGAAGGAGCCTACTTCAGAGACTATGTTGTTTTTGTCCTCATCCGTTAGGGGGCGCCAAAGTCCGATAAACTGCCTTTAGAGAGCCCCGGAAGGTTTCAATCAGGAGGAAGGGGATGAGCAGGCGGGCTGCCCAGATCCGATCAATGCTCTAAAAGTCGTAATGTTTGAATGTTTCAATGATTGAAACCCTCCACCAGAGTCCTGTCATGTTGCTGCATAAGAATGTGTGGCGTTTGCATTAAGAAGTGTGTCTCTCTAAGTGACTCTTGCCATCTGAGGCCTCATAGAACAAGTCTTATCCGGCTTATTCATGGCCAGACATTCAAACACAAGCCTCCAATTTTCACATATCTTCGGTCTTTTCTTCTCCAGAATAAATACCATGGAAGTTTCGGCAGTTCTTAAATGTATTAGTGAAGGTTCTTTCTGTTCTGCTGCAGGCTGCAGAACTGGGCCCTGGTTAGCTTTCCCTGGGATGTCGCACAGGATCAAGAGAACAGTTAAACACCTAAAGCCTGAGAAAGCGGCTGCTAGGAGTTCACAGTAGCAGTCCAAGGTCCTCTTACTACAGCCTTGCCATTCACATGAATCACATAGGGGACTCGCGCTCATCTGTGTCTCTCAATTCCAAATTTCATCTTCCTTAGAGACTCTGGTGGCTCAGACAGTAAAGAATCTGCCTGCAATGCAGGAGACCTGGGTTCAATCACTGGGTCAGTAAGATCCCCTAGAGAAGGAAATGGCTACCCACTCCAGTATTCTTGCCTGGAAAATTCCATGGGCAGAGGAACCTGGCAGGCTACAGTCCATGGGGTTACAAAGAGTCAGACACGACTGAGCAACTGAACTGATTGACGTCCTCACCAGGTGGGAGAAGTTAATAAATGGTGCCCCAAAGCATGTAGACCCCAGGGAACAGAAGGTGGAAGATGCTGACTCCCACCTACCTCACCACCAACCAATCAGAAAAGCATCCACAAGCTGACCCTCCCCTTTTTAAAGCATTACTATAAAACTTCTCACTACCTTCTCCAATCAGGACACGGTTTTGAGGCATTAGCCTGTTGTGGCCCCCTTTTCCTAGTGAAGCAATAAAGCTGTTATTTTCTACTTCATCCAAAACTCTGTCTCTGAGAATTAATACAGGGCTGGGTGCAGAGGCCTGATCCAGCTCCCATCTCTCCTCTGAAAATTGACCGTTTGTTCATATTCTCTTTGCATTGGCAGCCAAGTGTCAAGGGTGGGTCTGAAACCATGCAGAGCAGGGGACTATCACCCTCTGATTCTGAACTCCATGCTTCTATTACTGTGATCTAAGATATGACCTTTTTTTTTATTCACATGACTCTTCTCGGCTCTTGATACGTCACCTTCATCTCGTATTTCAGCCATCTGGTATGGTGATTTAAACGCCAGGTCATTACCCCAAGAATTTTCATCTATAACATCTGAATTACTGTTCCAGCTTGCCAAAATCTTCTGCATTTTGATTCTATCACTCATTAGAGCACAAAGTTATGCCAATATTATGTTTGGCTATTAATTTAGCGAAGTTCTGCTTTGTTTTAAAAAACTCAGTTTGGCGGGAGAATGAGACAATAGAAATCACTGAGCTATCCAGGGAAATTGTAGGAAATGTGTAAGAGAACTCCTTACTTTTAGGAATCCATCATACTTTCAGGAAATTTTAGTTCTATAAACACAGATTTGAATACTTAGGTTTTTGTCTTATTATTTATAATTACAAAAACATTGGAAACTCATTTACTGCCTAATGGTAAGGGAATGGGTAAATAAATTTTGATATAGTCATTCAGTGAAATATTTTTGCCACCAATAAAAATTTATTTATAGAGACATTTAAGATATAGAAAAATATGTATCATATATGCAATATATTTTATATAAATTTAGCAGAAACTTGTATTCTCATTATGATATTTTATTTTTTCTTTTCTATATTTTTTCACTTTTATGATGAAATAAATGGAAAGTCTTCTCTCGTGCAAGTCTGTTTCATGATCATTCTCAGCTTTTGATTATGGATAAATCCTTTGCATTTTTATGTCTAAGGAACTTTCATTTTTTTAAACTGTCTTGTGACGTAGGGTCTCCTTTACTTTGTCCCACTCATGTATGTTTCACAGTAGAGCCATCCCAATGCGGTAATTAGCACTTCCTATTGAGCTTATCTGGAAGAGCTCTGAAGCCTGCTGCTGCTGCTGTTGTTAAGCCTGAGTCTCTGTCAAATGTTATTGTCATTCAGTCACTGAGCTGTGTTTGACTCTGCAACACCGTGGACTGTAGCCAGGCAGGCTTCTCCGCCCATGGGACTCTCCAGACAAGAATACTGGAGTGGGTTGCCATTTCCTCCCTCCAGGGGATCTTCCTGACTCAGGGATTGAACCCTCACTTCTTGCATCTCCTGCCTTGGCAGGTGAATTCTTTTACCACTCTGCCACCTGGGACGCCCCTCCTAAACTGGGAAATCTGCAGTGTCAGCTCCTCAGAGCCCCTGTCTGGTGTGAAGTTTCTGACTCAAGATTTGCTGATTGTACTGTAAGGGCCGGACATGAAGATTTTGATAGTGAAGTCTCCATGTCAAAGATTTCTATCTCCAATAAACACATTGCTAGCAACACAACCAGATAAAGTGCCAAGCTGCCTTACCCTTGAAGTTCCCCTTGTAGGGAGCCGTGGGTGAAGTAGATAACTGCCCCCTCGCCTGCTTTTCTCCTCTAGCACCCCAATCCCTGCTCTTATCTTTAAAGAGAGAAGTCCTAACCCCCTCCCGCCCTCAACCCCAGGGAAGGAAGAGCCCCAGGTGTGCACTTTTTCTCTCTCTCTCCACGACCTCACTATGTCGCCTCATGTGTGCTGTGTCCCCTCCAGGACTTAGGAGTCATAAACCTTGCTGTTGTTTCTTGAAGTTTCCTGATGGGTGTAGCTGATGTGCCTCTTACAATTGCAAAACAACATAGGGGCTGGTCCAGCCCCAGTACTGGTTCCAGTTCTGAAAACTCCTGTGAGACTCACCACAAGTGTGAGTGTGTGCGTTAGCCACTCAGTCATGTGACCCCACGGACTGCAGCCCACCAGGCTCCTCTGTCCGTGGGATTCTCCAGGCAAGAACACTGGAACGGGTTGCCAGTCCCTTCTCCAGGGGATCTTCCCGACCCCGAGAGGAAGCCCAGGTCTTCTGCGCTGCAGGCAGATTCTTTGCTGTCTGAGCCACCGGGGCAGCACCACAAACAGGACGGCCAGAGAGAGTGCGCCCGAGGCTCTGAGAGCATCGCTAACCAGAGGCTGAGCCTGATAGGGACACCCTGTCACTGCCGTCCTCTGCCTGCAGGCTCAGCTTTGCTCTTTTTCTGAGTTAATCACTGGAGTTGCAGAAAGACTAATGGGATCTGAAGCTATATCACAGGTCTGGTCCAGGGTTCTGTGTGCTGGGAAGGAACCACATTCCTCCATGTCACGGAGGCTGAAGCAGAAGGATCTCTACTGCCATTCAGCAAAGACCTGAGCTTGGCCTTGTCCACCACCNCCCCCCCCGCCCCACACTGTCACTGTCTTCCACACCTTCCACACTAAGACTGGCTGTGGGGCACCGGCCTCTTTGGCTGGTGTCCTGTGATCCTTGTCCTCCAAATCCTCTGCCTGCTTTCCATCTGTGGGAAAACTTTAGCCGAAGAACAATTTTAATCCGGGAGGTGACAGAATGCACAAACAAAGGGAAATAGTCAGAGGAGACCAAATAATAATAGTTTGGTCATTAAGCATAGTCAAGGACTGTGGTTCCTTCCCAAAGGCTATAGATAACATTTTGAGCCATGTCCTGTGAGCTGTCTTACAGATATTAAAACCTCCACCAGGTGGAAGAAGTCAGTTACATGATGACCAGGCCATAGCCATGACATTGTTGTTGCTCTCAGTTGCTCAGTCATGTTCGACTCTTTGCCACCCTACAGACTGCAGCATGCCAGGCTGCCCTGTCCTTCACCACCCCCCGGAGCTTGCTCAAACTCATGTCCATTGAGTTGGTGATGCCACCCATCCATCTCATCCTCTGAAGTTTCCCTTCTCCTCCTGCACTCAGTCTTTCCCAGCATCAAGGTCTTTTCCAGTGAGTCAGCTCTTCGCATCAGGTAACCAAAGTATTGGAGCTTCAGCTTTAGCATCAGTCCTTCAGTGTTGATTTCCTTTAGAACTGACTGGTTTGATCTCCTTGCAGTCCAAGGGACTCTCAAGAGTCTTCTCCAGTACCACAATTCAAAAGCAGCAATTCTTTGGCATTCAGCCTTCTTGATGGTCCAACTCTTACATCCACAGGTAACTACTGGAAAAAAAAACATAGCTTTGACTATATGGACCTTTGTTGGCAAAGTGATGTCTCTGCTTTTTAATATGCTGTGTAGGTTTGTCACAGCCATGGCATAAGCTGCTGTAATTTTGAGAACTGGCCTCAAAGAAATGGAAACAAACCAGCCCTGGAACTGAAGATTAACTAACTGTACTTTAACATAATAAAGATGTTGCTGCTGCTGCTGCCAAGTCGCTTCAGTCGTGTCTGATTCTGTGCGACCCCACAGATGGCAGCCCACCAGGCTCCCCCGTCCCTGGGATTCCCCAGGCAAGAACACTAGAGTAGGTTGCCATTTCCTTCTCCAATGCATGAAAGTGAAAAGTGAAAGTGAAGTCGCTCAGTCCTGTCCAACTCTTAGTGACCCCATGGACTGCAGCCTGCCAGGCTCCTCTGTCCATAGGATTTTCCAGGCAAGAGTAGCAGAGTGGGTTGCCATTGCCTTCTCTGAAAGATGATGCTGGTCAGTCCAATTTCAAGATGGTGGTCTGACCAGCCATCTTTCAAGATGATCAATTTCATGAAGACTGTCAGAGCTGACTGTACTGTTTCTGCACATAGCCCCCTCCCTCTGTCTATAAAAGTTCTTTCCCACTGATTGACAGTGGAGGGGAGTCAGCCTTTGGATAGATTTCTTCCCCACCCCATCTTCCCCTCCCTCCCCCCTACCCCCCTTGCCAAGTCTGGTTGCTGGCATCCAAAATAAAGCAAATTTACCTTTCCACCAGCTTCCCTTGTGGCTCAGCTGGTAAAGAACTCACTTGGAATGCAGGAGACCTGGGTTCAATCCCTGGGTTGGGAAGATCCCCTGGAGAAGGGAAAGGCTACCCACTCCAGTATTCTGGCCTGGAGAACTCCATGGACTATTTATTCCATGGGGTCGCAGAGTCAGACAAGACTAAGCAACTTTCACCTTCACTTTTCACCTTTCCACCAACCTGGCCTCTTTAATGGCTTATGAGCAGCTGGACCCTCATTTCTGGTTACACTGGCACCCTATTCAGGTATTACCAGTGGACTCTTTATCCTCTCCTTTCACTCCTTACCTGAGCTCCTCAAGATCACCCGGGGATGAGAGCACCTGCGCCCAGAAATCCTCCTCGCTGTTCTACCTGCCAGGCTGAGCTCTTGTTGCCGTCACTTTCCAGCCTTTCTTCTTCTCGTCTGAGGGTCCTCCTCCTGCCCTGCCTGCCTAAGAAATAAAGGACCCAGGACACCTCCTCCTTGGCCCCCAAGCTGCCTATGACATTGTTAAGTCTGGTGTGCACACCTGGCTCTGGGAAAATTGGGGGACAGGCAGAAGATCTAGGGAGAGGGTACCATCTTGCGATGTATTTATTATTATTATTGAAGCAGAAAGTAAAAATTATAACCCTCTCACTTTAGGGATAACCTTCATTCCTTAACATCTTATATGTCGTTTTTCTAGTCTTTTATGGGTTATGTCATTTTTATAGCAGCTGAAAACATATAGCAGCTTTTCATAGTAGTTGAACTATTTAAAGTACCCTGGAAAGGTACTCCTTTGCTTTTTTATATTTCCTTTCCTTTTTTCCCTCCTGCACATCCCTTTTTGATTACTGGTTATTGAGGTAAGTTCATCTGAGAGGGGAGGTGAGATCAGCCCTAGTTAACCCCATTGCTAATTGCAATTCCAGTGCTAGCTAGCTGTACTGCCTCCTTTAGGCTCCAGCCTCCTTTCAGAGCGGGAGCAGCGTACCAGCGTACATCGTCTTTTATATTTGAGGAAACTTAATATTCAAGGAGTTTTAGTGGCTGGACCATCATGACACAGCAAGAGGCAGGGCCAGCACCAAAGCCCAGCCTTCACAGCCCCGTTTCTATGTCCCTGCTGTCAGCAATGGGTGTGGGCTAATCTGATAAGGATCTTGTTGGGGTCTGATTCCAAATGGGCGAAAGGCGAGGCCAGTGAATGAAGCTGGGAACAAAAGCAGCAGAGAGCAGAGAAGCCAGTGGCAGGGTGGGCTGGCTCCCCATAAGCCTCCTGGGCTTCTGGGAGGTGTTCCAAGGAGCCTGGCTTCTGGTCCCAGAGGAGAGTTCATGTTTGTGCTCCCAGTCACAGAGCTCTTTGCAGCCCATTGGTGCCTACCTGATGGGCTGGCGATTGGAGGGGCAGCCTTGAACCCGCCAGGGAATGCAGGTTTGCTTTCTCTGGATTCTGAATGTGAGTGGGAAGAGACCGTCCCCTCCACTCCAGGGCACAGCGGAGTCCCCCGGGTTTTCACAGAACTGCCGCGTCTTTCCTGGCCATTCTGCCATGGGCCCCTCCCAGACCTTCTCCCTGGGTTTCTAAATGACTGCTCTTTTTTTTTTTTTTTTTCCTGAAAAGAAGAAAGTATGCCAAACTGCAGGCGTCTTGGTGTCCACCCTCTGGGAGCTCTTGTGTTTCCTAACAGAATCCCTGCCCTGGAGCTGGAGACGCGGCCCTTAGAGAACCTGGGCCGGGCCCTGCGTGGGATGTTAGCGGAGCATCTCAGCACGTGCACCCCCCAGTCCCCCGGGTGTGGGTCCTTTGGTGGTGGGCCTTGTATGAGCCATTCATTTCTTAGTCCACAAACACTTACTGAGGAGCTGCTAAGTGCTGGAGAGGGAAGGAACACAACCCCCCACAGCTCTCTGGTGACAGGATCCAGGGGCAAAGCTTTGAGAGTCTGCGGGGGTGCCTCAAGTCCCTGCAATCTCTGCAGACCAGCGAGCAGCAGCAGGAAGATGCGGAAACAAAAGTGGGTGGGAATTTCATTCTGTCGCAAAGCCCTTCCCCTAGCTCCGGAAAGACCCCAACTCTGTTAGACACTTTCCTGTAAATAAACAACGGAGTTTATCCAGGGTGGTGACAGAGCTGAAAGTCCGAAATGATTTGAGCCAGAGGGGATTTTGAAAGTTAAGTGTGTTAAGCTAAGGAAGTATGAAACAGGATGCTGTGCCTAATAAGCACCATGACTTTAAAGCCATAATGATTACTTTGCTTGGGAAGAGATGACTTTCTTCCTAAACATAAAGATTCTTGTTCCTTTATAGTTTATAAGCTCGCATTCTTGACAGGCCACTTAAAGGAAAATTGTGTAAAAATCTGATTTTAAGTTGCAATTTTTCTGCTTATCCAAAAATTAATGTTTCCCATAAACATAAATATTAAAATGTACATCATATACTAATTTTCTTATAAAAAGGGTGGTTGTCCTTTTTTCTGAATGTNACCACCCTGTAAGGAATTAGATCAAATTAACCTCTTCGTAATCGCACCCCACCCCACCCCTTCCTCATACTGACTCCCCCTCCTTGCTACTGCTAGCGGAGTTCTGTTCTGGGAGGCCATGTATCCAGCCCTGGCAAACATCCCCATCCTAGCCTCCACCACGGCCAGGGGTGGCTCTGCACCCTTCCTGGCCAACGAGACATTGGCGAAGATGTGAGTCCATCACCACTTTCTCTTCCTCTGTACCTGGAAAGGGACAGGATGTCTGTAGCTGCAAGAACTATTGTGCAACATGATGCNGTGGCTCTGCACCCTTCCTGGCCAACGAGACATTGGCGGGGATTCTGGGAAGCCTTTTGCTTT
The DNA here is from genome assembly GCA_006410675.1 of Oreotragus oreotragus. Classification (NCBI taxonomy): domain Eukaryota; kingdom Metazoa; phylum Chordata; class Mammalia; order Artiodactyla; family Bovidae; genus Oreotragus; species Oreotragus oreotragus. The sequence continues at coordinate 97,021 of SJYX01019748.1, read as the reverse complement.
TCCTGACAAGAGGTACAGATGTGAGTCCATCACCACTTTCTCTTCCTCTGTACCTGGAAAGGGACAGGATGTCTGTAGCTGCAAGAACTATTGTGCAACATGATGCAAGAAGCGTAGGAGAAAAGCCAAGAGACTCTGAGAAGCTGGCTCTGAACTGGTGCCAGCAGCCACCCACAGCTAGACTTGTTATGGGGGTGAGGGGTCAACCCTTATTCCTTTCAGCCATTTCTATAACTGAGAATTCTATTACTTGTATGTTCCTTCTAAAGAAAACACTGTTACGCTCTATGTAAACTGAAGATGAGAAAATATCAGACTTAGCAGAGAGGAGATTTAACCCCCAATTCACCTGAGTCTTCATCCAGGGCTCCTCCACCATTATTAAAAGAATGCTTACCTTGCCTTTGGTATTTCTATGTGTGTTTACCTTTCTTGGCCTTGCACATGCCAAACCCCAAATCTGCATTGCTCCGAGCACCTTCCAGGCAGCCATGATTTGAATCAGGTGGTCCCTCTTTAAGGGACCAAACAGAAGTCCCTGACCCAATAGTGTCAATGCACAGGCTAGTCAAAAGCCCATGATATGGTCTGCTTTGGAAAAGATGAATTGGCCAAATAAGGATTTCTCTTGCAGGAATTTGAACTAGGTAGTTCTGGGAGATTGGAAAAGGAAACAGAAGAGCTGTAGTGGGATGGTAAAACACCTGGAAGGATCTTGTGTCATCTAAGCTATAAGAAAGCCGAAACCACGAGAAGCGAAGTTGCAAAGTAGAGAAAGCACATAAAAGCAGAGAAGATGGGCTAGTATACCAAGAGCAGGGCAGTAGAAGCAGTCAGCCCAAGCTGTAAAGTGCAGGCTTTACTTGGACAGAATTACAAAGCCCTTCCCCTAGCTCCGGAAAGACCCCAACTCTGTTAGACACTTTCCTGTAAATAAACAACGGAGTTTATCCAGGGTGGTGACAGAGCTGAAAGTCCGAAATGATTTGAGCCAGAGGGGATTTTGAAAGTTAAGTGTGTTAAGCTAAGGAAGTATGAAACAGGATGCTGCGCCTAATAAGCACCATGACTTTAAAGCCATAATGATTACTTTGCTTGGGAAGAGATGACTTTCTTCCTAAACATAAAGATTCTTGTTCCTTTATAGTTTATAAGCTCGCATTCTTGACAGGCCACTTAAAGGAAAATTGTGTAAAAATCTGATTTTAAGTTGCAATTTTTCTGCTTATCCAAAAATTAATGTTTCCCATAAACATAAATATTAAAATGTACATCATATACTAATTTTCTTATAAAAAGGGTGGTTGTCCTTTTTTCTGAATGTTTATACTTTGCAATTAGTTAAGGTGTTAAAGGAAAATGAAAAGATGATAATAGTAAAGAGTAGATGCTTTTTAAATATCCTTGTGTGATAAAACGTTGACAGTCCTATGTTAATCCCCCATATTCTTAAGTTTTTATTATTCTTTATTATTATGCTAAGATACAATTTATTTTATTTATTATTTACAATATTATATAATGTAATTTATTATATAATAATATAGTAATGTTGGACTTCCCTGGTGGTTCAGATAGTAAAGAGTCTGCCTGCAATGCAGGAGACCTGGGTTTGATCCCTGGGTCAGAAAGGCCCCTGGAGAAGGAAACGGCAACCCACTCCAGTATTTTTGCATGAGAGAATTCCATGGACAGAGGAGCTTGGTGGGTTATAGTCCATGGGGTTGCAAAAAATCAGACATGACTGAGTGATTAACACTTTTACTTTATAGTAATGCTATTATTATTTACACATTTATTATTATTAAAGTGACAGAGCAAATATGTAACTCCCTCTTTCTTCTTAGAAGATCACCACCACCACCCCACACAGCTCACCACCTCCCTCAAAATAATCCCCCATATTCTTCAGTTTTTATTATTCTTTATTATTATGCTAAGATACAATTTATTTTATTTATTATATACAATATTATATAATGTAATTTATTATATAATAATATAGTAATGTTGGACTTCCCTGGTGGTTCAGATAGTAAAGAGTCTGCCTGCAATGCAGGAGACCTGGGTTTGATCCCTGGGTCAGAAAGGCCCCTGGAGAAGGAAACGGCAACCCACTCCAGTATTTTTGCATGAGAGAATTCCATGGACAGAGGAGCTTGGTGGGTTATAGTCCATGGGGTTGCAAAAAATCAGACATGACTGAGTGATTAACACTTTTACTTTATAGTAATGCTATTATTATTTACACATTTATTATTATTAAAGTGACAGAGCAAATATGTAACTCCCTCTTTCTTCTTAGAAGATCACCACCACCACCCCACACAGCTCACCACCTCCCTCAAAAAAAAAAAAAAAAATCAAGAAATGGAAATGCAGCTTCATCTGTGATGGGACCAGGTAACATCTGTGACCTCACGGATCCCAACTGCAGTATCTGGAGTGAAAGTGTTAGACCTTCAGTCGTGTTTGACTCTTTATGACCCCATGGACTGTAGCCCACCAGGCTTCTCTGTCCTCCACTGTCTCCTGGAGTTTGCTCAAACTCGTACACTGAATCAGTGATGCCATCTAACCACCTCGTCCTCTGCCATCACCTTCTCCTTTTGCCTTCAGTCTTTCCCAGCCTTGGAGCGGTTGCTATCTGCTGGGTGGAGAGAAACAAAAGTTAACTACTCACCCATTCAAAGAAGCTCGAGTTCTGCGCTGTGATCTAGGGAGAATCCTGTGTGTCAGGAGGCTCAGTGTGTCAGATATAAATTGCTGAGTAATGAACAGTCAGTCCCCAACACAGTAGCTTAAAAGAATATCCTGGGGGACTTTCCTGATGCTCCAGGGGTTGAGGATCCACCTTCCAGTGGAGGGGACTCAGATTTGATCCCTGGTCAGGGAAACAAGATCCCACATGGGGCAACTAAGTCTGAGTGCCACACCTAGATAGCCCTTGAGCCTCAATGAAGGATCTTGTATCCCTCAACAAGGACCCAATACAGTCAAAAAAATAAATACAAAAAAAAAAAAAAAGAACATCCATTTTATTTGTTAAGGATCTTGGGGGTCAGCAGTTGCAATGTGTTCAATAGATATGTCTTTGAGTGTCTCTCTTGGGGGTACTTACAAGGCAGAGGTCTTCCTGTTTGGCTGGGACTGGTCCTTGATGGTGTCCCTTATGTGTCTGGCAGTTGGAGCTGGAAAAACAAATTCAAGAAATTCAGCCTGCCTCAAACTTTCTCCATGACAACTTACAAGATTAGAAGTCAATAGAGCAATGCCTTCCAAGTTTAAGAAGGAAAAAAGTGACCTGGAAATAAGGCTACAGAAACATGTTTTTAAATGTACAAGAATTCAAGGAATATATCTTCCGCATGCTTTCTTTGAATTAATCACTGAAAGGTGAAGTTTAGCCAACTGTTATGGACTGGATTTTGTATGCCTTCCTCATCCCCCCCCCACCCCAACACAAAATATTTATATATTGAATCCTCATTCCAAGTGCCTCAGAATGTGACTGCATTTGGAGGTTGGGTCTTTAAAGAGGTGTGTGCGTGCTAAGTCACGTCAGTCATGTCTGACTCTTTGAGATCTTATGGACTGTACTCTGCCAGGCTTCTCTGTCCCTGAGATTCTCCAGGCAAGAATACTGGAGTGGATTGCCATGTCCTCCTCAAGTGGACCTTCCCAACCCAGGGACCGAACCTGTGTCTCTTACATCTCTTGTGTTGGCAGGTGGGTTCTTTACCATTAGAGCCACCTGGGAAGCCCCTTTAAAGAGGTGATTAAGTTAAACTGAGATCATTGCAATGGGCCTGAATTCAGGATGACTAGTCCCAATGAGAGGAGGAAATTTGGCACAGACCCATACAGAGAGCATAGTGTGAAGACACGGGGAAATCAGCTTTCTACAAGCCAAGGAGTGAGGCCTCACAAGGAACCCACCCTGAAGACATCTCGATCTCAGACCTCTAGCCTTTCGGACTGCGAGAAAATAGCTTTCGTTTAAGACACCCCATGTGTGGTACTTTGTTATGGCAGCCCTAGCAAACAAATACACCAACTAAGAAAAAAGAGTAAAAGAAATGAAAAAAGAAGTGGGGTGAGCATTGAAGCATGTTACCACAGGGCTAACTCTAACACAAATGGGAGCAAGTGTTACACACCGGCTGAGCATTCGTGAGCTCATAGATCCATCTTTAAGGGACTTGGGCTCCACTTGCACTGAGGCCCCCAGGTAACTATCACATTGGGCCAGTCATTTGGGCTCACTGGGCCACACTGGCCTTCAAGGTAATGAATAACTTTCAAGTCAGGCTCTAGAGTCCTAGGCATTCAGGACAAGGGCTTCAGGAATTTCCGAGAAAATGGGGAGGTGAGTCTGTGGCGAGGAGGTGAGTCTCTACTTCATGGGCAGCCCCAGGCCTTTGCAGTGAGCTCTCATGGACAGGAGTTTGCTGAAGCTAAAGCAGGCCTGAACCTCAGGGACCTGGATCATTTTCTTAATTTCCTGCCAAATCAGAAATCTGTTAGCATCTTCAGGTGGTTTCACCCTATTGTGCACGTGTGCTTAGCTGTTCAGTCATGTCTGACTCTTTGTGACCCCATGGACTGTAGCCTACCAGGCTCCTCTGTCCATGGGATTCTCCAGGCAAGAATACTGGAGTGGGTTGCCATGCCCTTCTCCAGGGGATCTTCCCAACTAAAGTTTCAAACCCAGGTCTCCTGTATTACAGGCAGTTTCTTTACTGTCTGAGCCACTAGGGAAACCCTTCACCCCATTAGCCCATTAGCCTTAAGATAATGTAAGAACATGTTGGTAACTTATATGGGGTTCTGTCACCAACCACATTTCTAGCCAAGACCCACCATAGCTCAAGCTTAGCTCCTCCTCCCTCAGGAGCAGCCTGTCATGGGAGATGGATCCTGCTGCTGACAAAGGGGAGACCCAAGGGGCCGATTAGGGAGCGAATCTCAGGAGCTGGTTGTTGGATTCCAAGCTACCTCAGGGGAAGGGTCAGAGTGACCAAGTCCTGATGGACAGGACTGGGTTCTGTAGGAGACATTTTTTGCCGAAGAAATCCTTTGTCAATGTTATGCTTCGTCATTGTTATTCTTCTCTCCCCCTCCTCAGTCAATGACTCGGTTCTCACAAACAGACATCAGTGGGGCTGGGAATTTTTCTTAATAAGAAGACAAACATTGATGGACCTAGAGATGATCATATTAAATGAGTGAGTGAGTGAAGTCACTCAGTCGTGTCCGACTCTTCATGACCCTGTGGACTGTAGCCCACCAGGCTCCTCTGTCCATGGGATTCTCCAGGCAAGAATACTAGAGTGGGTTGCCATTTCCTTCTCCAGGGGATCTTCCCGACCTAGGGATCGAACCCAGGTCTCCTGCATTGCAGGCAGACGCTTTAACCTCTGAGCCACGAGGGAAGCCCCCCATATTAAATGAAGTGAGTCAGAAACAGAAAGAAAAATACCATATGATATCACGTATAAGTGGAATCAACTTCTGCTTTATTGACCATGCCAAAGCCTTTGACTGTGTATACCACAACAAACTCTGGAAAAATCTTAAAGAGCTGGGGATACCAGATCACCTGACCTTCCTCTTGAGAAATCTGTATGCAAGTCAAGAAGCAACAGTTAGAACTGGACATGGAACAACAGACTGGTTCCAAATAGGGAAAGGAGTATGTCAAAGCTATATATTGTCATCCTGCTTATTTAACTTCTATGCAGAGTACATCATGAGAAATGCTGGGCTGGATGAAGCACAAGCTGGAATCAAGATTGCCAGGAGAAATATCAATAACCTCAGATATGCAGATGACACCACCCTTATGGCACAAAGCAAAGAAGACCTAAAGAGCCTCTTGATGAAAGTGAAAGAGGAGAGTGAAAAAGTTGGCTCAAAACTTAACATTCAGAAAACTAAGATCATGGCATCTGGTCTCATTGCTTCCTGGCAAATAGATAGGGAAGCAATGGAAACACTGACAGACTTTATTTTTTTGGACTTCAAAATTACTGCAGATGGTGATTGCAGCCATGAAATTAAGACACTTGCTCCTTGGAAGGAAAGTTATGACCAACCTGGACAGCATATTAAAAAGTAGAGACATTACTTGGCCAACAAATGTCCACCTACTCAAAGCTATGGTTTTTCCAGTAGTCATGTATGGATGTGAGAGTTGAACTATAAAGAAAGCTGAGTGCAGAAGAATTGATGCTTTTGAACTGTGGTGTTGGAGAAGACTCTTGAGAGTCCCTTGGACTGCAAGGAGATCAAACCAGTCNCTATGCAGAGTACATCATGAGAAATGCTGGGCTGGATGAAGCACAAGCTGGAATCAAGATTGCCAGGAGAAATATCAATAACCTCAGATATGCAGATGACACCACCCTTATGGCACAAAGCAAAGAAGACCTAAAGAGCCTCTTGATGAAAGTGAAAGAGGAGAGTGAAAAAGTTGGCTCAAAACTTAACATTCAGAAAACTAAGATCATGGCATCTGGTCTCATTGCTTCCTGGCAAATAGATAGGGAAGCAATGGAAACACTGACAGACTTTATTTTTTTGGACTTCAAAATTACTGCAGATGGTGATTGCAGCCATGAAATTAAGACACTTGCTCCTTGGAAGGAAAGTTATGACCAACCTGGACAGCATATTAAAAAGTAGAGACATTACTTGGCCAACAAATGTCCACCTACTCAAAGCTATGGTTTTTCCAGTAGTCATGTATGGATGTGAGAGTTGAACTATAAAGAAAGCTGAGTGCAGAAGAATTGATGCTTTTGAACTGTGGTGTTGGAGAAGACTCTTGAGAGTCCCTTGGACTGCAAGGAGATCAAACCAGTCCATCCTAAAGGAGATCAGTCCTGAATATTCATTGGAAGGACTGATGTTGCAGCTGAAACTCCAATACTTTGGCCACCTGATACAAGAACTGACTCATTAGAAAAGACCCTGATGCTGGGAGGGATTGGGGGCAGGAGGAGAAGGGTACGACAGAGGATGAGATGGTTGGATGGCATCACCAACTCGATGGCCACGAGTTTGAGTAAACTCCAGGAGTTGGCAATGGATAGGGAGGACTGGCGTGCTGCAGTCCATGGGGTCACAAAGAGTTGGACACAACTGAGTGACTGAACTGAACTGACAAGTGGAATCTAAAATACAACACAAATGAACATATCTACAAAACAAAAACATGCCCACAGGCATAAACAGACTTATGGTTGCCAAGAGGGAGGGACTTGGAGAGGGAAGGATTAGAAGTTTGGTATTAGCAGATGCAAACTATCATATAAAGGATGAATGAAAACAAGGTCCTCTGTATAGCACAGGGAGCTATATATTCAGTAACCTGTGATAAATCATAATGGGAAAGAATATGAAAAAGAATGTATATCTGTATAACTGAGTCACTTCGCTGTTGTTCAGTTGCTCAGTCACGTAGGACTCTTTGCAACCCCATGGACGGCAGCACACCAGGCTTCCCTGTCTTTCACCATCTCCCAGAGCTTGCTCAAACTCATGTCCATTGAGTCGGTGATGCCATCCACTGTCTTCTGTTACCCCTTCTTCTCCTGCCTTCAATCTTTCCCAGCATCAGGGTCTTTTCTAATGAGTCAGCTCCTCACATCAGGTGGCCAAATAATTGGAGCTTCAGCTTCAGTCCCACCAATGAATATTCATGGTTGATTTCCTTTAGAATTGACTGCTTTGATCTCCTTGCAGTCCAAGTGACTCTCAAGAGTCTTCTCCAAATCACAGTTCAAACGCATCATTTCTTCGGTGCTCAGCCTTCTTTATGGTCCACCTCTCACATCCATACATGACTACTGGAAAAACCATAGCTTTGACTAGACAGACATTTGTCGGCAATGTAATGTCTCCGCTTTTTAATTTGCTGTCTAGTTTAGTCATAGCTTTTCTTCCAAGGAGCAAGTGTCTTTTAATTTCATGGCTGCAGTCACCATCTGCAGTGATTTTAGAGCCCAAGAAAATAAAGTCTGTCACTATTTCCGTTGTTTCCCCATCTATTTGCTTTGAAGTGATGGGGACTGGATGCCGTGATCTTAGTTTTTTTAATGTTAAGTTTCAAGTCAGTATTTTCACTCTGCTCTTTCACCTTTATCAAGCTCCTCTTTGCTTTCTGCCATAAGGGTGGCATCATCTGCCTATCTAAGATTATTGATATTTCTCCCAGCAATCTTGATTCCAGCTTGTGCTTCATCCAGCCCAGCATTTCTCATGATGTACTCAGGATAAATGATGTACTCATGACACATCATAATGGGGAAGAATATGAAAAAGAATGTATATCTGTATGACTGAATCACTTTGCTGGACAGCAGAAATTGAATACAACGTTGTAAATCAACTATACTTCAGTACAATTGTTTTAGAAAGCTTCTAAGTGGCTGACCTGGAATTATTCCTCAATTTCTCCTTAAGGAACCTCATGGAAGGCAGTACCCCTCACATAAGAGACACCACCACATGCTGCACTTTGTTAGGGGAAGAAATCTTCTCTCTCTTCTCAGGATCTCTGGAAGACTTTTAACGGAGGGCTGGAATGTTCTCAAGGTGTGTGGCGTGTAGGATGAAGGAAGGATGGATGGCCAGAGAGCATGAATGAGCATTGTCTGAAAAGAGACTGCCAGAATGTTCCTCTGGGGCTCACATTCTGGCTGCAGCAGTTGTTTCCCTTCCAGGAAATTTCAGACAAGTTCACAGACCACCATGAGCTTGCAAACAAACTGCTAATAAAGAGGCTTCCAGCTGGGGTGGAGCAGGAAAGGGAGAAGCCCTGAAACCATTCACCAAACAGAAACAGAAAAACAAGTGCTGCACAGAGGACAGGTCTGTGCGTTAACCTGTGTGCTGGGGGGCCCAGAGGCCCCGGGAAATGGCCAGGGCTCGACAAAGGCTTCAGGGGCGGGCGAGCATCAGGCCCTGGAAGGCAGCCGGCGTGACCTAGGTCTCCTTTGCTGGGTTTCTAACGGCTCCTCTGAGACCCGGCGCTGGAGGAGAGTGAGGAAAGCAGCCGGTTGCCGGACTGAGTCCCCGCAGAGCAACTTGGACGGGCTTTTCCTGTGATTTAACAGCCTCGGTTGCCTCTGAAAGGGGAACGCAGTGCAGCTGGCCCATAAAACTGCCGCACTTTGGGGTTTGGAAAAAATCTTCTTCAGAAAGAGTCAGAATGGCCTGGAGGGGTGGCCGGGGCCAGAGCTCAAGGCTGGCTGGGGAAAGCAGCTGTCCCCAGGGTGGCCAGGTCAGCGAGCGAGGCACCACCCCAGCAGAGCTGCAGAGTCACAAGCGCGTGGGTGCATGCGGAGTCACAAGGGCGTGGGTGCATGCGGAGTCACAAGCGCGTGGGTGCATGCGCTGAGTCCTCACGCAGACAGAGGCTCGCTTCCGTTTCCTGGGTGGCCTGAGACATGGCCGTCCACCCGGAAGCGGCGATCCTTGCGTCTCTTGGCTGGGAAGCAGAGGAGGACGTGCTGGGAGACGGGGCCATACGGGACCCACGCTTTGTCACGGCGAACTTGGTTCTAACAAGACCCCACGAGCGGGTTCAGATTTCAGCTCCCCATTCGGCCAGAGACTTCCGCTTGTTGGTTCTTTCTGGAGAAGGGAATGGCTACCCACTCCAGTATTTTTGCCTGGAGAATTCCATGGACAGAGGAGCCTGGCCGGCTGCAGTCCATGGGATCCCAAAGAGTTGGACACTGCTGAGCCACTTTCACCTCCTCCCCCATGCAGAACATCACTTGGTTATTCATTGACGTATTCAGTCAACAAATACTTCAGACCCACTTGGTATAAAAGAGCCACGAGAATGACAACATCGGTGAATTGGCCCAGCACTGTGCCAGCTGCTGTAGTGACAGAACAGAGTAAGGCACTGTCTTCTGAGAGTATCAGATGGGTGGAGAAAATGCATGTTATTTCCTTGATTTGTTTAACTCTCATGTATTAAGTGCCCATTTATGCACAGACCACTGTTCTTAGCACCTAATACATTTAATCCACCTCACAATCCCATATCGCCATTTTACACAGGAGAAAAATAGAGGCAAAGGAACCTGCCCCAGGACCACACAGCTAGGAAGAGTTTAGCTGAGGTCAGTCGGGCTCTAGCACCCATTCTTTTAAATGTTACACCATTAAACAGATAAGCGGAATGAAGAATCTATAGACTATACTTGAATGAAGAGTCTGCTTGGTGCTTGGAAAGTACAAAAGGGGGATTTTTTTTTCACAGAGATTGGGAGTCAGGGTGGATTTCTCTGAAATCATAGCAGAAAGGAGGAAGTCTGTTCCACAAGAAGAAAAATACGAAAGCAAAGGTCTGGGGTGAGAAAAAGTCATGGTGAACTCACAACCGTTGGAGGAAAGTCAGTGCTGTCACGGGAACGAGGTGAGCACCAGGCAGGATGGGGAGAGACAAGGTTGGAGGGTAAGGTCAAGCCATGTTCAGTTTCCTCTGGCAGATCTCAAGGTAAGGTGATAAAGGGTGTGGCAGTGGCAGGGTGGGGGGGTCTGTCCTTAAGAAATCAGGCATATAATATAGCATGACCATGTGGGGAAGTTGTCAGTATTCATTTTGAAAAGCCCCCGTTGCATATTTCACATATACTTGACACTCACAACCACCCTGTAAGGAATTAGATCAAATTAACCTCTTCGTAATCGCACCCCACCCCACCCCTTCCTCATACCGACTCCCCCTCCTTGCTACTGCTAGCAGAGTTCTGTTCTGGGAGGCCATGTATCCATCCCTGGCAAACACCCCCATCCTAGCCTCCACCACGGCCAGGGGTGGCTCTGCACCCTTCCTGGCCAACGAGACATTGGCGGGGATTCTGGGAAGCCTTTTGCTTTTCCTGACAAGAGGTACAGATGTGAGTCCATCACCACTTTCTCTTCCTCTGTACCTGGAAAGGGACAGAATGTCTGTAGCTGCAAGAACTATTGTGCAACATGATGCAAGAAGCGTAGGAGAAAAGCCAAGAGACTCTGAGAAGCTGGCTCTGAACTGGTGCCAGCAGCCACCCACAGCTAGACTTGTTATGGGGGTGAGGGGTCAACCCTTATTCCTTTCAGCCATTTCTATGACTGAGAATTCTATTACTTGTATGTTCCTCCTAAAGAAAACACTGTTACACTCTATGTAAACTGAAGATGAGAAAATATCAGACTTAGCAGAGAGGAGATTTAACCCTCAATTCACCTGAGTCTTCATCCAGGGTTCCTCCACCATTATTAAAAGAATGCTGACCTTGCCTTTGGTATTTCTGTGTGTGTTTACTTTTCGTGGCATTGCACATGCCAAACCCCAAATCTGCATTGCTCCGAGCACCTTCCAGGCAGCCATGATTTGAATCAGGTGGTCCCTCTTTAAGGGACCAAACAGAAGTCCCTGACCCAATAGTGTCAATGCACAGACTAGTCAACAGCCCATGATATGATCTGCTCTGGAAAAGATGAATTGGCCAAATAAGGATTTCTCTTGCAGGAATTTGAACTAGGTAGTTCTGGGAGATTGGCAAAGGAAACAGAAGAGCTGAAGTGGGAAGGTAAGACCACCTGGAAGGATCTTGTGTCATCTAAGTTATGAGGAAGCTGAAACCACGAGAAGCGGAAGTTGCAATGTAGAGAAAGCACATAAAAGCAGAGAAGATGGGCTAGGATACCAAGAGCAGGGCAGTAGAAGCAGTCAGCCCAAGCTGTAAAGTGCAGGCTTTACTTGGACAGAATTTAAACACAGTCCTGAAACCCACCTGTAACTGATCTTTTACAATATCACTTGGGCTTCCCAGGTTGTGCTAGTGGTAGAGAACCTGCCTGCCAATGCAGGAGACGTAGAGATGCAGGTTTGATCCCTGGGTTGAGAAGATCTCCTGGAGGAGGGAATGGCAACGCACTCTAGTATTCTTGCCTGGAGAATGCCATGGAGCGAGGAGCCTGGTGGGCTACCATCCATGGGATCACAAAGAGTCAGACATGACTGAAGCAACTTAGCACACACACACGTTCCCTGGCAAGTCTAAACAAGAAAAGAAAAGAACTCTTTTATTGGTCTAAGTTCTGAACTATTGCTGTGATTATTGCTGAGTTTTAATAATACATATGGAAGTTTCAAATGACCATGCTTTTCATAACCAACCATTTGAGAAACACTATATTCTAGGTGGAAGTTAATTCAAAGAACTTGAAGTTTGTGGTCAGACCCAACACATGTAGACTCAGCTACACATACTATTTTCAAGAATAAATTTTTCACAGTTTAGAACTGATGAAGCTATCTTAGGCTATAGCTTATTTCTCCAAAACCCTGGAGTATGACAGATGCCTGCATTTAAATACTAATTCAAAATAGACCGTGACTACGTAACGTTTGTAAAGAAGAAGGAACAAAGTTTGGGTTACTTCAATGCTGTCATTGCCCATGACTACTGGAGTTTTCAATTTGTGCTTAAAATCTAAAACCACAAAGTAGATTATTTTTGTTTGGAAAGTGCAAAATTAAATTCATTCATGTTTACATTGAAATAGTCTTCTTTCTAGATTGTGAATTGGAGTGAGTTGCCAGATCTTCCAGACTCAGGAATCAAATCCAGATCTCCCACATTACAGGAAGATTCTTTACTATCTGAGCCATCAGTGAAGCCCAAGAATACTGGATTGGGTAGCCTATCCCTTCACCAGGAGTACTTCCCGACCCGGGAATCAAACCAGGGTCTCCTGCCTGGCAGGCGGATTCTTTACCAGCTGAGCCACCATAAAGCCATTGAAATACAGGGCTTCTTTCTTACAGCAACTAACTGTACAGAACTATTATTCCTAAGAGTTTTTTCTTTCTTTCTTTTCTTTTTTTTTTTACAAAGTTCCAGTTACTTATTGAAACTCATCTGATTTCTCCTTTGTGAGTTTAAAAAAATTTTTTTAACTGGGGTATAGCTGATCTTAAAAGGTTTTATTTATTTTTTAAAAAATATTTATTCATTTACTTATTTGGCTGCTCTGGGTCTTACTTGTGGCTTGTGGGATCTAGATCCCTGGCCAGGGATTGAACCTGCAAAGTCTTAGCCTCTGGACCACCAGGAAAGTCAGCATAAGACCTTTTTAAAACACATGATTCTAGGCACCATCAAAGACTACAAGACCAGAATCTTCTGTCACTGTGTCTGGTAATGTATGATTTTAAAATGTTATTCTGCCTGAAACGGCAGACTATATAGTCCTTGCCAGCCCCCAACCCCCACCATGTCATCTGCCTGCTTTTTGCCTGTAGAAAAAACTTTAATCAAAGAATAAGTTTAGTCAGAGAAGTGAGAAGTGGTGAAACAAAGGAAAACAGTCTAAAGAGACTAAATAATAATAATGTCATCATTAAGCATAGCTGAGGACATCTGGTTCTTTCTCAAGGGCTGTAGATAATATTCTGAACCATATCCTGTGAACTAAACCCCCAGGTGGAAAAGTTAATGACATGATGACCCAGACTGTACCCAGGACTTGAGCTGCCACAATTCCGAGAATTGACGACAAAGAAATGGGAACACGTGCACCCTGGAACTGAAGATTAACTGTACCTAAAACAACCAACATGATGCTAGTCAGACTACTGATGATAATTGGAAGATGAGTGTACTGTTTCTGCATGTAACCCCCCCACAAACACACACACTTTGTCTATAAAAACTCTCACCCCCTGCTTGTCAGGAGTGGAGGGGAGTCGGCCTTTGAACAGATGTACACCATCCTCCTCCCCAGTTGCCGGCATCTGAAATAAAGCAAACTTTCCTTTCCACAACCTGGCCTGTTTACTGGCTTTTGAGAGGCAAGCAGCCAGACCTCCCCACAACACATACTTTTGGGTAACATGCCTGGTTTGGGAACCAAAGCCTAAATCACCCTAAAGAGATAGATATATATTTGCATTCACCAAGTAGTAACTACCCAGATCATAGATATGGTACTTAGAGTTAATCCAAATCTTCAAAATTAACCCTGTATTTTCAACTGATAGATTTAGTGTAGAGATCAGCATGAAGTGATTTGTGGAGGTATTTGCCATCCCCACCCAGCAGAAGAGAGTTTTCAGATATAGTGACTGCCTGCCAGCATTGACTGCCATTGAGAACCATGCTTTTGCTAACTATGTGGCAGACACTGGGCAGGTTTGCATAGTAACAGACAATTGCTGGGGCTCCTTGACCCAGAGAACTCAGGAACTCCCAGCATGAGATGGTCTGACACAGCTTCTCTCACTTGCCTGGATTCACACACTTGCTTTAGTTTTTGTGGTTGTCTTCCAGGTGTTGGCAGTAGCTGAGGCATGTACTCGGTAACAGGTGTCTTCTTCCAGGGGTCTCCCACACGCATTGGTTTCCAGGCCAGTTAGCAAGGCTTTTGGAATGCAAGTGAGAGCCTAGAAGAGTGAAGGGAAAGGCAGGGCCTGGTTTGGAGGTTTCATCTGATGACAAAGGATGATGGTGAATGTTGTTGATGGCCGGCATGTAGCAGGACACTCCCTGGGCTTCTTAAGGAGCTCTAAGTGATCACTGTGATTCTGTGTCTATACTGATGGCAGGAGAGGAGAGCAGCAAAGGGAAAGCATCCCCTTGACAAGTTCCAGGCAACTCCTTCCTGAAGTCTTCATCCTTGATAGAAACTAGAGAGATCAAAGGGTCTTCCCTCTGCCTTCAAGCAGAAAGCCCACCTAAGCAGTTCACACTGCTAAACAAAAGGACTCCTGGAAAACTTATGGGCATATTCCCACAACAGCCCAGGAAAGCCCAAATTAGCAGTAATTATAGCTGAAGAGCTAACATATGTATAACATATATATTACTTTGCCAACAAAGATTCATATAGTCACAGCTATGGTTTTTCCAATAGTCATGTATGGATGTGAGAGTTTGACCACAAAGAAGGCTAAGCCCCGAAGAACTGATGCTTTTGAACTGTGTTGGAGAAGACTCTTGAGAGTTCCTTGGACTATAAGGAGATCAAACCAGTCAGTCCTAAAGGAAATCAATCCTGCATATATTCATTGGAAGGACTGATGCTGAAACTGAAATTCCAATACTTTGGCTACCTGATGCGAAGAGCCGACTTGTTAGAAAATACCGTAATGCTGGAAAAGATTGAGGGCAGGAAGAGAAGGGATCACAGAGGATGAGATGGTTGGATGGCATCACCGACTCAGAGGACATGAGTTTGAGCAAGGTTTGGGAGATGATGAAGGACAGATGGTATGCTACAGTCCATGGAGTTGCAAAGAGTCAGACACGACTGAGCAATGGAACAACAAATAGCTGAAGAGAGAAACGTAGCTTGAAAGAGTTATGGGTGTGACTTATGGCAGGTGGCAGGGAATAGAATGAAACAGAGAAAACACTTTGCATTCCAAAGCCCACAACAAAAATGCACAAAGGCTTTTGAGCATATCAGTGAAATCTTCAGGCTATGGTCCCTAGGCTATAGCCTGGACTAAGAGACTGTGATGATTTGAAAGGTAAGCAGACCTTGGGCCCCCAACATTCTGCAACAAGGAAACAAGTAGCAAAAGCTGCTTAGCCACCCAAAATGGCATATTTGGCTTCCTCAGAAATGGACAAGGGGCATGATGAGGAAGCAACATCTTCCAGAGCCAAGGGGGAAAATAGACTTGGGAACTACTCCCAGAACTGGGACCAAAATAAGAAACTTTACCTATTTCCAGAGTGGGGAGACCCAACCGCAGTTGCCCAGGAGTCTTCAGGGACCAGTAACTGCTATGGGCTCACATCCTTCCCCTGTGTGAATAGGAAGAGCTTTTCTGATTATCCATCCCTAATTCAGCTTTAATCTTTGGTGTATATGGAGAAGTTAACAAGGTTCCACCTGTATCCTGCTGTTCAAGGTGGTAGGCACAATTTTAAAGATGTTTGTCCAAAATTCCTGTCTCCTGCTGTTTAATAAAATACTAATCCAGTTACCCATCACTTCATGGCAAATAGATGGGGAAACAGTGGAAACAGTGTCAGACTTTATTTTGGGGGGCTCCAAAATCACTGCAGATAGTGATTGCAGCCATGAAATTAAAGGACACTTACTCCTTGGAAGGAAAGTTATGACCAACCTAGATAGCATATTCAAAAGCAGAGACATTACTTTGCCAACAAAGGTCCATCTAGTCAAGGCTATGGTTTTTCCAGTGGTCATGTATGGATGTGAGAGTTGAACTGTGAAGAAGGCTGAGCACTGAAGTATTGATGCTTTTGAACTGTGGTATTGGAGAAGACTCTTGAGAGTCCCTTGGACTGCAAGGAGATCCAACCAGTCCATTCTAAAGGAGATCAGTCCTGGGTATTCTTTGGAAGGACTGATGCTAAAGCTGAAACTCCAGTACTTTGGCCAGCTCATGTGAAGAGTTGACTCATTGGAAATGACTCTGTTGCTGGGAGGGATTGGGGGTGGGAGGAGAAGGGGACAACAGAGGATGAGATGGCTGGATGGCATAACTGACTTGATGGACATGAGTCTGAGTGAACTCCGGGAGTTGGTGATGGACAGGGAGGCCTGGCGTGCTGTGATTCATGGGATGGCAAAGAGTCAGACACGACTGAGCAACTGAACTGAACTGAATTCAGTTACACCTATCAAGGGTCTTTGAAGTGAAAGTGAAAGTGTTAGTCATTCAGTCATGTCCGACTCTTTGCGACCCCATGGGCGCTGTAGCCCACCAGGCTCCTCTGTCCACGGAATTCTTCATGCAAGAATAGTAGAGTGAATTACCATTCCCTTCTCCAGGGGATTTTCCTGACCCAGGGATTGAACCTAGGTCTCCTGCATTGCAGGCAGATTCTTTACCCTCTGAGCCATGAGGGAAACTGTTTAATAAAATAGCAAACCAGTTACAGCTGTTAAGGGTCTTTACAGATTTAATTAAGACTACAGTTGGTTCTAATATGGAGAGATTATCTTGGATTATGTGGGTGCCCTCAACCTAATCACACAAGTCCTTAAAAGTTGAGAACTCTGTCCAATGAAAGCAGAGATGAGACAGAAGGGGAGGTCACAGCATCAGATGAACTTGACCTACCATTGCTGGCTATGAAGATAAAGGAAGCCAAGGAATGCACATAGATTCTAGAAGCTGAGATTCAACTTCAGCCAACAACCAGTGAGGAAATAGGAACCTCGGTCTTAAAACTGTACGGAATTGAATTCTGTCATCAAGTGAAACTGGAAATAGATACATTTCTAGAGCCTCCAGAAAGAATGACATCCTTGCCAAAACCTGATTTCAACCTGGTGAAACTCTCAGCAGAAGATCATGCTGTATCAAGACTCTTGACAGACAGAACTGTAACTTAATAAATTCATATTGTTGTTTGAAGTGAATACATTTATTCAATAGAAAATGAATGCACGCCTTCTCCCGTCAACAGCTTTCAAGAAATGACCTCTAGCTCTAGTCGCTTGCCTCTTTCATTTAAGACTTACCAGAACTGCAAAGTTTGGATAAGAAAGATGCCTAAGTGGCAACAGAGATTTAAGAAGCAATAAGTCACAAATCTGATCTTGCTCACTGACTTGAACCCATCTACTGTCATCATTTAAGAACTGTGAGGTCTTCAAATTTGTTGAGGTGGGATAAAGGTAAAATATGTCAGCAAATGGAATTGTGTACAACCCTCAAGTCTATGTGTTTATGGGGAACTGAAAGACAATGTTTAAAGCAGGTTGCTTGAATTACAAGTATCCTTGTTCAGTTGCTCAGTTATGTTCAACTCTGTGTGACCCCATGTACTGCAGTACACCAGGCCTCCCTCTCCTTCACCACCTCCTAGAGCTTGCTCAAACACATGTCCATTGAGTTGGTGGTGCCATCCAACCATCTCATCCTTTGTCCTCCTCAATCTTTTCCAGTATCTGGGTCTTTTCTCATGAGCAGGCACTTCACATCAGGTAGTCAAAGTACTGGAGCTTCAGCTTCAGTAACAATCCTTTCAATGAATATTCTTGGTTGATTTCCTTTAGGATTGACTGGTTTGATCTCCTTGCAGTCCAAGGGACTCTCAAGAGTCTTCTCCAGGACCACAGTTCAAAAGCATCAATTTTTCTGCACTCAGCTTTCTTTATGGTCCACCTCTCACATCCATACATGACTAATGGAAAAACCATAGCTTTGACTAGATGGACCTTGTCAGCAAAGTAATGTCTCTGCTTTTTAATATGCTGTCTAGGTTGGTCATAGCTTTTCTCCTAAGGAGCATTCTGGCATTGTGGAAAAAGCATCATGTTATAATCTCTAAACTGCAGTTTTACTTTCTGTAAAGCAGAGATGATATGATCTCCACCACAGACTACATTACTGTGTTGCCCTAATGGTCCGGGAGTAAACGACAAGAATGAAGACAGAACACGAAATCTGGGGCAATGGATCAGGGGACCTGCAGCCTCTATTGGACTGAGGTGCAGAGTCTACTCTGAGTCCAGCTTTTATTCCTAATTGCAGGCTACAGGACTTTCTCAGATCTTTTCTTTCTTAAGACACATGCTGTGCTAATCACCTACTTCTAAATGTCATGGGTTATGCTGAAATCGTCCAGATTTCCTTGTGTTTACCCCAGGCCATTCCTTTCTGAGCTAGTCTTGGGAACAATTAGCAAGTGATGTAGGTAACCTTCACGTCTGGTGCCGACCCCGTGTTTCAAGGTCCATGCTTTCATGATCCCAGTCATACTCCCTTCTGGGTCTGGCCTTGGGGTTTGTAACAAGGAGATAACTCTTAAGAAAAACATGAAAGATAATCATTAACACAGTTTCTTAATATATGCTGTTTTTCCAGGTGTTATTTCTGTGGAATTTCTGAAGGCTATGAAAGTACATTATTAGGAATTCCCACTACTTTACTGTAGAAGTTCAGCCTTGTGATATTTACCCAACTTGAATCACCCAGGTACATTTTTTTGTAAATTTTACCATATCTGCTCTTAACCTATTATTTTCCTTTAATTTATGTACTTCGTACTTTTCACTTTTCAACATGCAATAAAATAATCACACAGCTATTAAAAAGTTTAAACCTCCATCTATCCATGCAAGTTGTAAAACTATTCCACATGCTGGGTTTTTGAGACTTCATAAACTGATACAGTCAAAATGTAATAAATAGTAGCATATACTATACAAATGTTAAAAAATGAGTTATACATTTTCAAGCATTATTCAGAAATTTTATTTGGGGATAACAATTAAAAAAAAAACTTCCAGGGCCAGATATGTATGTTAATAATGCCCTGAACATATGAAGTTTTTTGCATTTGTTCAACAGATACCTCATGAGCATGTACTATTTGTTAAGCACCATGCCAAGCTCTGGGAACAAGGATGAAAAAACAAATGCAATTCACAGCCAAGTGGAATAATGGAAATCCAACTAGAGATTATACAAATAATGATTTANTCATGTTATAATCTCTAAACTGCAGTTTTACTTTCTGTAAAGCAGAGATGATATGATCTCCACCACAGACTACATTACTGTGTTGCCCTAATGGTCCGGGAGTAAACGACAAGAATGAAGACAGAACACGAAATCTGGGGCAATGGATCAGGGGACCTGCAGCCTCTATTGGACTGAGGTGCAGAGTCTACTCTGAGTCCAGCTTTTATTCCTAATTGCAGGCTACAGGACTTTCTCAGATCTTTTCTTTCTTAAGACACATGCTGTGCTAATCACCTACTTCTAAATGTCATGGGTTATGCTGAAATCGTCCAGATTTCCTTGTGTTTACCCCAGGCCATTCCTTTCTGAGCTAGTCTTGGGAACAATTAGCAAGTGATGTAGGTAACCTTCACGTCTGGTGCCGACCCCGTGTTTCAAGGTCCATGCTTTCATGATCCCAGTCATACTCCCTTCTGGGTCTGGCCTTGGGGTTTGTAACAAGGAGATAACTCTTAAGAAAAACATGAAAGATAATCATTAACACAGTTTCTTAATATATGCTGTTTTTCCAGGTGTTATTTCTGTGGAATTTCTGAAGGCTATGAAAGTACATTATTAGGAATTCCCACTACTTTACTGTAGAAGTTCAGCCTTGTGATATTTACCCAACTTGAATCACCCAGGTACATTTTTTTGTAAATTTTACCATATCTGCTCTTAACCTATTATTTTCCTTTAATTTATGTACTTCGTACTTTTCACTTTTCAACATGCAATAAAATAATCACACAGCTATTAAAAAGTTTAAACCTCCATCTATCCATGCAAGTTGTAAAACTATTCCACATGCTGGGTTTTTGAGACTTCATAAACTGATACAGTCAAAATGTAATAAATAGTAGCATATACTATACAAATGTTAAAAAATGAGTTATACATTTTCAAGCATTATTCAGAAATTTTATTTGGGGATAACAATTAAAAAAAAAACTTCCAGGGCCAGATATGTATGTTAATAATGCCCTGAACATATGAAGTTTTTTGCATTTGTTCAACAGATACCTCATGAGCATGTACTATTTGTTAAGCACCATGCCAAGCTCTGGGAACAAGGATGAAAAAACAAATGCAATTCACAGCCAAGTGGAATAATGGAAATCCAACTAGAGATTATACAAATAATGATTTAACTGCAAATGTTACATGTGCTGCAAAGGACTCTGTGCTATTTAAACTATGTCTGCAAATATTTTGACCCTCTTCCTTCTGAGTGCTTAAGTTGGCATCCCCTCCCCTTAAATCTGGGTTCTTAATCAATAGAATAGCAGCAACTAATGCTACCTGAACTCTGAGGTTCAGTATCAGTCACCTACTGTTGCACAACAAATTATCCCTCAAAATCAGTGACTTAAGATATCCAAGATTTATCACTCACAGTCTCTATGGCTCAGGAATTTGGGAGTGGCTTACCTGGTGATTTTTGTCTCAGGGACTTTTATGAGGTTACAGTTAAGATATCAAACAGGGCTACAGTCATATAAAGACTTGGCTAGGGCTGGAGGACATGCTTCCAAGATGGTTCGCTCACATGGCCTCTGGTAGGAGGCCTCAGTTTCATACCCTGTGGCTCCTTCCATAGGGTTGCTTGAGAATCACGGTAGCTGCCTCCCTCCAAAGCAAGTGACTCAAGGGAAGCAAAGAGGAAGGCACAACGCCTTTATGTCCTAATCTCAAAAACCACATACCGTCATTTCTATACCATTCTGTTCATTAGAAGTGAATCACTAAATACATTTCACACTCAAGGGAGGGAAGTTAGGTGATCCTTTTTGAAGGAAAGAGTATCAGAATTTTAATACTAACATACTTTTCAGAAAACTGATGGTGTTTCCATGCAGCTTGCTGGTTAGGCTGAAGTTGCATAAAACACTTCCTCCATGAGTTGCCATTAAAAAAAAACATCCACATTGTCTAAGCAGGCCATGCTGTGAGGAAGTCCAGCCTACATGCAAAGACCAGTTGGTGCACCAGTTGGGAGCCCAGCTTAGGTCCCAGCAAGCAGTCAACATCAATGAAAGAATGATAAATAGATGTTTCCAGATGATTCCAGCCCCTGAATGTCGAGACACCCTCTGCCATCATCTCTCTTAGCCATTGAATTTTCCCAGGTCCCCAGACATAAGTCATCCCTAATTCTGAATCAGTACATAAGGGGAGAGAGTATAACACAGGGATTATAAGCGGTGGCTCTGGATTTCTGGAGCCAGGAAGCATGTCCTGCTCTGCTGCTTCAAACCACATGACCTTAGGCAATCTGCGGTAACTCACTATGCCCCAGGCTCTTCACCTCTAAATTAGGAGAACTAGCGCAGTCAGTCCTTTGTACCCTCAGATATGGAACTTTTGGGGATAGAGGACCAACTGCAAGGAACTTGAGCATCCACAAATTTTGTTTTCTACAAGGATTCACAGATACCGAGGGATGACTGTACATAAGTATGTGGGTTTTGAAGACTGAATGGAGTAGTAGATTCAAAGTTTTCATTATATGATGTATGCCAGATATTGCTATTGGGGCTTCCCAGGTGGCGCTAGTAGTAAAGAACCCACCCATCAATGCAGGAGACATAAGACACATGGGTTTGATCCCTGGGTCAGGAAGATGCCCTAGAGGAGGGCATGGCAACCCATTCTAGTGTTCTTGCCTAGAAAATCCCGTGGGCGAGGAGCCTGGTGGGCTGCAGTCTATAAGGTCACAAAGAATCAGACATGGCTGAAATGACATAGCATGCACTGACATTGTTATTATCAGTATTTTTGTTATTATTTTTTAAATTCTCTTTAAATCTGTTCCTCTTCTGATATTTCCCATATTGGTTCATGTCACTCCTGGCTCAACATTAAAAAAAAAACAAAAACATTTCAATTCCTCTTCCTATTTCACCAACTGTTTTTTTCTGGCTTTATTGAGATATAATTGATATGTAAAAATTTATATATTGAAATGTACAGCTCGATATTTGATATACAAGCAGTCACCACAATCAAGTTAATTAGCAGATCTATCACTCCACGTAGTTACCATTTTCCTCCTTGAATGTATATGTGTGTGTGTGATGAGAAACTTAAGATCTATCCTCTTAACAAATTTGAAGTACACAACACAGTATCATTAACTATGAGCACACTTCTGTACATTATTGTCTCCAAAATGTTTTCATCTTGCATAACAGAAACTTTGTACCTTTTGACCAACATCTCCCCATTTCTTCTTCCCACTACCTCCTGGCAACCACCATTCTACTTTCTGCTGCTGTGACTTTGACTATTTTCGTTCATTGCAGCATTATTCACAGCAGCCAAAATATGAAAACAACCTACATGTCCATCAACAGATGAAGGGATAAAGAAGATACAGTGCATGTATAGAATGAAATATTATTTGGCCTTTAAAAAGCAGGAGATTCCACCATTTCAACAACATGGCTAAACCTGGTGGAGGTATGCGGAATGAAGTAAGGCAGACACAGTAGACAAACACCGCATGACCTCACTTATGTGTGGAATCTAAAGTAGTCACTATTTATATTTGGTTGTCATCTTGTTGATTCTACTTCCATAGTTTCCATTATCTTTACACTCTCAAAGCCAGTTAAGAAGGCCAAGTTCTCCATGGACACCAAACAATGAAAAAGGGAAAATAAACACCCTTGGGAATAATGAAGGCACTGTATTTACCCAAAGGATAGTGGCAAGTATAGTTGGAAGGAAGGTTTGGAGAAGTCCATGGCGCAGTCATAAGATAAGCTCTCAACAAAAGATCATGAGGAGAATTGTTTTGAGTAACTTCTATTTCACCTGTTTAAAAGGAATAACTTGCTTGAACTTACTCCCTCTTCTCCAACCTGTGATCTGTAACATGAATGCCTGAGTCTGACTTTGACCATGGAGAGGAAGAAATGCATACTTTAATGGGTGGTGGAATAATCGGATGGAAAGAACCTGGTTCCCCGAATGATGTCATGAGGTCAGGTTGCCCACCAGCCCTGACCACTGCATGAGAAAGAGAGAAATAACTTCTCTTGGTTTTCAGAATCTCTGTGTTACACCAGCTTTGCCACTGGGTCCCTATGACCTGCTCTGTCCATTGCTGAGGCAGGATGGGCAGGGGCAGGGCATGGGGGTGGAGGGAAGATGAACCATTGTCTCAGATATGGTACTGGTGAGTCAAGATCCTGGAGTAGAAAATGTGTACGTGTCTAGACAGACAACCTCAGACAGCCTCACAGAGCGCTGTTACACTGGCAAGGGGCAGGTGCAGTACAATAACCCCAGGTTCCCCAGAGGAGCGAAGGAGTGGCTAAGAGAACTTGGCCCAAACCACCTGGTCCAATACCCAGGCTCTCAATTAATGAATGTTCAAGGATAAACACAATTTCAGGTTATTTCTTCAGAGGTTCTAGTATTTGAAGTTAGATTACCAATAAAGGATTGCTTCCAAACTTTTTTTACATCGAATACACACACATACAGAAAAGTACACAGAAGTGTATGACTCTATAAATTATCACAAACTGAACACACCCATAAAATCAGCACCCAGTACAAAAAAAAAAAAAATGAGCAGAACCCCAGGGTCCCCCACTATCACCCTTCTGGTCACTACCCCTGCCCAAAGGCCAGTCACTTCCCCTGAGCCCACTATTTTGTGCTCCATAGACTCAGAAGTCATTCCTCGCAGGTTTCTCCTTTGTGGGTTCAGTTCATGAAACCAGCAGTCTCCATTCTTCTTTTTAAACCTATTTCAAAAACAGAAAAGAAACCAAACCTTCACATGCTCAACTTACCAGCTTTCCTCTGTTGGAGTTTTTTAGATCAATTCGACCTGGCAAACATTTACTCAGCTATAAGCGAGGCACTTTGTGTTTATTGAACAATGGGTTAGAAAAGCAAATTAAACAATCGTGTCCCTGTCTCCTAAAATATCAGGGGAATATGACTGGGTACCAGTGTGCTTTTAAACCTCTCTGGCAACTGTAAAGAGCTGCATTCAACGCAAGAGACATAAGAGATGTAGGTTTGATCCCTGGGTCAGGAAGATTCCCTGGAGGAAGTCATGGCAACCTACTCCAGTATTCTTACCTGGAGGATTCCACAGACAGAGAAGCCTGGTGGGGTCGAAAAGAGTTTGACAGGACTGAAGTGACTTAGCACCCACACATGCGAAGACCTACATACATGCAAGATGGCCTTATGGGTTGTATATGGCTGGCGTGCCCGTGCCTGGTAAATTGTGATTGGCATCTCAAGGTGTCTGGACTGGGTGCTTTTACAAGGATCCCTTAGTTCTCCTGGGTGATGTGGAATTGAGAATATGTTCAGATCTATTTGGGGTCGCACTATTTGAGGGAAATAATTTCCATAGCTGCTGATGAAAACCTGTTAAATGTCAAATTGTCCTTTGAGTTTTGCAAAGTTCTTGGGTTGTCATGAAGACATCTCGGGGAAGGAGGCGGGCCTAGACGTAGCCTCCTCTTGTCGATAGCCTGTTTCCTGAGTGTATCAGTCCGGGTTCCCTGTAATTCTCTAGACACAACCAGTAATAGACAACCCGTATGTGTGTGATGTGTGTGTCTGCATAAACATGTGGACACTGCAGATAAACACAATTCTCTCTTTAGTTTCCACATTTAAGGAGAATCTGTCCCCTGTTTCCAGTTTTTAGAAGCCATGCTTCAGTAGTCATTACACATGATATTTCTGTATCTCTGAAAAGCAACTGATCGGCTTATCTTTGGTTCATCCACCAGATCCCACTTCTACCTTCCTCCCTCCTTCTCTGCGCCCCTAGAGAAGACCTCTGGCTCTGCTCCAACAGGCCCCTGGCCCTCTGGCTGCATGGTTGTGTTCTGACCACAGGAAACAGTGCCAGATCAGAAGAGGGAAGAGAGACGGCTGGGAGCGCACGTTCCTCTGGCTCCCTCCCTGCCATGTCGCCTAGGGCTGGCTGTATCCCTCTTCCACACAACTCTCAAGCTCTTTTCCCTGCTTTCTCTCCGTCCTGCCACCTCCATCCCTCTGTCTCCATCTCTCTCTTGATGACTGCTCCCTCTTCTCCTCTCTTCAGTCTTCGGGCTGGCAAAGTGACCCATCACAACCACACATGGGTTCTGTTGTTGTTTTATAAAACTTTGCTCAAAATATCTAGACTGAATGTGCTGGAAACGTCCTCTAACTGATACAGCAGCCAAATCCAATACTGAAACCTAGATTGTGGCACTCAGTGTGGCCCTCCCAGGCTTGTCAATAAAGATACTATCTAGTTTCTTTAAAAAAAAAAAATTATTTATTTATTTTGGCTTCCTCTGGTCTCAGTTGTGTCTCTGGAGCACATGGGCTCAGCAGCTATAGTGCATGGGCTTAGTTGCCCCCGGGCATGTGGGATTTTAGCTCCCTGACCAGGCATTTCCAAAGGTTAGGAGTCCTTGTGCCCAGTGGAGACTCAATAATAAAGTTGATGCCAGAGACATAAATCTACCACGATGACTGGATTTCTAAAAATTTTTTTTTTCACTGATGATCTTCTTAGAAATTATTCCAGAGTATCTCTGCCCACCTTCATACTGTTCTAGCATTTTGGGGGAAAAGGTTGAAATGCAAATTCATATCTGCATTTGATGATTGTTAGGGCTGTATAATGGGGCTTTCCTGGTAGCTCAGATGGTATGGAATCTGCCTGTGATGAAGGAGACACAGGTTCAATCCCTGGGTTGGGAAGATCCCCTGGAGAAGGAAATGGCAACCCACTCCAATATTCTTGCCTGGAGAATTCCATGGACAGAGGAGCCATGGAAAGAGCCAGACATGACTGAGCAATTTCCCCCTTTTTTAGGGCTGTATAATATTTAGACTCCTTTCATTCTATAGATGTATTAATATTTATACATAGTATATACATAACTCATCATACTTTTAGAGAGTTCTCCTCCATTGCTAATTGTCTTTCATTAAGAATCTGATAGCAGGATGTTTATTTTTTATTTTCATGAACTGGTCTGGACACAGGCAGGAGGATAAGAACATATTTAAAAGAAATACTCAGTAAACAAAATGCCACCCCCAAATAAAACCATTCAAATATCCTGATATGTTGTATTCAGATATTTTTCCAAGTAGAGATAAGTTTGTTTCACAAACTATTAACTGTACATATTGCTTGTTTCTAACATTTTCTACATTATCAGGTATTTTAGAAAATTGAAATGCAGTTGATTTACAATATTAGTTTCAGATTACAACATACTGATTCAAAATTTTTATAGATTATACTCTATTTAAGTTATAAAATATTGGCTCTATTTCCTCTGCTGTACAACAGACCCTTGTAGCTTATTCACTTCACCAAACATTTACCTTTTACAACACACTCACAATTAAAATTTTAATCATTTTTTTCAGTTCTCTACAGTTAGAGATTCTAAATGTATTCTAATTTTTTCCAATGCAAATAACTTATTTATGAAAACTTAATATAAAAAGCATTTTTATGTTTTTATTTATGATTATCTCCTTAGGAATCACTCTCCCTCCCCTCCAAGAAAGATCAGGTCCAAGTACTATGGTCTCACAGCTCCTTTTATATCATAATCACGTTTTCTATATTTGAATCATTACTAGATGAATGTCTGTCTATTAATGCTCAAAACTGATGACAGTCTGTTAAAGAGAGTCACATAATTTGCCAGAAGGAGTGGACTTTGGCACAATCTTTCAAACCTTTGATAAACATTTCTTATTTCAATATATGTCACCTCTATTCACCACTGCCTTGTCATTTTGCATCCTTATATTTATTTTGTATCAACTAAACTGTACAGGACTTGTTTTCCCCCAGAGCATAAGGACATACACGTATCCATTCTTAAGTAAAAATATTAAAGTGAAATTGAAGTCACCCAGTCATGTCTGACTCTTTGCAACCCCATGAACTGTAGCCTGCCAGGCTCCTCCATCCATGGGATTTTCCAGGCAAGAATACTGGAGTGGGTTGCCATTTCCTTCTCCAGCGGATCTTCCCAACTCAGAGAATGAACCCTGGTCTCTCGCATTACAGGCAAACTCTACTGTTTGAGCTACCTGGGAATTCCCAACATGTTAAAAACCGTATCTTTTTGCCACAAACAACTGCTATTATCAGCATTATTATTTTTGAACTTTGAGTAGTAGAAATTAATTTTAAAAGTAAGTCATGGATATGCCACTGTTCTCAGCTCTTCAACTGCTCCTCCAAAGCTGTGTTTCAAGAGCTTCTCACTTAAGGAACCCTTTCATCCCACGCCAGGAGATAGAAATGGATAGAGCAGATCTGGGATAAGGAGGCAGTTTTTTCAGGTGAGTGCTTCAGCTCCTTGAACTAGTGGCATGGAACAGTGAAGGAAAATTGTGTTAGAGAAAAATAAATGATGACTTTCTATTGCTTTACAAACAGAACTAAGGGGATGTGCAATAAAAGATAACAGAAAAACCAATTGACTTGAGGTCATCATTAGCAGAGCGTGACGCTGTTGTCCTCAACAGTGGGTACAGTAGGCTGCAGAATTCCTGGACCCTCCAAGTAAAGCTAGTGGAAACCAGTAGGTGGCAGTCACATGTCTAAAATAGACCAGAACACCGCAGACCGAGTAAGGAGTCTTCTGGGTGTTCAGGGTGTGCTTCCTCGGGCCACCTAACATCATGAATTCTCATTTCAGATTCAGTTTTGGATGTATTTTACTATTTCATGACATTTGTCAGTGCTCATGATGACTGATCAAAGTCATGGCCCAAAGCAGTTTCTGTTCCCAAAGTTACCAGTGTGTGGTTTTTCCTTCCATTGTTCAGGAATTTATACTTACACACTGCTCTTTCTTCCCCCCTTGGGAACTTGACACTACTTCTGCCTTAGAATTGATCATAAATGATATCCCAGGCAAATGTTTCTTACCAAAAGGATGAGCAGAACAAGAAATTGGCCATTTGGGGTTTTGCTTTGTGTTAGCTGGGTTTTCTTGTTCGGTAGGTTTAAACAAAGCTTTTCAACATTCTCCTTTCCAAGCAAGACCAAAACTAACAAACCAGGTTAGATCACAACAGTGAGAGATGCTAGTCTACTTCGACAGATGCTTCTGTTGTAGGTCCTCCCTCTATTTGCTATGCATTGAAGTCTCTGAGTTTGAGCAGCAAGATATGAGAAATACAGATTGTTGTTGCTCTTTAGTCTCTCAGCCGTGTCCAACTCTTTGTGACCCCGTGGACTGCAGCACACCAGCTTTCCCTGCCCTTCACCATCTCCTGGAGCTTGCTTAAACTCACGTCCATGGAGTCAGTGATGCCATCCAACCAGCTCATACTCTGTCATCCTCTTACGTAGGGAGCTGGGTGTTTGGAGTTTCGTTTTGTGGGAGAAAGAAGCTTCTCTGAGCCTTTGCATATCATTTGATGGAAAAACATGATAAACCACTATTTCATGTAACAGAACCCAGCAAGGCCAGTGGACTGAGTGTTGGTCCACAGGAGTATTGCTCTCTGAAAAAAATCTCTGACTCTGGCCCCAGGTCATCAGGGGACTGTGCCCTAAGTTGCCATGTTTGACAACTGTCTGCAAAAATAAACTGTTTTGGCTGCATATAAGATTGAGAGGTCCTCCGTTTCTTTGTATTGACCTCCCCAAATGAAGAATGTCCTCCACACTCTGAAACAAGAAGTCATTCTGAGGTTATACATAAGCACAAGCTATTTATGGATACACTGATCACAGAACATGTTATAGCTGAGTCCTAAGTGCTGCTGAATTCACAATAACATCAACTCTGGATTATGTTTCATCAGTGCCTATGGGGCACACTGGGGAAAGACCTTATTAGCTACACCCTCCCCAGTCACCAAACACTCGTTTTGTTTCAAACACTCATTCTTGACCAGGAACATTTCATTATGAAGGACAGTTTCACTCTTCATGGTGGTAGAACTTTGCCCTGTGTCCTTTACTGCCCACTCTTTGTTCTTTTCCTTTAAAAAAAAAATATTCATTTATTTGGCTACATTGGATCTTAGCTGCAGCATGTGGGATCTAGTTCCCCAACCAGGGATCAAACCCGAGCCCCCTGCAACTGGGAGGGCAGAGTCTTAGCCACTGGACTACCAGGGAAGTCCCCCACTCTTTGTTGTTTTAATCAGGAGTTTATTTGGTACTTTTCACTCTCTTTCTGTACTTAGTCTTCAGTCTTGGTTAATGCCAAAAATGAATCACTTAATTTCAAAATCAATTTCATTTTATATATAGATATGTTTGAGCATATATGCATATGATTATCTTCGCATATATAACTATTCACATATTTATATCATTCATATATGGATGCATGTGTATAAAATGATTTGGCCTTTTTGTTCAAAACTAAGAACATATTATGGACTGGATGTGTGTGTACTCTTCAGTTTCATATGTCAATGTCTTAGCCTGTAATATGATGGTATTAGGATACCGGGCTTTGGGGAGGCGATTAAGTTTAGATGAAGTCATGAAGGTGGGACCCCAAGAGGAGGAGAAACCAAGCTTCCTCTATACACCGTGTGAGGACCCAGGGAGAAGGTGGTCATCTGCATGACTGGAAGGGGGTCCCCATCAAAAACCAAATTTAACAGTTCTTTGATCTTGGACTTTCCAGCCTCCAGAACTGTGAGAAAGAAATACCTGTTGTTTAAGCCTCTCTGTCTATGGTATTTTGTTTTAGCGGCGCATGCTGGCTACCACATAATGTATTAATATATGTGAAGAGGGCACAATAAGGAAGGCCATGCACCCACCTGTCGCCAGCAGTCACTATCCATTGTGGAATCGCTTTCTTTGCTGATTGCTCTTCCTTTCTTTTTTATCTGTGTTTTCCAAGCTCGCTATCATAATCAAATATTACTTTTATATACAGAAAAAAGCATAATGCAGCAGTTTTGGAAAAAACATATCCCATTGGAATAATAAAGCAATACGTGCGATTGGTCTTAGAGCCTGTCAGCCAAGCTGATTCTCGAGTCTCTGTTTATTAGGCGCTGACACGGCCAATGTGACTTGAGTGTTTCCTCATTTTAAGCAAAGGTAATAACATGTGGCTGATCCTATTCAGGAATGTTGAGCAATCAGAGGAAAAGGTGATATGAAAGCTCTGTGCGTCTACCTAGACTGCCTATGTGAAAATGTGCTGACTCACTTCAGTTATATTTGCACTTTCCGTGAGCTGGCTGTGTGCCCATTACAGGGAATTCCTGGCAGCTGGGGCCATGCAGGAGCCTTCCTGTGGAACTCCCCAAAACCCCTGTTCCAGGGCTTGTGAACAGCAACAATAGGGCAGAGATGCCCACGTCAGGGCTGGATTTTGTTCCAACAGTCAAGAGTCAAGATGTGTTTCACAGGATATCCGGACTGCAGAATTCCATAGCAGCTGGGGTTGTCAACTAAAATACAGGCACTCCGTTAAATCTGAATTTCAGAGAAGGATGCACAAGAAAAAATTTTTAGTATGAGTATGTCCCAAATATTGCACAGGATTTACTTATACTTCTTTTTCTAAATGATTCATTGCTTATCTTGTCTACTAAGAAAAAAAAGTGCACAATCTAAAAGCTGAGAAGTATGTTTTATTCGTTGGACTTTCTGAGGACTTCAAGCCTGGGAGGTGGCCTCTCAGATTGCTCTGAGGGGCTGCTCTGAAGCGGTTAGTGAGGAGCCAGGGTATATAGGAGTTTTTGCAATGAAGACCAGGTAGCTGGAACATCAAGAGATTACTGTGCATTCAAGAAAACAAGATATCTCAAGTTAAAGAATTTAGTGCTTTTCTATGTATGAGAAGATGCAAGACTCTGGGTTCACTGAAACCATGCCTTTGACGTGCATCTTCGCTCTCTCGGGCCGCATCCTGCTCTCTCCTGTCCCAAGTCCCCTCAAGGCTCACTGTGCGGGCCGCTGCAGTGGCTTGATGGCTGTGACATTCTTTGTTTACTGAAATGACAGGCAGCATTTTTCATTCACAATCTGAAATTCAAATTTCACTGGCATTCTGCATTGTTATTTGTTAAGTCTGGTAACCATAATGGGGAACATTCACCCTCCCCCCTTCCACTTTGGTTTGTTGGTAGGTTTTTACTTATTAAGCTCATCTACCTAACAGTTTGGGGCTTCCCAGGTGGCCCCAGTGCTAAAGAACCCGCCTGCCAATGCAGGAGACATAAGAGGCCTGGGTTTGATCCCTGAATCGGGAAGATCCCTGGAGATGGAAATGGAAACCCACTCCAACATTCTTGCCGAGAGAATCCCATGAATTCTAAGAAATTCTGTAGCCCTGACTACAGGCTACAGTCAGTCCGTAGGGTCGCAGAGTCGGACATGACTGAAGTGACTTAGCACGCAAGCACACACACACTTAACAGTTTAGATAGTATAGACCGCCCACATGTGAGCCTCTCTGGAAGGCACCACTGCAGGTAAGGCTGGTGTGCAGCAGACAATGAGAGGCCATCTCAGCAGTGTCAGTGGTGGGGCTGGCTAGAGGTGGGGAAGCAGAAGCTCAGGGCTCCATGGGCCTTCTCTCTGGACACTGTAAACTGTAAAGAGCCTCTTGATAAAAGTGAAAGAGGAGAATGAAAAGGTTGGCTTAAAATCCGACATTCAGAAAACTAAGATCATGGCATCCAGTCCCATCACTTCATGGCAAATAGATGGGAAAACAAAAGAAACAGTGAGAGACTTTATTTTGGGGGGCTCCAAAATCACTGCAGATGGTGACTGTAGCCACGCAATTAAAAGATGCTTGCTGCTTGGAAGAAAAGCTATGACCAACCTAGACAGCATGTTAAAAAGCAGAGACATTACTTTGCTGACAAAGATCCATCTAGTCAGAGCTATGGTTTTTCCAGTCGTCATGTATGGATGTGAGAGTTGGACTATAAAGAAAGCTGAGTCCCGAAGAATTGATGCTTTTGAACCATGGTGTTGGAGAAGACTCTTGAGAGTCCCTTGGACTGCAAGGAGATCAAACCAGTCCATTCTAAAGGATATCAGTCCCGAATGTTCATTGGAAGGACTGATGCTGAAGCTGAAACTCCAATACTTTGGCCACCTGACGCGAAGAACTGACTCATTGGAAAAGACCCTGATGCTGGGAAAGATTGAAGGTCGGGGGAGAAGGGGATCACAGAGGATGAGATGGTTGGATGGCATCACCAACTCGATGGACATGAGTATGAAGAAGCTCTGGGAGTTGGTGATGGACAGGGAAGCCTGGCGTGTGGCAGTCCAAGGGGTCACAGAGAGTCAGACACAACTGAGTGACTGAACTGAACTGAAAGAGCTCTAAGAGTGGTGGTTAGGGCCACATCTTAGCCTTCATCTGGCCGTAGTACAAAAGAAGCACCTGCAAAATGCAATGAGCTCACCTACCTGTAGACTGAAGCCATTGTTTGGCCCAGGGAAACTTGCCAGGGGCGAGGAAGGATTGGAAACAAGAACAGGCAGCCGGGCGTGAGGTCACGGTTGGGCCACAGCCTGACTTTCCACAAGGACGCTCTTGTGTCTGGATGGTGGGGGCGCTGACGTAAGCGAGTCCGGGATGGAAAGTCAGCTTTCCCTGTTGGTGATGCAAGCCCCCAGCCAGGTGGCAGAGCTCAAAGGCTGAGAAGAGGGTGAGGGCCCTGACCCAGTGATTCTCGGCAACCAGCCAAATGCCCCACTGTTGGCCTCACGCTCAGGGGACAGCTGAACATTGGAACTAGATGATAGCATTCTCCTATCTAACAAATCATTCAGAGGAATTCCTCTATCTGGCTAATTATTTCCTAATAAACAATAGGAGAGAGGGTACAGTATAAAGGAAGAGCCACAGACCGGGAGTCAGGAGTCCTGGTTGTGTGACTTGAGTCAAATCTCTTCCCCTCTCACCTCCGGGCCCTTATTTATGAATTAAGTGGTAGAACTTGATGACCACAGAGGCACTCCCAGTTCAATAATGCTGACAGATAAACGAGTGAGATGCGGGGTCAGTAAACTTTGGTAAAGGAAAGGATTCTGTGACAGGATCCTTTCTAGACAGGATTTCTAGACAGGATTCTAGACATCTAAAGCTCAGTTCATGTCTCAAGATTTGCTTAGGGAGTGGTCTGAGACCACCAAGGAGTAGCAAGGGATATGGGGCTAAGGAGGAGCCCAGTCCTCCAAGACCCACCACCTGAAACTTTTCATTCCACTCCCCTAAGGCCCAGCTCTTCATAATAAGGTCATGTGTACTATATGGGAGAAACCGATGCTAAATTCATTAAACATTTACGTGTCCTTTCTCCAGGCCAGGCAGGTCTTGGCATCAGAGTTTACACTATAAAAAACTGCTGGTATTGGCTGAATTTCTCTCATTCAGTACTAATTCAACAAATATTTATTGAGCATCTACTCCATGCCACCATTGTTCTAAGCTCTGAAGAGACAGTATTGAAAGCCCCCGTCCCCTCTATCAGCAGAATGTGAGGAAGTATTTCACAGGGCATCACTGCTCCTCTGCTTGTTAAGTGAGCAAAAGCTGATTCCATGCTTATTTGGTGCTTCATGTTTATTCTACCTCATTCCCCATCCTCACTCTACCAAGCTGGTTTCAACCAGCCCTGGAGAAGCAAGAAAAGTACTATAGGTTGAATCAGGTCTCTCCCCCACACCGCCCCCCAACCCAGTAGCTCAGAATGTGAGCTTATTCAGAAATAGGGTCTTTGCAGAATGACCAAGTTCTGACAAGGTCGTGAGGGTGAGTCCTAACCCAACATGATTGTATCCTTATAAAAAGGGGATTTTGGACACAGGGAGATGTCTCATGAAGATGGACGCAGGAATCAGGGTGGTGCCTCTACCAGCCAGGGATGCCAAAGAGGGCCAGCAAAGCACCAGAAGTGAGGAGACAGGCATGGAACAATTCTCTTTTACAGCCTCAGACAAAACCAAGGCTGCAACTCCTGGGTTTCTAGCCTTCAACTAGGAGACAGTAAAACTCTGTTGCTCAAACCGACCAGCTTATACTCTTTTGTTATGGTAGCCCTAGGAAACTCACACAGAAAGTCTGGGGGAAATGCTGCTGCTCTTTGCTGAAGGCTGTCCCGTGTCTGAGCACGCAACGGCTCAGTTCTGTCTGACTCTGCGACCCCCATGGACTGGAGCCCAGCAGGCTCCTCTGTCCCTGGGATTCTCCAGGCAAGAATACTGGAGTGGGTTGCCATGCCCTCCTCAAGGATGGAACCCAGGTCTCCTGCATTGCAGGCAGATTCTCTACCATCTGAGCTATCAGGGAAAGTGGGTGTGAGTATTTCCAGTAGCCTCAGAACACCATTACTCCTAATTCTCAGTTCAGAGGCTCAGAGCTTTGGGGAGAGTTGCAAAGACTGAGGCCAGGTCCTGGGACCTGCCAAGGGCTGGAGTTTTGGGATCAACTTGTTCACAGATGCTGCCAGCTCTGATGTCATAAGTGCTCCACTGACTCTCTTTACCATCTTCCTTTGCTCCTCGTGGATTTGGGGTATAACTTTGCCCCTCCCCAGGCACCTCTCATACCCAATCCGGGCCATGAACCCGCTCCATTTCTGTTGGAAGACTAAGTTACAGCTTCATTTCATGTTCCGTAAAAAGTCACTCAGTTGTGTCGAACTATTTGTGACTCCATGGACTGTAGCCCATCAGACTCCTCTGTCCATAGGATTCTCTAGGCAAGAATACAGGAGTGGGTAGCCATTCCCGTCTCCAGGGGATCTTCCCAACTCAGGGGTTGAACCTGAGTCTCCCACTTTGCAGGCAGAGTCTTTACCATCTGAGCCACCAATGAAGGCCATTTTATGTTCTCTTGACCTTGTGTTTCTGCCCTTGCCTTGACACTGAGAGCTCACGAAGGCTGCGCCCTAATTTAAACTGATGGTAAGACAAGAATGCTGCAGGCTGTTTAGGGATCATGAAGGGAGAGTGAGGAACAGGGAAGCGGGCTCATAAAATAAGGATGCATTTGACACAGATCATAGGAGAGGTCATAACCACTCGCCCTTGAAGCTTTCCTAGCACTTTCATGTATAGGGACTTGAAGTTACACAACCACCTGAATTTCAAGACAGTTGAGACAGATGTTATGTTTGCCCTTACCCAATCTCTGTGCCACCAAAGATGAAACTGAGGCTCACCCAGGCTATGAAATTTGACCTAAATCATGCAGTGGATAAGTGCGGTGGCATCTGGCTTTCAGTACAAGTTTTTTCTGCCCCACCAGACTCTCTCCTGATAGTCTGGCACTCAGAAACTGAAGCAAGGTACAGAGTCAGGCTGAGATGCTACAAGCAGAGGCAGACTAAAGCTATCGCTGACTCGGCTCTTCCTCCTTGTCAAGTACAAACTGGCCAAATACCACACACTAATAACAAAACACCTTGCATTCAGGCAACACCCTACAATCCACAGTATTCCTACAAGCATGATATCATTTGAGCCTTACGAATAACCCTGTAAGGTAGGCATGGTAAACCTGGCTATCCTCACTTTGCAGATGAGGGTTATCTAAGCAAAAGAGGTTAAATACCTAGCACCTGGTCACAGAGCCAGCAGGTGAAAGACATAGAACTCATGCCCAATCCTTCTCTGCAAGTCCATCTTCTTTCCTAACACTCAGGAAGGGGATCCTGTCCAGGAGTGGCAGGGCTTCCCATGTGGCACGAGTGGTAAGGAACCCACCTGCCAGTGCGGGAGATGCCAGAGACACAGTTTAGACCCCTGGGTTGGGAAGATCCCCTGGAGTAGGAAATGGCAACCCACTCCAGTATTCTTGCCTGGACCATTCCATGGACAGAGGAGTCTGGCGGACTACAGCCTAGGGAATAGCAAAGAGGCAGACAAGACTGAGCTTGCATGCACGAGCCAGGAATGGCAAATGCCTGGTACACATACGGCTCCATTTTTCCATCACACCCTGAGCAGACATTATTCATCAATCACAGCACTGTGCCCAGATTTAGCCTCAGGGTCCCCAGGTGGCGCCTGGGAAAGAACCCGCCTGCCAATGCAGGAGACACAGGACACACACTTGGGTTCGGTCCCTGGGTCAGGAAGAGCCCCTGGAGGAGGCCGCGGCAAGTCACTCCAGTATTCCTGCCCAGAGAATCCAAGGACAAAGGAGCCTGAAGGGCTACAGTCCATAGGGTCACAAAGAGTCAGACAGTGAAGCGACCTAGCGCACACGCACTTCCTCCAAACAGTCCTCCAAGCAGCCATTATCGGTTGAACAGGCCGGGTAGGTGAAAACTATTTTCCAGCCTGCTCTAAGCACTGATTATAATTGGCCCAGGGCACAGGGACCTGATGCAGTGTGC
Organism: Oreotragus oreotragus; assembly: GCA_006410675.1. NCBI lineage: Eukaryota > Metazoa > Chordata > Mammalia > Artiodactyla > Bovidae > Oreotragus > Oreotragus oreotragus. The sequence continues at coordinate 60,150 of SJYX01019748.1, read as the reverse complement.
ATGCATTTGATTCGAGATCTGGTTCAAGGCTCTAAAAGGCCCTAACAACGTGGCCATTCCCCTACAGTCAGTCTTACATGTTAACGTGTAACCACAGCAACAATGATAATGATTAACTCTTTGGAGCACTTAATGCATGCTGCGGCACAATGTTAGGCACTTCACATGCATTTTCCTAAAAAGTAAGTCCTATTGTTACCATTTTAGAGATGAAGGGATGGAGGCTTGGAGGATTTCGGAAACTTGCCAGATGCAGGTTGGTCCTGCCAAGGCCTGCAGACTCCCCACCTTATACACGGCCTTGGTGTGCTCCTAGACTGCAGACCAGTGGGGAAGCATTTCTTATTTTCCCAAACACTTAAATCAAAAGAATGGACTTGATGCCAAGAATAAAGCTGAGCAAAGCAAACTCCCTCAGAGGTGGCTTTGAGGAGGGTAGGGGAGTTTTCAGTGTGAACAGAGCTTGGCCATCTGAGCTGGAGCATCCACACACATAGGCCCAAAGTCGTGGTGGTATAGGATGAGTCCAGGATAAGAAACTGGGGCTGGGGGCTAACTCTCCCACACTGCCATATTCTGGCATGTTCTTCTGAGGCATTCAAGAACCTAAATTTGACTCTGAACATCCACATTGCTATGAAGGTATGTTTGTCAAGGGTAGAGCACATCTGCAGCTTGATTTGTAACTTGTAGCAACTAATACATATGGTCAACCATCCTACATTTGTTCTTTTGCTCTGTGTTATGCATGTGTTAAAGGTGCAGTGAAAGTGAAATTTGCTCAATCGAGTCTGACTCTTTGCATCCCTGTAGAATATACAGTTCGTAGAATTTTCCAGGCCAGAATACTGGAGTGGGTAGCCTTTCCCTTCTGCAGGGAATCTTCCCAACCCAGGGATCGAACCAAGGTCTCTCGCCTTGCAGGCGGATTCTTTACCAGCTGAGCCACAAGGGAAGCTGGATTTGATTTAAAAAGAAAAAATGAGGCTTCCCTGCTCCTACTGTTTTGCTGCTTCCACAGGCAGGCCTCCCCTGCTGTCGGGTGTTGGTGGAAACAGAGGCCCCTGCCATCCGTCACTGGCTTCCTCAAGTTGGAGCAGGTACTTTGCACTCATTTGATGGTGCTGACTGCAGCAGGACCAGTAGGGACTGGGGATGGCAGTGGTTCCTGATCAGAGCAGCCTCCTGATCTCTGCAATAGCAGGGGGTTCTGGAACCAGCTCCCTGATTGAGAAGGCAGCCTCCAAATGTGGAAGAAATCTTGGCTCCCTTTGGCGCCCTGGTTTCATTTATGAATTGTTCCTGAATCTTAATTCTGAGTCTGATTCTTCAGCCCTCTCAGTGATTCTCTAAACCATATAAATCCCGGAAATAAATCCTTTCTGAATGAAATAATTCCAGTGGATCCTGCTCTGGGTAACTGACTTACACAGGGCAGTTCACAGCCTGCTTTCCAAGACTAAGAGACTAGTATCTAAGGAAACATACTTTTTGCTACATTGTTTGGCCTCATTGCTCCCTTAAATTGCCTCCTTTGGTAAAGTCTGCTCAGCCTTGGTTCTGTACCTGGATTAAGCCTCGCTGATTCTTCCCTCAGATCTCCATCTGCCCGACTTGGGCAGCGTGGTTCCTGGGCATTTCCTCTCAGGTCCTCCTTGGTGCCAGCCTAGGGGCCGAGCCCAGCACCAACCCCTCTCCAGCCCAGGCTCCTGGGGGCCTGAACCATGTCCAACAGCTCTCCGGGGCCTGCTGTCTCCGATGAAACATCAGACACATGTCTGTCAAGGCTACATGCAGCACAGTTGGGTGAAAGCCCTCTGAGGACAGTCACTGGGATTGTACCCAAAGGGAGTGCACTTGAAGACAGGGTAGGAAGGACAATGGAGAAAAGTCTGACCTTATCAAGTACTGAGAATCACGCTCACTGAAATCAGTGATTGCTAAAGCAAACAGAAAGTGCTCCCTGCTTTCAAGTTCTTCTCCTACAGTTTCTCTGAGAGTCTTTCAAGGGCTTAGGTGAAACCAAGCAGTTTCGTTTTACTACAAGTCCCTGCAAGAAAGTTTCCAAATTCCAGTGGCCTGGTTTTATCTACTTTTGCCTCTTCCGGTTTGAATGATCTTACACAGACTTACAGCAAGTCCCCTTGAAGCCATTTTTGTCTCATTGGGTTTCATCTCCCAGCTCATGAGCTCATGGGTTTTGCATGATTTCAATATGAAGTCATCAGCTAGTCCCTAGATTCCCGGGTGGGCTTGAAAACCTCAGGATTCTCTGAATAAACCAGACGTAAACCTCTTGGTTTGCACTGAAACCTGAAACCCAGACCTTCTCCCAGGTGTTCTCATGTATGTATATTTAAGTGTGTTATGTGGTTCAAATCTTTTTCTTGTATTTTCTTATCTTTTATCCTTCGTATTTTTTTCACTGGGGTATAGTTGCTTTACAGTGTTGTGTTAGCTTCTGTTTCTGTACAATGAAGCGAATCAGCTACGCGTTAACGTTAGTCGTTCAGTCATGTCCGACTCTTTGCAGCCGCATGGACTGTAGCCTGCCAGGCTCCTCTCTCCATGGAATTCTCCAGGCAAGAATATTGGCGTGGGTAGCGTTTTCCTTCTCTAGGGGATTTTCCCAACCAAGGGATCAAACCTGGGTCTCCAGTGGGGCAGGCAGATTCTGCATTTATCAAGCTTCCCAACTTGTGCAGTAGTAAAGAATCTGCAGGCCAATATAGGAGAAACAAGAAATGCTGGTTCAATCCCCGGGTTGGGAATATCCCTGGAAGAAAGAAACAGTAACTCACTCCAATATTGTTGTTTGGAGAATCCCATGGATAGAGGAACGAGGTGGGCTACAGTCTGTGGGGTCACAAAGAGTTGGACACAGCTGAGTGTACATGCGTGTGCATGCACACACACACACACACACACACATATATATCCCCTCCCTCTGGGATCTCCTTCCCACCCCTTCGCCCCCATCCCACTCATCTAGGTCATCACAGATCACAGCACTGAGCTCCCTGTGCTATACAAAAGATTCCCACTAGCCATCTATTTTACGCATGGTATATATGTCAATCTACTCTATCAATGCGTCCTGCCCTCCTTTCTCTCTTTTTAAACTCTAAAGCTTTCCATCTTGCTTTTCTTCTCCTCAGCCTCTGTGCTCGCCCAATCAAATAAGGAGAAGACCCAAGAAAGAACTCAGACCTGCAGGAGTTAAAGGATCGAAGCTCGGGAAATATTGAGCCCTCTGTTTTACAAAGGATCATGTAAGTACACGCTGGGAGCTGAAACAACACTGAGATTCTGGTGGGAGGAGAAAAGAAAATTCCACCCTAAGAGTTGCATAAGAGTGAAAAGTGCTATATATTTCAAGTATCCATTAATAGAGTCAACACACTGGAAACAAGCCAGAATGTGTAGGCTAGGAATTCCGGAATGTGTATTGACGGAACATTCCTGATTTCCAAAGTCATAGCCAGTAACAAAAATCCCATTGTGGTCTCAGGGCTTCCATTCTCTTTTGTATACCCATGGGTTCTCTCTGAGCATAGACCATGAAAGAGTTTATAGAAAATAACAAAAAGAAGGTTATAAAGATGGTAACTTTGAGTTTATAGTTTGGATTAAAAAAAAAAAAAGACTGATGCTAAAGCTGAAACTCCAGTACTTTGGCCACCTCATGCGAAGAGTTGACTCATTGGAAAAGACTCTGATGCTGGGAGGGATTGAGGGCAGGAGGAGAATGGGACAACAGAGAATGAGATGGCTGGATGGCATCACAGACTCGATGGACGTGAGTTTGAGTGAACTCCAGGAGTTGGTGATGGACAGGGAGGCCTGGCGTGCTGCGATTCATGGGGTTGCAAAGAGTTGGACACGACTGAGCAACTGAACTGAACTGAATATTTGAACAGGGTGGGTAAATTAAGTGAAGCAGATTGCCCTCCCTACTGCGGATGGCATTCATTTGAACAAAGAGCCTGACACCTTCCCTCAAAAAAGACAAGGACTCCTCCTGCTTGGATGCTTTAGCTGGTACATCAGTATTTTTCCTGCCTTCATATTTGAATGGAAATATCAGCTCGTCTCAAGTCTTCAGCCTGCTGTTTCTCAGACTGAAATCAATACCTTTGGTTCTCCTGGGTCTTTGGCCTGCTAACCCCTAGTCTTGGGAAATTTTCAACCTGTATTGCATAAGTAAGTTTCATAAGTAAATTCTCTATCTATCTATCTATCAATCATCTATCTATCTACATATCCTATTGATTCTATGGAGAACTCTCTCTCAAACACAAGGATTTAGGGTCTAGCTTCTTTTTTTTTAAGTTTTTTTTTTTTTAATGTGGACTATTTTTACAGTCTTTATTGAATTTGTTACAATATTGCTTCTGCCTTTTGCTTTGGTTTTTAGCTGTGAGTATTGTGGGATTTTAGTTGACCAGGGATCAAACTTGTGTCCTCTCATTGGAAGGTGAAGTTCCAACCACTGGACAGCCAGGGAAGTTCCATGGGGGTCTAGCTTCTTGCCAGCTCCAACACTGAGGTACCATTCAGGACTGATTTCAGGCCTTCCAAAGTAATGAGGAGTTATCTTCCTGGCCTCTCAGTTTTCCACCTTTATCCTGAATGTGGAGAATGGCATGGAAGAATGTGGTCTCCTGAGGGTGGGGATAACAGACAATGAGAGACTGGCTGCTCAGTCTCATGACTGTGATGATGAGTGACAGGAGAAGTCATGGCGTAGGAGGTACTGGGGGACACGGATGTACCTGATAATGAAAGCACACCTCACATTAATCTGGATGTGGCATATGTTCATTGGCATCGGGATGCAAGATAACTGGCTTGGAAAATGTTGAGTGATTGAATGAGTTAATTCTTCAAAAACATCCCCTTCAGCAGAGGTCCTGTGATATTTGAGAGGCTGTAGTGATGGATAGATGTATGCTGAAAGATCATAAAGAACTCTCAAGATTAAAATGAAGGCATCTGAGCAGAGAATGAAAGGGAAATCAGGCTGAGCATAAATAATGTGAAATCAAATGTGTCTCTGGAAATGGGATGCTTTGTCATTTGTGGGGGAGAACTAGCTGCAAAATCCACATAGTCAGCACGTGGCTGTTACCCAGTTACTGTTGGGAGAGACACGAACTGTGGTGCGGAAATTAGTTCGGCTCATTCCTTGCTCATGCTGGAAAGACGACTGACCTGTGCCCAGCATGTATTTTTATTCTCAAACAAGGAGTGATTTGGTAGTATTTGTCAGAGACAGTGTTCATAAACCATTTGTCATCTTCTGATGAGGGAGTTTGCATTATTTAAACTGAAAATGGAAATTACTTCTTTTGTTTTTTTCCAGATGATTGAACAAATGCAGCATTTGAAAGGTTTGGCATAGTCTGCCTCATGCACTGAACACACACACAAACATATGAGCTCTTTCTATGATGATTAACTGCTTATTTATTTGTGATGATTAACTGTATGGGAGAGGTAGGCAGGGAGAATGACATCACTGAAAACAAAGCACTTCATATTTTGGATGCCAAACCTGCTGAAAACCACCATGTTTTCTCAGCATGCAATGAGACAGCTGATTCTGGATGAACTCAGTTTTCTAGTCCAGGGGTCCAAATAGTGTGAAGAAGCTTTCTGAAGGTCATATGAGGTTGAGAGAATTTGTTTTTCTACCCTTAGAACAGTGCCTGGAAAATTATGGATGCCAAACCTGCTGAAAACCACCATGTTTTCTCAGCATGCAATGAGACAGCTGATTCTGGATGAACTCAGTTTTCTAGTCCAGGGGTCCAAATAGTGTGAAGAAGCTTTCTGAAGGTCATATGAGGTTGAGAGAATTTGTTTTTCTACCCTTAGAACAGTGCCTGGAAAATTCTTCCCCAAGCTATCAATATTTCACAACATTCTGAAAATATTCTTAGGTTATTGATCATGCCTAAGCTACTGCTTATAGTCATCCTTTTATCCTTTGATATTTTTCTTAAATGTTTCACTTCTAGCAGGTACGTTTGTACATTAGATTAGAAACTCAAGGGTAAATCAACTTATTTGCAAAAGTCTTATTGGATTATTAAGTTATTTGAATAATTTCTAGAGTGAATTTTAAAATTAGAAACTCCCATTTGGTATTACTTTTGCTTCCCAAATCTTCCTTTGGCATTAAAATAGTTTTGGTATAAAATATACAGCAATCATTAGGTCTCCATCTGTGATACATGGTATGATTCATGAAAAACTCCTCATTGACTGGAAAGTTAACTAGCCAGCAGTTAGTGACTTGGGTTATTTTGCTCCTAAGAAGGGTATTTGTTGGTGCAATAGGAGATCAAAAGCATTGGTGCTTAACGGACTAAGGGCACCAACCCTCTGTGCAGTTGAGAATTTTCGTGTAACTTTACAGAAATTTACAGCTTTATAGCTGTAACTTTACAGCTGACCCTCTCAACCAATCGCAATCCACCACTATCGTGTGGTACCATGATAAGTGTTTAGGGAAAAAAATCCACATGTAAATGGACTCATACAGTTCAAATCTGTTATCCAAGGCTCCATTTCGTTTATATGTATTTATTTAAAATGTATTAGTGGTTAAATTGTTATAATTTTAATTTTTTTATTTATAGCATGCATGATTCTTAGTTCCCCAACCAGGGATCGAACTCATGGTCCCTGCAGTGAAAGCAGAAAATCTTAACCGCTGGACAGCCAGGGAAGTCCCAAAGGGTCCACTGTATTGAGAGAAAACACAAAAAATAATTAGACCAAGTGTGTTTTTTTAAGGCAACTATAAACTAGGAAAAAGGAAAAACATTGTAATCACGGATTTACACTTAGTGTTTCAGGAAAAAATATTACATATATATTTATTNCGCTGGACAGCCAGGGAAGTCCCAAAGGGTCCACTGTATTGAGAGAAAACACAAAAAATAATTAGACCAAGTGTGTTTTTTTAAGGCAACTATAAACTAGGAAAAAGGAAAAACATTGTAATCACGGATTTACACTTAGTGTTTCAGGAAAAAATATTACATATATATTTATTCACATAAATCAATAGCAAATAATGATTTACTTAGTGTTATAATGGAAAGATGAGTGAGGGATAGTGTTGTTAGAATATTGTAAGAAAGATAAATCTTTATAATAATGTCTAACATTTAGAAAATTAAGATGTAAAAATAATAAAGCATGATAATTTAGAAAAACAGAGATTACCAACAGAAGTAAGAGCTTAGTGAGTTAAAAAAAATATCTGGACTGGGAACTGGGCCTAGAGGTGATGAAAGATACACAGAAGTCATTTTGAGTCACATCTGATACTTTTTATTCTTTTCCCCTTTGATTAATGAAATTATGTAAATACAAAATAAGTTTATTTATGTAAATTGAAAAAGAATGATAGGGTATCCTTCAGATGAACAAGGCTACTTAGAGCTATTATCTGATTGGGTTTTGAATAGCAGTTTAAGTTAGGAGTAAATATAATCCAAAAGAGAGAGATCAGGGAATAATTCAATGATTTAATAGTAATCAATTTCACTTGCTACTGAAATTTCAACTCTTTGAAGGCAGTGGCGATTTGTTTTAGGAACAAACTAGACTTGTTTGGGTACAAGTCAGTAAATGATTTGTCTTTCACTGGTCTTTCTCCTGCCTGACCGATGTCTGAGCTGATGTCTCATAAAAACCAGTTTCCTTTGGCTTTTTTTTTTTTTTTTTGTATTTATTTATTTTTTTACACAAACTCCCAAACATGAACCCCCCTCCCACCTCCCACCCCACGACAGTCTCTTTCTTTTCCATCCTCCCCCTCTCTCTCTCCTTCTTCCCTTCTTTCCTTTCTTCTCTCCTCCTCAATCTCTTCCTCTTCCTATTTTACCTCCTCATTCTTCTATTACTTCTTCTNTTTTTTGTATTTATTTATTTTTTTACACAAACTCCCAAACATGAACCCCCCTCCCACCTCCCACCCCACGACAGTCTCTTTCTTTTCCATCCTCCCCCTCTCTCTCTCCTTCTTCCCTTCTTTCCTTTCTTCTCTCCTCCTCAATCTCTTCCTCTTCCTATTTTACCTCCTCATTCTTCTATTACTTCTTCTCTCTTTCTTTGTTAGATGAGTCCAGTGCACATCAATATTTCTCACTGGTTCTTGAAAACTCCTATATAATAAGTTCATGAAAAACAGTTTAATGAACAACCTGGACCTAATAGAAGTGAAGTTATAGAGCACATTGATTTTTTTCCTCAATGACATTCCTAGGATGGCATCTTTGATGACCTTATAGATTTCTCCTTCACTTCTGTGTGTTCATGTAGTCTTAGCTTCAGATTTTTAATGTTTATTTAGCCATAATAGAAAAAAAATGAAATGTAGCCTTATTGATCATGACTTTTTTCCCCATCCTCTCAGCTCCAGTCTGACATAGGATTAGAAGTCTACAGTGGGAAAGGAGCTATAGCTTGACATTTAAACTATTATCCTGGAATTTTCATTTCCTGTCCTTCATGCTGCTGGTCCTGACTCCTCCAGGACTGGATAAATGGGGAGAAATAGGGGAGAGCTAAAATCTTAGCTGGCTGCTATTGTCTGCATCTCTCCCTTGGTTCCAAAATGCCCCTGATCGTGGTAAACATTCAAGACTGACTCTTTCTCTCATAACAAACATTTATTTTTTGTGTGAAAAAACACTCTTTCCCCTATTGGCTTTGAAACTGGTTGCTATGTCGTGAGCTGCCTGTGGAGAAGGCCATGTAGCAATGAGCTGAGGGCAGCTCCTAGCTAATAGTAAGCAAGATACTGAAACCCTCAATATGACTTTCATGAGGAACTTGAAGCTGCCCGCCTCCACTTGAGATTGGAAGTGGATCCTCCCCGAGTCGAGTCCCAGATGAGACCACAGTCCCAACCAGCTTCTCAACTGCAGCCTTGCAGAACACACAGTTCAGTCATGGCTGGACTTGTGACCCATGGAAATTGTGCTTTGTTTCCAAAGTTTACGTTTTTGTTTTTTTACAACCACAGGTAACTAATAACTCAAACAGATTTCTTCATACATCCTCCCTCCTGAGGTTTCCTGTCTGACTAATATCTTATTACTTACCCTTCTGAGGCTCATCCCTCACAGCCTCTTTCTGTTGGGCTCACCTAATTCCTTGGCACACGTCTTGGGCAGTGTGTCTTTCAAGATAAATCAAGTCCAGCCAAATTCTGTGAGGTCTACTCTTTTCCACGGGTAAATTCATCACTGGAAAGGCATTTTGCTTTCATGACAGCTTCTCTACTTACTCTTCTAGCAGGACAATCCAGCCAGGACAACTTCTGATCTTTAGAATTTCTCCAAGTAAGTGTCAGGCAGAAGTTTCTGTGTTGCTTGAACTCAAAGGGACACATATTAGATTCTTTCAAGATATCTGTCTCCACACTCTTCTAGGTCCCTTAGTAGAGAGGGACCCATGTATTTACATAGCTTGGCAAGCCTACAGTCAGAAGACCTTTCTGTTCTAGAAAACATTCCCACGTTCTTTGAGCAGTTCTCTGGAAGCCTTCTTCACTTGGCTTGAGGTTGCACTAGGGGAGCTGAGGTCACCTCTCTGTTTTTTATTCTATTGTATTTATTTATTTGGCTGCTCTGGGTCTTAGTTGTGGCATATGGGATCTAGTTCCCAATCAGGGATTGAACCTGGACCCCCTACCTTGGGAGCATGGAGTCTTAGCCATTGGACCACCAGCAAAGTCCCTTGTTTGTATTTTTTAATCATCTGTTACCATATTTTATATTGATCAACCCCTTTCTTGAGAATATGTGAACACCTAATACTTTATATTCTCAGCTCTGAAGCTTCAGCCAAAATTCTGTGATGACAAGACAAACTTAACACCTTGATAGAGTCTTCATTTTCTAAATTTTATATATGTTATAAATATTCATCTTTACCTTGCATCATTGTAGTATGAGCAGGGGACCCGGAAGTGTTATTTTTAAAAAGGAAAAGAATGTAAACAAGTAACCTATTATTGCCAAGGGAGTAGTCTTCCTTTTAACCTCTTTCACAGAAGCTATTAACTTCACTTTGAAAACACAAAGAAATGAGAAACAGCCTATCCAAATTGCTGAGCATAGGGTCTTGAGAGATAATTGGACAAAAGGGTTAGAAAAATCCCAAAATAGTCACTGGGATCTGGAGGTCAGAAAAGATGAGAGGCATCCCTGAGAGTTAAGATTAAGAACAAGCAGGAGGAAAAATGACAAATATTCTACTTCTTCACTTCCACAGCATGGGAGGTTGGATTGATTATATGGGCACATATGGATATCCTTAAACTAAATGAAAATTAATTGTATGATTTCTTACGTTCCATAAGCTCTTCTCAATTAATCCCTCTTACTCGATTGTTCAAGTTTAAGTAGCATTCCCATGACCCAGGTGGGCACAGAATCATCTGGAATTCCCAAGAATTGTTTCTGGACAGGAATGTAAAAAATGGGACCTGGTGATAGGAATCCATAGGCAAGTGATGCTCCAACACTAACCATCCTTAAGTTTAGGTGAGTCAATTGTTCTTGATATAGTGACTTAAAAGGATTCATTCTTGATCTAAGGCTGCAATGGGGGATTTGAACTGGAGATATAGTTGATTGGATGACCTAGTCATTATCATCTCCCCAGTTTTCCATGTATCCACATCCTGGGGTTTGCTAAAGTGCTGTCTGGCAACCAGTCTGTCCAAAGCAAAGTAGGGTAGAAACCGTTCTAGAAACAGGCATTTTGGTGGACATAGCTGGCACTTCTGCATCAATAGTGCAGAGCATTTTTAGGTCTTTCTCTTGAGTTATTTGCTTGAATGTTGCACACTGGCCTTTCCTACACTTTTGTCCTACAGGCTTCAATAATACTGGCTTTCAGCTCTTATAGTATGGGAAATGCCTATAGGAATCTTTTAAGAAAGCTCTGCCTAACAAGTCTGACTTTTACGATAAGGGGTGTCTTGTTAAAGGTGCCAGAAGATCTCTTTATAAACTTTGGTTTTATTATATTTTAAAACTTAGAATATAGAAGTCAAGCTTAGTATTATAGGATTTTCTGGTGTATTCTCTGCATCTTTTTTTACTGCTCTGCTGAAACTGTACCTTCCTTTTGGTTATTATTATCACAAAGGAACCAGAAGTTGAAGAAAAGCCAAGTGATTTTTCTATTTTTAAAAAACATCCTGCAAAAGTTCCTCTGGCTTCTCTTCATTTTTGTGTTTCTTACTCCTGGAGTTTTTCATTGTGTGCTGTTGATGAATGCAGTTGACTGCTAATCAATATTAGCAGCCAGAGTAGTAAAGATATTACTGAATTATAAATGATCTTTAAAGATACATTTCAAGAAGCAATCAGTTTTAGAGCTGCATTTGTTATCACATTGTTGACAACCTTGATATCAGGATTTTAATATCCTGTAGGATAATGAAATTTCTACCTGATGCAGATTTTCTCTGTCTTTGTATTATAATAACTGGATATTACTTCAGGTGGGTGAATGGTAATATTTTCTTGAGCTCTTTTCATATTAAAGTTCTTAAGAGGGTTTCTGTTTTTTTTTTTTTTTCCAAGCCAGAGGAGTTCATAGACTTAAGGATAAAGTAACAAAGGAGAGGTGCTTATCCGAGAAGAAAAAATCCTGTTCTCTTCGCTTCCAGCTGGTCCTGTGCTCCTGGCAGATAGCCTACAGGTTATGATGGGGCTGTTGATCTCTCACCAGCAGTTGACAGGAACAATGACAGGAATCTAGGGAAAGAAAGTGCCTTTGTAGAGGTGAACATTGAAGGGAAGCTTGCTGATAAGCTTGTTTCATGGAAACATAAAGTCAGAGTATCGCAGGATCTCAAATAGGTATGAATTACAGCAATTGCGAGGGCCCAGGAGAGGAAATGACCCTCACTCACTCAACTTGCTCCTGCTCTCTACGCAGCTCTCCTATGCAATGTGTCTTAAATTTTTTTGTTTCTTTATTTTGTTTTATTTATTAAGATAAAAACAAATGACCAAAAAAGATAAAAAGAGGAAGTCAACATTTATAGCCTCTGTTGGTATTAGTGGCCAGGACAACATATTTTTATGTTCTGAAAATCATTATCTTGGAATGCCAGACATACACTTTCTAATGAGATTGGCTATAAATTATTACTGGTACTAGTTAATGAGCTTTGCTTGAATATCAGCTTGTCTTTAGAGCACTCAACCAGGCCCTCTTAATTTTCAGCTCAAACCTGCTGGCATTTAATTATATTCCATTGTATATAGATACCATTCACGTGCATGAGTCTGGTTTCCTGAATCACCTTGTAATGTCTGTGAGTCAGAGACTGGTTATCTCTTCTCTTGATTTTTCCAAAGGGTGTAGCATGTACTGCTCACAATAACTATTGATAGAATTGAGAGAAAACAGCTTATGGTTGTTGTTCAGTCGCTAAGTTGTGTACAACTCTTTGTGACCCCATGGACTGCAGTACACCAGGCTCCTCTGTCCTTCACTATTTCCTGGAGTTTGCTCAGATTCATAGCCATCGAGTCAGTGATGCTATCTAACCATCTCATCCTCTGCTGCCCCTATCTCCTTTTGCCTTCAATCTTTCCCAGCATCAGGGTCTTTTCCAATGAGTCGGTTCTTCACTCATACAACTTAATATTTAAAAAACATTAAAAATGGGCAGAAGGCCCGAATAGACATTTTTCCAGAGAGGATATGCAGATGGCCAACAAGCCCATGAAAAATGCTCAACATTACTAATCATCAGTTCAGTTCAGCCACTCAGTCGTGTCCGACTCTTTGCGACCCCATAAATCGCAGCACGCCAGGCCTCCCTGTCCATCAGAGAAATGCAAATCAATACCACAGTGAGATATCATCTTACGCTTGTCAGAATGACTGTCATTAAAAAAAAAATCTATAAATAACAAATATTGGCGAGGGTGTGGAGAAAGGGAACCCCAACACACTGTTGTAAATTAATGTAGCCACTATAGGAACCAGTATGGAGGTCCCTCAAAATACTAAAATAGATAGACCTACCATATGCTCTAGCAATTCCACTCTTGGGTACCTATCTGAAGAAAATAAAAACACTAATTTGAAAAGATACTTGCACCACAATTTTCATAACAAAATTTTTATAATAGCCAAGATATGGAAGCAACCTCAGGGTCCATATGTATCTCCACAATGGAATATTACTCAACCATAAAAAAAAAAGAAATCCTGCCATTCACAACAAGATGGATGGATCTAGAGGGAATGATGCTTAGTGAAATACATCAGATAGAGATAGACAAATACTGTATATTGTCACTAGAATGTAGACTCTTAAATATGAAACAAACAAATGAATATAACAAAACAGCTTACAGTTATAGAGAACAAGCTAGTGGTTCCCAGTGGTGAGCGGGAAGAGAGGAGGGGCAAAATCGCAGTGAGGGATTAAGAAGCACAAACTACTATGTATAAAATAAATAAGCTACAAGGATTTAATGTACAGCAGAGGAAACATTGTCAATATTTTGTAATAACTTTAAATGAAATATATCTATAAAATATTGAATCACTATGCTGTACACCTTAAGCTAATATAATTTTGTATATCAACTATACTTCAATTTAAAAGAAGATTAGATTTGAGGTATGAGATCAAAATAGGGTTGTTATAGTTAGGAGCAGTTCTTTTGGAAGTGAATTTAGAAACTGGGTCATCTTGGTGCACTAGAAAGAAGAGTTAAAACTCGCGAGTGCAGGAGAAACTTGGGGGCATAATCAAACACAGCAGACTTCCTTGCTTTAAGCAAAAAAAGGAAGCTGGAATGGCCTGTATCACTTAAGCCTGAACTTCTGAAAATCTTGTTGAGGCCTAAGAGATTAGAGAGTAGTCTGACTGAAAAGATTCCTTAGTTAGGGAGCAGCAACTGGAGTAAAAAGTGCTCATGAACTGAGAAGCAGGCAGTGGAACTGAAAGGAAATAAAAAGGAATTTTTATGAAATGATACTAGAAAATTTAAGGAATATGATATAGAAGCTGCAAATTAGACGTGCCATCAAAGGGATGATGACTACAGAGAGACATCAGAGAAAAATATATGCTTCTCTATTAGCAGGGATTTTAATGAATGAGAAAAGTGTGGCACATATGAAAACCCTGCCTAACTAAGGATATCTTTCCTACCAATGGCAAAGGCCAGGGTCATAGATAGGGATATGTCTTATAAAATCATTGCTATAATGAGATCCTATGACAGGAGGGAGTGGTTGTCTGTGGGGGTAAAAGCTCTGGAGCCTGTTAGCCAATGACAAGTGGTTGACACTGCGTTCCTAAGGTATAAATAGCCTAAATTAATTACTAGGGTTTTTAGAATCTAGCCATTCTAGACCACTGGCCCTGCACCAACTCAGTCTCTTTCTTCTACGTAATAGGAGCACTGGCAGCTACATTATGGAGAAAGCAAAGAGAAATTGAGAATGTTCCAAGTCTCATACATATTATGCATTATGCCATCTAAATTTTTAAGCTATAGTGGAAATTTTGTTGCTGATGGAAAGCTAGATAGGGTGAGTAATTTGGGCTTCCACACTAGAATATGATTTCTAGGTTTGTGAAATAATTTAGTACATACTCCAACCCCTGTGATTAACCATATAGAAGAATGTCTGTTTTGCATGCTTAATGAAATTGAATTTATCAGCGTAGCTTACTTAACTGCACTTGAATTCCTGAGTGGACTGACCTTAAAATGAATTTTGAGCTTGCAAAGCTTGTGATCCTACACACATCTTCCAAGTCTTGTCATTTTGGGGTGAATGGCCAGTTAGTCTCAGGAAGTCGTTTCTTATTTCCGTGGGCTTTATGTTCACCCATGGGGGACCCTGAAGGCCCATGTAGGCTAGAATTCTCTGTGGATTTTGAATTTGTTGACTCCTCTGGGCAATTAGGGACATTAACTTAAGTAGAACAGAATGGAATAAAGAGAATGAAAGAAGACTGGTGTTCCAAGGTTACCTTACCTCTGGTAAGCAAGCCACACACCCTACAGTCTCTCTCCTCCACTGTGAAACCATGTGTAGTTCAAGTGAACTCTACTTGTAACCTCTTTACCAAAATGATCTTTATAAAACCCAGACTGGCATTTCATCCTATTTATTGGTGATTATCCCTATCCAAAATGTTTAAATCTTTTATAACCAGATACTAGGGTCTAGGCCTGTATCTGAGAAGCCATAAATTTAGGATGCTGGATTTTGACATTAGAAATCAAAACCCACACAAGTGCTCATATTATTTTATTTTATGGCTTCTTTGTCCAACATAACATCCTGTGCTGAATCTATATGCCTTCCTCAACACAAGCCTACTGATACTGACCACTTTACAGAGTTTCTCATTTTAAAATATGCTGTAGTCTTCAGTAAAAAATAAGGTTATTTTTATAATTACTAACTTCAAAGTGTTCCCACTGCAACTGATATTATTTTATTTGTTCTTGCCTATTTTGTGATACGTGATTTTTTTGTAACATAAAGGGAAAAGAAAATGAAACATAACCTGGACTACTTTTCAGCATGGCAATTGCTTTTTACCATTTTGAAATTTCTCAGTCCCAAACCTTAAAAGTGCTATTTTAAAGATAAGGGCATATATCAAAAGGCAGGAAAAGGGTCAAATTATAGAAAAAAAGTTTAAAAGAAATCCTTAATAGCTTAAAAACTTAGAGTTCAGTGGTAAAATCAGCAACTTGGGAATTGGTGATCATTGTAGAAAAATGAAGACATCCAAAGGAGTGGATAGAAATTACACAGAGCTATCTCTCTGTTTAATCGCCAAGTCGTGTCTGACTCTTGCGATCCCGTGGACTGTAGCCCACCAGGCTCCTCTGTCCGTGGGATTCTCTAGGCAAGAATACTGAAATGGGTTGCCATTTCCTTCTCCAGGGGATCTTCCCAACCCAGGGATTGAACCTGGGTCTCCTGCATTGCAGGCAGATTCTTTACCAACTGAGCTATACAGAGTTACTACTTACTAAATGCAGGAATCACTATTTCTACAGCTCATCCAAGTGACCAATCAGCTATTTTTTTGATAGAAACCCATGTCCCCATGAGTTTGGAGAGACTGGGTGTTTCATTACTCCCATTGGCTAAGCTTATATTTGTCCTTTATGATGTATACTTTTCACCCTTCGTTCTCCTTCCTATAGCCTAAGTACTCATTCTTCTCACCTGGGCCTTCAAATGAATTCTTTCTTGGTAAATATCTTGAGTTAACCATGGAGGTGGTATTCCTCCTATTTGTTTTGATTTGTACTCAAAGTAGAAAAGAGTATATTTTACATCATAACCCATCATATACACGTACACATGTATATATACACACATGTATATGTGTGTGCATGATAACAATTTTTTTTCATATTCTTTTCCTTGATGGTTTATCACAGGATACTGAATATAGTTCTCTGTGCTACACAGTAGGACCTTGTTGTTTACCTATACGTACCAGTTTGCGTCTGTTAATCCCAAACTCCCGCTCCTACCCTCTCCTAACCAGCCCCGTTGGCAACCAGCAGTCTATTCTCTATGTCCCTGGTTTTGCTTTGATTTCATAGTTGTTTCACTTGTGCCATGTTTTAGATTCCACATATAATGATGTCATGTGGTATTTGTCTTTTCCTTTTTTTACTTACTTCACTTGGTATGATCATCTGAGCTGCCTCCATGTTGCTAAGAATGGTATTATTTCATTCTTTTGTATGGCTGAGTAGCATTTCATTGTGTTTATGTACCATATCTTTATCCATTCATCTGCTGATGGACATTTAGGTTGTTTATGTGTCTTGGCTATTGTGAGTAGTGCTGCTATTAACATAGGGGTGAATGTATCTTTTTGAATTATGATTTTTGTCTGGATATATGTCCAGGAGTGGGAATGCTGGATTGTCCGGTAATTTTATTTTTAATTTTCTGAGAAATTTCCATACTGTTTTCCACAGTGCCTGTACCAACTTACAATAGTGTAGGAGGGTTCTCTTTTCTCTACCCCTTGTCCAGCATTTTTTATTTGTAGAGTTTTTAATGATAGCCTTTCCAACTAGCATTGTAGTTTTGATTTGTATTTCTCAAATAATTAGTGACATTGAGCACATTTTCATGTGTCTGTTGGCTATCTGTCTTTCTTCTTTAGAGAAATGTCTCTTTAGATCTTCTGCCCATTTTTTGATTGGTTTATTTGTTTTCATGTTGAGTTGTATGAGCTGTTTGTATATTTTATATTTTACTGATATCTTAAAGGGCTTGATGAAAAAGGGTCCATTCAAAAACACGAGAATACCAAGAGCAGAGTTGAACCAAACCGATGCTACTCAGAAACAGAACAAAGTAGCAGCTCAGACTTTTGAACTTGTGCTCAAGGGTGGAAGTGATAGTCTGAGAAACCCATAGTTTAAGACCCACACATCTCCTCTTCTCATAAGCGCCATTCCCACACTTCCAATTCCGAGCATTGCCCTTGGGTTAGGAGCCAGGCTGAGGGGCAGAGCTACCACGTGGTCCGGTTCAATGACCAGTCCTCAGTGTGGAGCCAAGGGTGATCATTGTCAGCTTAGAACTCCACAGATCAGGAAACGGCTGTTCCTGGTGGATGCATTACAGTGAAACAGAAGAAATTGCTTGACGATCTTCTTAGCACTCAACTGCTGCCTCCAATCAGTGCACATTTAATGAAGGACACATAAATTAATTAGTGTAGGTAATAAATGCTGAGTAAGTGAAAGTAAAAGAGAAGAGGTGAAGAAGGTAACTTCTGTGTTTTTTTCAGGATCAGGAGAGTTTTCTTTCATTAAAAATAGCTTTGGGAATGACAAATAATATGTGAAGAAAAAAGAAATATTACTTCTCACACATGGAGTAATTAAGTTTAAAATTCACAGTTGAAAATAAAACCTAAGTTATTTATGAATATTGTTACATGGCAGTGGAATTATGCAACATTTCCATCTATTGTATGTGATGAACTATCAACATAAAAATAGAATGATGATGAAAAATATTAAATTAGCTTTGAACCCCTGTTGTAAAGCACAGATTTGTTTCTGATTTTTTTTAAAAAATATGTTAGGCTTAAAAGGCTGGAAAGAGACCACAATATGTGAAAGCCAGAGGGATTTTATATAATATGTTCCTCCCTTTTGGCAGTTAAGTAAGCACAAATCATTTTTGGAAATGGATAGGAAGAAACAACACCACACGGTTACAGCCTAAACCAGAACAAAACCAGAGTGTTTTGGTGTCAAAAAACAGCCTCATTTTTCCAAGCTGACTTGGAAATATCATTTCTTCCTCAAATAGTCATAGTCTCCCCCTCCATTATACCTTCCTTCTCCTTCTTCCTCTTCATGTTTTAAGAATTTCACTGTTCTTTAAATAGCTTATCTAGCAGGATGATTACACAACCTAGTTTGCCAGGCACAATCAATCCTGAATTGTATCCGTTGCCCTGGGATTCATCCAAATTGTGTCCAAATTCTTTCAAATATATTTTAAAAATTAATAGTTTCATTGATTTGGTTTTTAACTATGATTAATCTTACTATTAATAGCTGCGTTTACAGTAAGGGTGGAGGTTGATAGACCTTCATTTTATCCTTTCATCTTCTGCTGTGGTCTCATCCCACATTATGTTCAAGGCATGAGTGAATAGTTTTCCCGTTAATAGCCTGAAAGCATGGTTAAACATGAAAGACCATGAAGAGTAACCAATCTCTCTTTTTATATAAGTCTTTCCAGACTCAAGATAACTAATAGTATCCTTTTAAGGACATTAATTTTTCAGGACATCCAGTGATAAAGCCAAGTGCTCTTGGACCCACAAAGGGTAAATAGCTCAATTCCTTCTTGTTTCAGATAATGACAGAAGCATTTGCTGCCTGTTACCTGTTGTTACTTGGCCTGTCAGCTAGTTGTCCTTTAGCTTTGCTATAACCTTCCAGGTGTATAAAATCATCAGGCTGCTGGTCAATGAAATCAGTGGAAAATGGGAAATTATATTTGTGTGAGAGCTAGAGGCTAAACCGGGGAAGGCAATGGCACCCCACCCCAGTACTCTTGCCTGGAAAATCCAATGGACAGAGGAGCCTGGTGGGCTGCAGTCCATGGGGTCGCTAACAGTCGGACAGACTGAGCGACTTCACTTTCACTTTTCTCTTTCATGCATTGGAGAAGGAAATGGCAACCCACTCCAGTATTCTTGCCTGGAGAATCCCAGGGATGGGGGAGCCTGGTGGGATGCCGTCTATGGGGTCACACAGAATCGGACACGACTGAAGTGACTTAGCAGCAGAGGCTAAACATTTCCACCACAGAGAATTTAGACAGTGGTCGTGTGTTCTTACTCCAGTAACTCATTCATTCTATAGGATAAATCTACCACTATTTATTCCTTTCATTATTTGGCAATTACATTTTTTTTTACAACAAACCATCCAGAACTGACTTAAAATGACTTAAAAAAGAGAAAGAATTCTGTGGTAAACTGTAATGGAAAAAAATATTTTAAAAATAA
The DNA here is from genome assembly GCA_006410675.1 of Oreotragus oreotragus. Classification (NCBI taxonomy): domain Eukaryota; kingdom Metazoa; phylum Chordata; class Mammalia; order Artiodactyla; family Bovidae; genus Oreotragus; species Oreotragus oreotragus. The sequence goes on along the minus strand of SJYX01019748.1, from coordinate 40,544 downwards.
TGTCAGAAAAAGATATACATGTTTTCTGAAAAATTAAATACTGATTTTTAATTTTCTCAGACAAGTTGACGTTGAATGTGTAACTTAAACATTTCTCATCTGTGAGGCAAATGATAGTAATATTAGCAACCATATGAAGACCAAAAGACACAAGTCTATCAAGGAAGCATCTTTATCTTTTAAAAAATCAGTTGTTTTAAGCTAATAAGTTATCACAGGGACTGCAGAAGGTCTATTTAGATCTCTCTCTGAGAAGCACAACTTTTCATTTAGATCAAATGGATGTTTTGGTCATGCCTTCAGAGTAAGGGTCATCGTCTAGATTATACCGCTTGGTATGTGAAAACTAATTTATCTTTGTAATAGAAAGGAAATGTGCTGCAGTGAGAACTAGGTATCGTTAAGAAACTTGTCTCTGATTTAGGATTATCATAATCCAAAAGGGTTTATCCTAGAGCATGGTCATGATGCTGTTCAGTTGACGTTAGTAATTCTCTAGTCATTTTCTCACCTAATCCTTGCAGTAATTCTGAGGTGGCCCTGTTGGGTCTTAACACCAAATTTTCTAATTCCAAGTTTAGTACTGTTCCTTTGGTCTTTTGCATTCATTACCTTATTCCTAAACTTTCTGGCTTCTCCATACCACAGGCTGTATGGTCTTGGCTTCAGATCTCTGAAGATTCTCATTTATTTTAAATGTAATCCATAAAGGTAGTATCTGGGTCATATGAAAGACAACAAGAGCCCTGGAGTGAGCCCCTGGGTTTCTTCAAGAGCAAAGTGGGATAGTAACAGGGCTCAACTTAGAGAACTATTGGGAGGATTAAAGAGTTAATCAGTGAAAAGTGGTGGCAGACAATAGACACCAGAAATGGTAACCATTACGATCAGACGTCACAGTACAATTCAGTAGACACTGAATGAACACCATCAGTGAACCAGACAACACTCTGGGAAATGTACAGCTAAACCCATGTTCTGCTTCTCTGTGAGAGCTTACTGCCAGTGATGGAGCCAGAGAAGGAACTATGCATAGAAGAGAGACACTCGAGAGGTTTTGTTCCATTTTTATTCCTTTAAAAATATTTTTATTTTATATTGAGGTATAATGGCACCCCACTCCAGTACTCTTGCCTGGAAAATCCTATGGACGGAGGAGCCTGGTGGGCTGCAGTCCATGGGGGTCGCTAAGAGTCGGATACGACTGAGCAACTTCACTTTCACTTTTCACTCTCATGCATTGGAGAAGGAAATGGCAACCCACTCCAGTGTTCTTGCCTGGAGAATCCCAGGGATGGGGGAGCCTGGTGGGCTGCCATCTATGGGGTCACACAGAGTCGGACACGACTGAAGTGATTTTGCAGCATAGTTGATTTACAATGTTATGTTAGTTTCAAGTGTATAGCAAAGTGAGTCAGTTATACATATACATATATCTATTATTTTTCAAATTCTTTCCCCATATAGGTTATCAGAATATTGAGTAGAGTTCCCTTTCCTCTACAGTAGGTCTTTGGTGATTATATATTTTATGTATGGTAGTGTATATAAGTTAATCCCAAACTCTGAATATATCCCCTCCATCCCCCACAACATTTACCATAAGTTTGTTTTCCAAGTCTCTGAGTCTGTTTCCATTTTGTAAATACGTTCATTTGTATCTCTCTTTTTTTTAGATTCCATATATAGTGATTCCATAAGGTATTTGTTTTTCTCATCTGACTTAACTTAGTGTGATAATCTCCAAGTGTATCCATGCTGCAAATGGCATTATTATATTCTTTTTTTATGGCTGAATAATAGTCCATAATCCTCTCCTGCATCATATTTATTTTTAAACAGTTTTCCTGAAGTATAATTGACATACAATAAGCTGCATATATTTAAAAAGCATGATGTGATACATTTTGGCATATACCTGTGAAACCATCACCACAATCAAGATAAGGAACCTACCCATAATTCCCCCAAATTTTCTTCTGCTCCTTCAAAGTCCCTCCCACCCCTCCCAAGCCCTATTCTAAGGAATTTCTTCCATTAGAGATTTTTTCCTTTGGATTAAGAAGTATTTTCTATTAAGAGAAAATCCTCAGAGACATAAGATAGTCATTTATCTGAACCTTTCCAAATGGACAGCTGGGGGTTGAGGTGGATGAAGTAGGAGACAGAGTAGGAGAACGAGAAACCCCTACATGATAGAAAGTTTAAAGGTGATGAAAAAAAAAAAAAGAAATAGGAAAGGAAGCAACCATTTGAAGTCAGAATTTTATTTTGATTGATTGATTTTGCTTTTTTTTTTTTTTGCAAGGCGGGGGGGATATCTTCGCAAGATAAGAATTAAGTTGAATAAAAATGGCGACTAGTGCATCTTTGCTGAGCTACCCAGAAAGCTTTGATGACTGAAGCAGAGAAATGGAATAAAAATAAAGTAAAAGGTCCCAAGTTAAAGCCATGCAGTTGAGTAGAAATCATTGACTTATCCTTCATTTTCTGCAGTCCTGAAGCTGACGTGGTATTAGCTAAAGTGAGGACAGGCATGACATAGATTGCAAGAGAGAGAAAATCCTCTTTATGTGCTAAGAAAAAGTAGGTGCCAGGTACCATGGGAAATTGTGAATACACACCCAACTCAGACTCAGAGAAGAAGTGTGCCTGAAAGCAATGTGAAAAAGAGACAGATCGGGGGAGACTCTCCACCCCAGACAAATCAGCAGAACAAAACCATTCTAATATGAATGAAAAACTAGACATCAGAAAAAGTACCCAGTGCTGGGAACAATGATTCAGAAAGCAAAAAAAAAAAAAAAAAAGGAAAGGTGAACAGCTGAGGTGTCGATTTTGAATACTTGGCAGTTGCACCCCACTTCCTATCAAAACTCTTGCTGATGGCAAAATTCTTTAAGATTTCAAGTTCTTGCAAACATGTTACCTCTTACAGATGCAAGTCTGTCATCCCATGGCTTGGTCAATTTAAGCAAATGATTACATTAACCTGTGTTTGATTGAAAGTTCGTTTTTGTAACCACCAGGAGAAGTCAGTTAGGCAGTTCTCAACTCTAGGCGACAGGTTACAGAAGGCAAAATGAACAGTAGTGGATTCTCTGAAGCTTACTGAGAAGTTTTCTTCTTCGTACTGAATCCTAATCTCAAGTAGGGGGGCGCATTTCTTTTTAGAGCCAAGCTGTAGACATTCCAGGTACGAAAATTCAACTGCAAAACATCCAGAGTATAAACAGATGTTCAGTACAGCATTGTCTATGGAAGAGGACTTGTGGGATGGCTTAATTGTAGCACCCCTGTGTGGAAGCCTGAAAGGATCACTTTAAAGCACTTCATGAATATTTATTCAAGTGGTAACTAAGGATGGCTGATGGGTCTCCATCTCCAGTATCGCAATATCCTGGGAGAAGGAAAATGTTAGAAGTGGTGAGGGTCTTATTGCATGTGTGTCAGTATCATATTACACACAAATGGCACAACCATACTGAACTGTAGCTTTTCTCCCCCAAATTGCCATTGTGTTTTACCACCCACTCTATTCTCTTTTAGTTGCTGCTTTTTACTTTCATTGCCTATGGAGCGGCTCAGTTTTCCTTCCTAGACTCGCAGGTGGGGATATATTATTGCATGCTAGCTGAGCTCTGGGAAACATGCCTCTGGTCTCCAATGAGCCTAGGATCCATTTGGTGGAAAGCTAGTTATTTGCAGCATTTCATTCTGCTGTTGAACATCTTTCCTCTTACTTCCAAGCTCTGTTTTCTTTCTTTTCCTGCTGCTTGAGGACTCATTTGGTCTATCCACCCTGCTTTGTACCCTGTTCCCTCTGAAAAGCTTATTTCATCACTTGCCAATGAGATACTGTGATGTTAGTGAACATAAAGTTATGAATGATTCTTCCAGATAAAATTCTTACCTTTAACCTGAAAATCTTAATATTTAGATACAAGTGCTCTGTCATGTCCAACTCTTTGCGACCCCTTGGACTGTAGCCTGCCAGACTCTTCCGTCCATGGAATTCTCCATTCCCTAGGCAAGAATACTAGAGTGGGTAGCCATTCCTTTCTCCAGGGGATCTTCCTGATCCACGGGATCAAACCCAGGTCTCCTGCATTGCAGGCAGATTCTTTACTGTCTGAGCCACCATGGAGTCTATATGTTCTATATGCTGTCTAAGATTTTGGCTACTGGGGAACTATTTTTGGTAGCAGAACCTTATCACAGTCTCAACATACAAGAATTTGTAAATTACAATAATTTCTTACATATTTGTTGGTTATACGTAAAGTGTTTTTCTTAATTAAAATAATCATAGTTTTAAATCACTTTAACTTGGACTTTTTGTTTAGCCTCCCATACCAGGAGGCCACTGAAGATCAGCAAAATTCTCCTTCAGATAGATCCTAAGGTTTCATCTTGAGGTTAGTTTATCCTTACTTTCCCAGATCAAAGCTAAGATTAGCAAATGTTTCTAAATCTAATTCACAAATTGATAACTTTCTGACTGGATTCTTTTTCAATCCATTTCAAATGTATGTTTTAAAGCCCAAAGATGGCAATACTTTTTTTTTCAAAAGGAGAGAGGTTAAAAAGGGAGGAATTCCTTGCATTTTGTGCCACAGCTCAGTGAAGAATCTTTGATAATTGCTACAGTAATTCACTCATCATACTAAATGCTCACTGGACTAAACTGGGTTGAACTGAGGTCTGTATTTGAGAAATTATAATATGACTTTTATGCCCACTCTGTTTTTGTGATTTTTGAAATTATAGGGTTTTCCCAGTCACATCTCTACCAAGTAATGTGACAGTCAAGGTTCTGGGATCATGTTCTTGTCCTTGAATCTTTTTAGTTTATTCTTCTCATCAGGTCATATCTCTCAATCTATAGGTTCATATCTGGTCTTCAATTGTTTCCAGAAGGTGCATCCCTGGCACCTTCTCCCACTTCATGGAAGTTCTTTGAACCCAGATTTGTACATCAAATAACTCGGCTTTAAAATCTTCAGGCTGCAATCTGGGTCCCTCCAAAGCCACAGCCGTAACTTGTTTCCACAACATCTTGAGGAGACATGGTTGGTAAGCAGTGTTTACACAGCCTCCTCCATCTCCTTGTGTTTATTTGGCTGGAGTGTATGTTAGAATCTAATTCACAAATTGATAACTTTCTGACTGGATTCTTTTTCAATCCATTTCAAATGTATGTTTTAAAGCCCAAAGATGGCAATACTTTTTTTTTCAAAAGGAGAGAGGTTAAAAAGGGAGGAATTCCTTGCATTTTGTGCCACAGCTCAGTGAAGAATCTTTGATAATTGCTACAGTAATTCACTCATCATACTAAATGCTCACTGGACTAAACTGGGTTGAACTGAGGTCTGTATTTGAGAAATTATAATATGACTTTTATGCCCACTCTGTTTTTGTGATTTTTGAAATTATAGGGTTTTCCCAGTCACATCTCTACCAAGTAATGTGACAGTCAAGGTTCTGGGATCATGTTCTTGTCCTTGAATCTTTTTAGTTTATTCTTCTCATCAGGTCATATCTCTCAATCTATAGGTTCATATCTGGTCTTCAATTGTTTCCAGAAGGTGCATCCCTGGCACCTTCTCCCACTTCATGGAAGTTCTTTGAACCCAGATTTGTACATCAAATAACTCGGCTTTAAAATCTTCAGGCTGCAATCTGGGTCCCTCCAAAGCCACAGCCGTAACTTGTTTCCACAACATCTTGAGGAGACATGGTTGGTAAGCAGTGTTTACACAGCCTCCTCCATCTCCTTGTGTTTATTTGGCTGGAGTGTATGTTAGGCAAGCACTGCAGAAGTTTCAACAGTTTATGTCATTTTGCATTTTACATGCTTACGTTTTCTCCACCTTGAGAGGCAGGATCTATTACACTATGGTTTTCCTTTGTGTCGCTGATCTTTGTTTCATGAAGATAGTATTATCTCAGGATTTCTGGCCCATCTTTAGGATTTTCAGGGGAACGTTAACAACAATGCTTGTGTTGGGGAGGAAGAAATTTTCCTCTACCCTTGTAGGTTTCTGAGTGGTCTAAAAATTAAATTGACTTGAGCCACATGAACAAGAGAAAGTCAAACAAAAGTTTAATAATGTACACATGAGAGAGACCCAGGTAAACTGAGTAACTCGCCAAAATGGCTGAAGCCCTCCCTTAAATACCATCTTCAGTTAAAGACGAAAGAGGATATTGGGGGTGGTGGTTTGGGACTTCAAGGGGGAGGAAGGAAATGGAGCCTGCGTGCCTGTGTGCTAAGTTGCTTCAGTTGTGTCCGCTTCTTTGTGATCCTGTGGACTGTAGCCCGCCAGGTTCCTCTGTCCATGGGACTGTCCAGGCAAGAATGCTGGGGTGGGTTGCCATGCCCACCTCCAGGGAATCTTCCTGACCCAGGGATCAAACCCATGTCTTCTGTGTCTCTTGTATTGGTAGGGGGTTCTTTTTCACTATGGAGATAGAAAAGCAAATGTTTGGTAAACAAACATTTACAGTGTTTGCAAACAAACAAACAAATGTTTGCAGAGCCTGCAGAGACAATGGGACGAAGAGAGGATCCTGATTTCTGCTGCTGCTGCTAAGTCACATCAGTCGTGTTCCATTCTGTGCGACCCCATAGACGGCATCCCACCAGGCTCCCCCGTCCCCGGGATTCCCCAGGCAAGAACACTGGAGTGGGTTGCCATTTCCTTCTCCAATGCATGAAAGTGAAAAGTGAAAGTGAAGTCGCTCAGTCGAGTCCTACCCTCAGCGACCCCATGGACTTCAGCTTTCCAGGCTCCTCCATCCATGGGCTTTTCCAGGCAAGAGTACTGGAGTGGGGTGCCACCGCCTTCTCCTGATTTCTAGGCCCTGCCAAGTTTCCCCCACCACACTCAGCTCAGAATCTTTGCAGACATGTCTGGTGATAGCTGTATTCTAGGAACAGGTTCTCAATCTAAATTCTTTTAGGCAGTTAGGGGTAAGGTCAAAATTTCTTCCTGAGTCTTTTGGGTCTGGATTGTTTTCAGCTTGAAATAATCCACATGCCAAAGAGACATTCTGGGTGGCAAACTTGCTTCCCTACATTGGCTGGTTTTCACACATGCTGTCTTGTGCTTCTCTTCATGACCTAGTGAGCACACAATGAGATAGGAGACACATCAAGTTTCTGGTAGATGATGGAATTTTTTCCTATGCTCTTTTTAGTGGCACACAGCTACTTGGTTTACCACTAAGATCAAAGTTAGCACTTCATTTTCACAATATACTGACATTTCAATGTACCTGTAGTGTACCATTAAAAATTTTTTTCTTACAAATTCATACCAATGATTTTTGCACTGTGTCCTGGTTGAAAGCAAACTATATACTATCTGCTTTGAGTGCAGAGTCTAATAAGGAAAGACTCCTATTTGAAGCTTGAGAACAACTGTAATTCTGGAAAGACTGGAGAACATGTATCTTCCTGCTTTGATCTCTACTTTCCATTAGTCTGAGAAAAAACCTGTTGCAGGGATGACTGAATGGGGGAAGGGGGCAGAGATTGGAGGAAGATGGATAACAATTTAGTTCCTCCAGTGGCCCTACAACAGCTTTTAGTGATGTGAATTCCTAGAACATCAGAGTGCACTAGTGTTCAAATACAGACACCCCAACTTACCTCAAAGCTAAATACATATTTAAAAACATTATGCCTTTGTGGTTAAGAAGGGCTTCACTGCTCCCTTTCAACATGTTGAAATTTGCGAATTGAATGAATGTTTCTGCTTAACAATTTTCCTTATATTTTAAAGGTTTTTTTTTTTAAATGTGAACCATTTTTAAAGTCTTTATTGAATTTTGTACAATACTGCTTCTGTTTTATGTTTTGGTTTTTTGGCCACAAGGCGTGTGGGATCTTAGCTTCTTGACCAGGGATCAAACCCACACCCCCTGCATTAGAAGGTGAAGTCTTAACCACTGGACCACCAGGAAAGTCCCTCGGGCAACAGAGGACAAGATGGCTGGATGGCATCGCTGACTCGATGGGCATGAGTTTGAGCAAACTCATCTGGAAGCTGGTGAGGGACAGAGAAGCCTGGTGTGCTGCAGTCCTTGGAGTCACAAAGAGTCAGGCACGACTTAGTGACCAAACAACAGCAGCAGCACTTGCAGAGAGGGGCAGAACTCTTAAAAACACACAAAGAAGGAAATCTGACTTCTTAGCTACAGCAGTTCACATCCGTAATCTTCTCCTGTTCACCTTCACTCCAGTCAGTAGCACCTGATATTTTGCAGATGACGGAGCCAGCTGTTGTTCCCGGGCTTTGGCGGGGAATAGAGTGACATTTCAATTTTTGTATCAGAGTGCTTTTGTAAGCCCAGGTAAGTAAATATGTAGCAGCAGGTGGTGCAAAAAACTAAGGAAAAGGTTGAAAACAGACAGAACCTCATCATTCAGGCAGACATAAAATGCAAAATCTAGACTGCAGAGTGAAATTCTGGAACACAGTCCACCCATTGTCTTTCCCTCAGGTGGGGTATTTTAAATCTGCCGAGTGCAGATAGGTGAGGTTGTACTAGCTCAGAGTGTCTTTGTAAATGGGCCATCAGGGCCACTCAGATGTAAATTTGTCTACCAAGATGGTCAGATTATTAAATTATCCTCCTGATTCCCATGTTCAGCCCCATTTTCTGAGTCCTAAGTTAGGAGAACACAGCTATTACTTTTGAACTCTCCACTGTTAAGTGTCTGAACAACAAGAAGTTTGGAGACCTTAGGTACTCAGAACTGTATCTCCTTCCAAAATCTCCTTTCTAAAATCTTCTTTAGAAACACTGCTCAGGCCCTGTGCTTCTCATATGAGAGGCCCTAGGATGGTAATATGTTTTGTACTTAAAGGCTAATAACTGTCTCTCCCGGAAGGGCCTCTTGGGACCAATGGTAGGATTAAACCATCATTGTTGTGACACCTCTGGATCGGGGTTTGACTTCTAAGATTTGTTTAGTGATACATTTTTCTTTGAAAAGTTGCTCATTTGAAGTCTCTTCCAAAAACTATAAAAATATTTCCCTTTCAATCTCAACTCAGAATCAAACATTGTCTTTTTCCAAAACCAAGCTTAAATTTCTCTGAAAAGCTTGCTTAGACTCCAGAACTATTCCTGGGGGGTTTCAGTTTGTTCATGCAGCACATCTGGCACAGGAGGAATATGATGGTGTAGATTTCCAAGTGAACTCTTGGCCAGGAGGCTTTGATCTCCACCTACATTTGAGAAGGAGAAGTGAGCAATTCTGTTTTCATGGTCAGTCCTCCTTGGGTTTCCTCTGGGATGTGACCAGAGCTTCACAGGGAGGTGCAAGTGGTCAAAGTCTTATTTTCAGAACTTTTGTGCTGCTAGAAGGCCTCCAGCCACTCCCCCTTAGCTACCAAATAATGTTCCAACTCCTTAGTCTGGCTTAGAAGATCTCTGAGCTTGTTCCATGGTCCATAGTGACATTTCAACAAGACCATCCTTCACTGGGAGGGGTGCCCTATGCATCACAGGATGGTCAGCATACATGGTCTTCCTGTTACTCTGACAACCAGACAGGTCCACATGCCCCCCAGGAGTTGGTAAGATTCCTGCTCAGAACCACTTTTTCAGAGTATGGCCCTGGTCTACCTTTCCCACTTATTTCCCATTATTCCAATAGGTGAATACTATGCCCTAGACATAATGTTTGCTACTTGCCACTGTAAAGATGAAATGAGATTAATAAAGCAACTTGTATCCTCTCTGCACATAGTGAAGGCCATGTAAAGCCAGATGGCTTCCACACTTGCACGCGTCTCATGCACAAGTGTTCTCTTATCTTCATTGCATCATTCTGGGTGTAATATACATTTCTGACCTGTGAATATCTGAACCTACCTTCTTTTAGGTACAACTTATGTGATATAGAAAAGCTCTCTTAATCTTATCTTCTAAGTTCTCTCACTGCTCAGGGTCTGCGTTTGGCACTCCAGGACTTAGCTGGAGAGACAAATAGCATGTTTACTGTGTTGTAGGGGTGAATACAGTGAGGGAAGCATAGACCCCAGGGGTCATGTAGAAGAGTCTTCATGAAAGATTTTCTGCCAGATGATGCTTGTGTTGAATTGTGAAGGCAAAGTGTTGATTAGACGAAAAGGGAAGTGGCAGGCATAGTCCAGCTAGAGACAAAAGTCATGTGTGAAAGCCTGGTGCTAGCAGTTCATTCTCAGAGAAGGCAATGGCACCCCACTCCAGTACTCTTGCCTGGAAAATCCCATGGATGGAGGAGCCTGGTGGGCTGCAGTCCATGGGGTCGTGAAGAGTCAGACACGACTGAGCGACTTCACTTTCACTTTTCACTTTCATGCATTGGAGAAGGAAATGGCAGCCCACTCCAGTGTTCTTGCCTGGAGAATCCCAGGGACAGGGGAGCCTGCTGGGCTGCAGTCTACGGGGTTGCACAGAGTCAGACACGACTGAAGTGACTTAGCAGCAGCAGCAGCAGCAGTTCATTCTGGTGGTAGTAACCATAGCATATAGAGAAACANCAGCCCACTCCAGTGTTCTTGCCTGGAGAATCCCAGGGACAGGGGAGCCTGCTGGGCTGCAGTCTACGGGGTTGCACAGAGTCAGACACGACTGAAGTGACTTAGCAGCAGCAGCAGCAGCAGTTCATTCTGGTGGTAGTAACCATAGCATATAGAGAAACATCAGGAAAAGAGGCAAGAAATGTATCCGGAAGCCAAACCACAGAGGGTTTTGTTTGATGAACAGTGGAGTTTGGACTTCATTCTGCAAGGTCTGAATGAAGTTGAAAGATTTTGTCTCACTTTTCATCTTTCTCCACCTTACTTTATAATTATATATTTATATGTGTAATATCCAAACTGGACTATATCTTCCTCATGGACAGAGCCTACCTTTGTTTCATCTTTGTGTTCACTACAGTCTACAAAAACATTTTGCAGAGAACAAATTTTTTAGGATGGCTTTAAATTAATCAGTGAATGAAATTGTATCTTTTTTTTCTCACCTATAGAATGCTTAGTCATTTGTTTCATTTTAATAGACTGACAGAGGCAGTTTGGATTTACCTTTAAGCTCATTTATCAAGTAACTTTTTTTTCCTTGTGAAGCGGTTGGCTTCCAGTTACTTTGGGCAGTTGTCACAGTCAGTTTTGAGTTGAATCATCAATTATTTGTTCTATTATTCATGTTTATATTCATAAAACACATAAAGTGTGTCCTATAGTCAGTGATCATCTGGGCATGGTAAATCAGAAATTAAAAAACAGAATGATTAAAAATTTGGGTCTAAGACCCATAAAACCCTTCTTTTTTCTTTGGAAATACAGTCAGTCCCTTTCATACAAATGAGTTCCGTTCCAAGAGGGTGTCCGTGAGTCCAATTTATTCAACAAGGTTAGCTCAGGGACCCAACAAACACGGTTGGCTATATAGAACTGTACTGTAAAAATTCACAGAAATAAAGCATAAAATAAACACATAAAATAAAGAAACCATTTTTAATCTTACACTAAGTAATCTTATAGACACATGAACCAACAAAGGATTGGACAGACGAATGGACGTTCCTATCTTTGAAGGTTTGCATGTAGGGGATTTCCTGTAACCTGAACCTCAGATAATCCTGTCTCTCTGTCCTGAAGGCTAGCAGACTCCAGCCTAATGGCTTCTAGAGGGGAAGGGAGACTAAGGAGAGTAGTTCCTTCATGGAAAAAGGCTTTGTCTTCATTCTCCAAACTGTCAACATTCACACTCAGGCTTATCTCAGTTGACAGAAAATTGGAGGAGAAATATTTTCACATCCTCCTGGGTCCTCAGACTGGAAAGCAGACAGATCGCTTCATTCCCAAGGAGCTGAAACTGTGAGTGATGAATTATCTTTGTCAAACATGTAACAGTACAAGTTTCTGTCACCTGTCTATTTATACTCACACATTATCTGCAGTGCTCATTGTCCTGCTCATTATTAGGAAAGAGGAAATAGCTAGAAAGTCTCAGGGTTCTGGACCAGGAGGAAGGTAGTTAGTTAAATTAACCTTGCGTATCCCCCGGGGCTTATGGGAACTCCTGCTGGGAATAATTTTTATAGTTCTCATGGTCAAGATTAATTAAGCTGATTTCATGTTGATATGAAGCCCTCATAAGGAGGTGAAACTTTCAAAACAGTGCTGAACTTTGAGCAGGCCATAAACTTGTTTTACCAGCTTCTTCATTTGCTAATATAAATGAATGGAGAAAAAGATCAAACTTCTGTGTGCTCAGGGCAAATTAGTCTGCCCAACTAGAGGATCTCTGTAGGTCTATGAGAAGGTGACACTGTCGTGTCTGTATAGTTTCTCACTGATTTGCAGTCTGTGATATGGATGGAAATAATGTGAGGACGAAATGTACAATATGTGTGTTCTGAAATGCCCTGTGGCCATTGCTTTTTCATGCAGAAGTTTTGAAAATATTGGTAAGAGTTTACAAAAGTTCTGCCTCAATCTGGTCTCATTGCAACAAATTATTATACTGAATTGACTCATGTGATCCTGGAACATAGATAGTCTCCAGTTAATTTCATGGCCATTATATGTCCGTGTTGCTGTAAGGCAGAGTGTCTCAACTTGGGAGCCTCTGACATATTGGGCTGGATAATTGTTATTATCAGGACTGTCCTGTGCATTATGGGATATTGCACAGGAACTCCCATCTCCACCCCTGGTCAAGACTTGACAATCAAACATGTCTCTGGACACTGGCAAATATCATGGGTGGAAGGTGAGCAAAATCCAGTTTTAAAACATACTGCCCTCAACAGACATTCACTAAATAAAATCACAGCCTTAAAGACATTAAGAAATTTACCTCCACAGGTTACATAGCTGTGCAATTAACCATCATCCACCATCTTTCTTTACATAGCAAACATTTGTCTAGAAGCTAATTCAAAACAACAAATAATACTGAACAATCACGGTTTTGAAGGCTCCCTGCTTCCTTGGCAGCTAAGTTGGTAAAGAATCTGTCTGCAAAGCAGGAGAGGCGAATTTGGTCTCTGTGTCAGGAAGATCCTCTGGAGAAGGAAATAGCACTCCACTCCAGTATTCTTGCCTGAGAAATCCCATGGACGGAGGAACCTGATGGATTACAGACCATAGGATCACAAAGAGTAGGACACCACTGAGTGACTAAACCCCCACTAGCGGGGATACTGACCAATAGCTAAATGAATAAAATATTTTATTAAAATTAGACTATAGCTTTGTATTCAGATTTGTCACTCGGAGAGGACCTTTGCCGTGAACTGAACAGTGCATTTTAGCAAGTATTGGGACAAAGCTAATGGCCAGGCAGGGATTGGACACCCCAAGCCTTGGTTTTGTATGCTGCTGTCACTCACATTTTATGCCAAGTTTTAAAATAAATTATGAAGAATTCACATATACTTTGAAAGAGTTCAGCTTCCCCAAAAGATAAGGGAAGCCTCATGCTTATTTGTTTGTTTTGGCCATTTTCAAAAAAGACTTATCATTTTTATAATAGAAGCATAATTTATAACTTGTTCTTCTCCTACTCTTCCTGGGAAAACTCATTCATACCCCTGACTTCAACAATCACTTACATGTTATGATGGATACTTTTTTTCCTGTGTCCAAAATTTTTTTTATTGAAGTATATTCACACAGTATAAATTGTATATAAGTTCACAAACACAAATTGTACACTTTAAACAAGTATAATTCAGTAGTTTCTAGTATATTTTATTTACAGGATTGTATATCTGTTGTTTTTGTTTGTTCTAAGTCTCAGAGTTGTGTCTGAACTCATTCGAGATCTCAGGAATGTAGCCCTCCAGGCTCCTCTGTCCATGGGATTTCTCAGGCAAGAATATTGGAGTGGGTTGCCATTTCCTTCTCCAGGAGATCTTCCCCAACCAGGGACTGAACCTATGTTTCCTGCATTGGCAGGTGGATTCTTTATCAATTAGCTACCTGGGAGGCCCAGTATAACCATTGTGCTCAGTCTCTCAGTTTTCTCTGACTCTTTGGGACCCCAGGGACTATAGCCCACCAGGCTCCTCTGTCCATGGAAGATTCCAGGCAAGAATACTGAAGTGGGTTGCCATTTTACCACTATTTAATTTCAAAACATTTTTTTATCACCCCTAAAAGAAGACCTGTACATATTAACAATCAAGCTCTTCTCCCCAATCCTTGGCAGCCACTAACTACTTTGTGTCTTAATAGATTTGCCTGTTCTGGAAATTTCATAAGAATGGAATAATACAATGTGACTGCTATGGTCTGAGTGTTTGTGTCCCCTCAGAATTCACATGTTGAAATCCTAACGTGATGGTATTTGGAGGGGGAGCCTTTGGGAGTGATTAGGTCACGAGAGTGGAGCCCTCAGAAATCCCACAGAGCTCGCACATTCCTGCTGCCACGTTATAGTCACAAGGCTACCATCTAGGAAGTGGGCTCTCACCACACACTGAATCTGCCGGTGTCTTGATCTTGGACGTCCCAGAACTCTGAGAAGTAAATGTTCATTTCTTACAAGCTGCCAAGTTTATGGTGTTTCTGTAATAACAGCCTGAGTGGCCTAAGTGGTCTTTTTTTTGTGTCTGGCTTAGCACTTAGCCCAATCTTTTCAAGGTGTGTTCTCAACTCAAGGCCTACTTCTCCAACCATGTGCTTCATTGCCTAACCAATGCCTTCCCCTGCTTGGTCTGGATAACTGACCCTTACCTCCCAGATATTCCTGTTCTGTCAACGGTGCCCCATCACCCAAGCCATAAACCTGGAGACTGTCTCTGATGACCTTCAACTGGTGGAGGCATCTTGTCCACTTAGTGGACAGATCTTCATTATTCTGCACCTAGATTTGGTGAACTACCCTTTAGCAAATTGTTTTGTCTTCAGGATCACTTCTCTATAATCCACAGTCTTGCCTGTTTCAATTCCTCAGAGGCTCCCCTCTGCTCTCACAAGGTTAACCTCCTCAGCAAGGCAACCATTCCTCTTCTGATCTGACCCTTTCCTATGTCTCCAGTCTCTTCCATTACTTTCCTCACCCATTTTCTACCCACCTTTTAGTATAACAAAGTGTTCATTTTCTCAAACTTCCTCTGTGTTATAACTCTGTCATTGTCTTAGCACACGCTGTTCCTTTGTTCTAGAATGCCTGGTAGCTCCTTTTCTCCTCCTCCAAGAAGCCTTCTCTGATGTCCTCCACCTTCAGTATGGGCATCACTTTTTTCTCTCATGCTTCCTTGTGTCACAGCAATTACCACTCTGCAATTTGCTGTTTCTTACCTGTCCCTCTCTCTAAATCATGAGCTCGCTGATGTAGGAATTGTGCCTTTGTATTAGCCTGTTACAACTGATGTAACAAAATACCACAGACTGGGTGACTTAAACACAGAAATTTATTTTCTTCACAGTTGTGGTGGCTAGAAGTCCAAGATCAAAGTGTTGGCAGATTTGGTTTCTTCTAGGTCTCTTGTAGATAGCCATCTTCTCTGTATCCTGATCTTATCTTGTAAGGGCACCAGTCGTATTGGATCAGGATCCAGCTGAATGGTGCTGTTTTACCTTAATGACCACTGTAGAGTCTCTGTCTCCAAATGGGATCACATTCTGAGGCCCTGGGGGTTAGGACTTGCATGTGTGAATTTGGGGAAGGCACAGTTCAGCCGATAACAGCTTTCCATTTCACCAACATCTCGTCCTTAACTAGACTCTCAATTAATATTTGAATAAATGAAACAGTACAAGATCAAAGGTCATGGAGAATAAGGTGATCAGAAAGAAGGAGGGAAAGAGAAGAAATGTAGTATGTGTAACAAATCAGACCAGAAACCCAGGGTCATGATGTTGCTAAACCTCTGTGTCGCAGTTAGTGCTGGGCTCAATTCTGACTTCCTGAGGCTAGGGGAAAAAGGAAAGCACTAAGAATTACCTTGCAGTTTATAAATGATTATTTTAAGAATAGAGAGTTAATACAATTTAAAGCAATAGATATATTTTATAATTTTTAGTTTTCTCCTTTTCTTTAAGGGTATTCATTCTGACTATTTCCTCTGGATTTTTGGAATGTGTCTAAATTTTGAAAATCAGAAGAACTCTGTGCTAGGACTTATAAAGCTAGTTATAAGACTTAATTTCATTTATTTACTTGGCCAGGTGGGGGAGTAAAAATCAGTGGCATTTCAATAGAATTCACTTCTAAAAATGACTTTATTATGCTTAATAGAAGCAAGATTGTTGCCACATACTCTGTTTCCACCCTCAGTGTGATTAAATCCTCCTACTGAGGATTTAACTTTGACATTTGAAGGGATTGATGGAAAACTAGAATCAGATAGGAAACCATTCATTAGCTCGTGCTTTGTTTTCAGGAAAGAGGACTTCTATAAGGTTGTATCTAATTTGAGTTCAGCAAAGCTCTTTGATTTTGAGTGCCATTGACAGTGAGAACCACAGACACTTCAAGGTGGTCTTCCGTGACACCCAGTCCATCAAGCACTCAACTTCTTTCTCCAACAGATGAGGAACTTAGGCAAGGATCTTTATGGAATGATCTGCATTATCATCTTGAAATTTTTGGATTCTGGGGCATTCCAAAAATTAGTGTTTTTGATATTCTCCGAACAATTATAGTCTAGTAACTGACATCACTATCAATCATCATGATTATTGCCAACATTAATTGAATAATTAGCATGTTCTCAGGCTATGCAGAATGAGCACTTTGTATGCATTATTACTTCATATAATCTTCACCACAAATGAGATAAATGCTCTTATACCCTTATTTTATATACAATATTACTGAGGTTTAGAAAGAATCTCTAACTTCCAGCTAATAGACAGAGGTGCTTCCAACTGAATGCTGGTTATGTGGTTTTGTGGTTTGGTTATACACTCTAGCCATTATGTTATGCCATTAGCATTAGTATTTGGATAGGACTGCACTTAGACTGGACTTGCTGCAGCAAAGCTGGATTTCTGTCTCATGGGTTCATCTGTAAGTGTTAAGAATTTATACATGTAAACCCTTCCATGTTTTTATGCCAAGATAGTAGGATGGACAAAAAGAATAGAAAAAATTACGAATAGTTCAACTTGAGACAACAGAATTAATTAGGTTCAAATAGTTAATTTTGTTTACATATGTAGAACATAAAAATCTTGCTTCTTTTACTAGCTTTTTCTTTTACTTTGTTATAAATTTGTGATTTACTTGAGCTAAAAAGATCCCTGTCTTGGGTGAGAAACTTTATATTAGGCTAAAATTTATTTATGTAAAATAAGCTGTGTTAAGCTAGATAAATTACCAGTTTGCCTTGTGACTCAGTGATGCATTTCTTTTTAATTACAAATCCCTTGGAAGGATCAAAAGATTCTTTTTGTTCTTTATACTTTAGTGTGAAGCAATTTTATGAAGTCTTTTCTCTCCTAAAACCCAGCTGGTGGAGCTGGCAAGGAGGGCAGACCTGAGCATGGTCCCTTTATCTCTTGAAGACAATAGTTATCTGAGACAAGGGGCAAGGAGACTGGGGAAAGAAATATGGAAAGAGTAGCAGGCCAGAGACTCAAGTCATCTATTTCAAAAGTTGGTCTAGGACTGGCCCTGCAGGAAGGAAGGAATGAGTTGATCCAGATCTACCATCTCCTTTTGCACATGCCTCTTGGCCACTTATTTCCATATTCTGACTAGCATATGGAATGAAGAATGGAACCAAGAGTTCTGTTATTGACCTACTTTGCAGGTAGGCAAAGTTTGAAGGCCTGCCTAGAAACTTGCCTTCTAGTTGTAACACTTTGTATAGCACCATACCTTCCATTTACAACAGCTTTTGGAAGGGGTCTCTGGAGCAATTCATGTTTAGCTCTACCTGCCCCTATAAAAGTCCTATCTTAAGAAGACAAGCCATGAGCAGGTGCTGGTGGGGAAGAAACATTGAGGGATGCATATAATTTACATATAGTAAAACCTCATCCTTTGACAATTGCATACAGTTGTATAATCAACATAATCAAAGAATAGCTCTATTATCCCTTAAATTATCCCATGTTCCTTTGTTTCTTTGTATTCAACCCTTTTCCAGCCTCTGGCAATCACTGATTTTGTTTTCTGTAGCTGTGATTTTGCATTTTCAGAGGAAATTGAATCATGCACTATATAGCCTTTTGAGTCTGATTTGTTTCACATAGCATAATGTATAGTAGGCTTATCCATGTTTTCACAGGGTGCAGTAGTGATAAAAAGGTTCCTGCTGAGTAGTACTCCATTGTATGTATGTGTTTATCCACTCAGCAGGTGAAAGACCTTTGTGATAGTCCTAAGTTTTAGCAATTATGAATGAAACTTCTCTAAATATTCATGTGTAGATTTTTGTGTGAATGTAAGTATTCATGTTATTTCCTTACTTTTAATGTGACATGCACTTAGGTCAATGAAAAGCTGCAGAGAATCTCTAACTTATTGAGGAATCTATAATGACTCCTTTTAGGAAATTGAGAAACAGATAAACACTCAACTCGGGGAGTAGGGAAACAGGAAAACCTCATTAATTCAGCCTGTATTTCTTAGCTGACAACTGACCTTATAAGTGTTTATTTTGGCAAAACATATATTTGGAAGTAGATTCAAGTCAAAGAAAAGAAAGATGTTTGGCCAACATCTTTAAAGGAGGTCCTAGAACGAGATATCTTGTGTAAAGAAAGCAACCACACAGTTTGGTAAAATATATTAAAAAAAAAAAAAACAATTTCTCACCAGTCAGTGATGATGATTAGTCAAAGCAGCTTCAGCTTCTCCTCTATCAATATCTATCACTGTATAACTCAGAAAAGTTAGTTGATTGGGTTTGAAGAGCTAGAAGTGTGGACCCCAAGAAGACAGGTGGAAATGGTTCTATCCAGTTGGTACCCAGGTGAGTTGTTTAATGATGTTACTGAAAGTGTCATGGAAGCCACTTTTCTAATGAATTAAACCCACTGTGAGCCCTACTGGTTTTGTACAGTCATAATTCTCATGCCCAGAGTAAGGAAACCCAGTGAACAAGATTCCCTACAGAGTAACATATAATAAGACTCTTTAAGATTTTCTGTCACTTCCTTCTCAGGTTTCCATGCAGCCTTCCTCAGCTTTTTTTCATAGATCAATTCCTATGTAGGTGTTTGTGAGTCATTGAAAGCAGAAGTAAACATTACCTGATACATTTCTTTGGAGGCCAAAGACAAAGGAAAAGTTACCCCTGATCCATGTAGATTGTCTTATCCTTTTATTTTTATATCAACTGTAATATATAGATTTGAGGAATTGTCCTGGGTTGAAACCCTTTGTGGTGGTTACACATTTACTAGGTACTAACACCATATATTTACTTCTTTTCTCAATGAGTGTTTTTGTTCCTAAGGGGGAAACATGTGTTTTGCTATTAAATGAATCTTGTCTTTGAGTTGATATATCCTTCAGCCTGCAATTTGCTTTCTTTGCCTTACCTCTAGGCTTTTGTTTGTCCTTTTTGTTTGTCTCTAAGGAAGCTGAAATGGATGCAGGCTGCCTTGCCATGTCAGGATCTTTTTGAACATCTGTCTGGTCTTCTGATAATCCATTTCCTCCTCCCACTCACAAAATCCCACAGAAATGAAACTTGCCCAGGTTTGCACATATGGCTGATGTTCACAGCTTGAAATTGTCCAAGCTATTTAAGTTAGATTTTTATTTTAATGAATGCTTATCGTTTTGCCCAGAGATGAAAGCAAGGTGTTAGAAAACTCTAGATTTCCGGGTCGTTAAATCATTTAAACATTAGTTCAATCACGCTGCTCTAAGTGGAGGAGCATGCATTAGTGAATACAATTCAAAAATATCCACCTGAAAATTTCAGAAGATCCAAAATGTACTTGAAGTATCTGATTTCAAAAGTTCCTTTGAACTTTTAAAATTCCATTTTAGTGGATTGTATGGTTACCACAAACAGCCAGAAAAGTAGTTCATAGAAACATTCCATCAGGAATAAAGCAAAGCATTTTTGACATGTAGTACCCCAACTTGGATAAAAGATTCAAGGCAGAGTTCTTTAGCTGGGATGATGACCTACTTTATACACCTCTCTCTGCCCACTGGAGTTGTGACTGGCCTTTTGGGCTCCATCTGGCTTGTTATGGCAATATTTGGAGGAGGATTTAACTAGGAATTGCACAAAGATAAAAGGATTTTGAGAATGATTGGACTCAGACTTTTCATATCTCCAAGGCCTACCTAACACACTTAATGGTCCATAAAAAGTTTCCAATAAACTTATTTGAAACAGAACTAACTATGGAATGAGAATAATAGTTCACCATACAGTTAACTGAAGTACAATTATGCTGTGAACCAAATGTAATACACATTGGTGTTCTGATAAAATCTTCTAAGTCTTCCATTCTTCCTCAATAGAAATTGATGGCATCATCAGCCAAGTAGATCTGGGGAATTCTCTTATTTCAACTTATATGATTCATGTTCTGCTGATTCTGTTTGGAAAGTCCTGTGCCAGACTCGACTTGTGTCATTCTGAATTGAAACTGACTAATGGACATATGCAGAGAGATATAACTAACTATATTTAAGCTTTAAAAAATTCAGAAGCTTTAGTCTGAACTTATGCCAAAAATCTCGAAGTTCACCCAAAATAGAGAGATTTGACCATTGCTTTCCAGGTAGTTTTTTCTCCATCCAGCATTCTGCAAAAACACCCACTGCTGTTACTTATCACCCCAGTGACGGTGTGGCCCCTAATGTCCTGGTATCACAGCTCTTTCTGTTTATCTTGGTCTCTTGCTCCCTGGCATCTTTGATCCAGGCACTTAGCAGAGATGGTAAATATGTTCACAGTTTTTCGTCTTCTGTTGGGAAGGGTAACTTGAAATTTGGGACTGAGCTGAAAACATTCTCTGTGATGCAGGAAATCATTTTGCATTCCCCACCTGCCATGTGACATGGCACTTGGTGAAGGTGCTTCCTGGTCTCCCTCATTTCATACCTATGCTAAGTGAGCAACATCACACCCCAGAAATGCCTACTCTTTTCTTCTCAATACGAGAGTGAGAATCCCAACAGAGAAGAATACACTGGCATGGAGGAGGAGGTGGTATTCATAGTGGATGTTTTTATATGCTTATGTTTTAATAATACCCACTACAGAAAGTAAAATGTGACACAAAGCTTCTAGGCTGATAAAGAGAAGATATATAGTAAGGGCTCTTTTTTTCTTTTCTTTCCTCTTCTTTTCTTCCTCCTTCCTCTTTTTCTTCTTTACTTCTTTTCTTCCTTCCTTCTTTCTTTCCCCCTTCCTTTTTTTTCTTGTTTAAGTAAGACAGAATGTTTAGTTTGTCATACATTCTTTCTCTGCATCCCATCTCCTGGACTGATGTTCTGATTGGTCGGTGTAGGTTTGACCGGTAATCCTCAGGGTTCTGTTCACCCTCCATATGCATGGTTTCAAGTGTCCTATGCTTTCCTGATCAGCATTTCCCCTTCCACCTGAGCCTCACATGGAACTGGGAACATGCCCATACTTGCTCCAGGTGGCATTCCTTCTCCTGCCCCCTTCTGCCCGTGGCCAGTCTGGGTCCCACACCCTTAGCAGCTGTGAAAGTACGGTTAGACCTGGTGGCCAGCGTTTCCTCATAGGGAAGCTGTGTCCAAACCCAGTGGGTCAGAAGTGAGACACACACACCCATTTTTCAGTCAGAAGACCTTAAGCCAACAGTTCAGCATTTAACCTCATAAGTAGGGCATCTGTGACAGATAGTGACAGAATTTATGATGGGTAATGTGAGGGAAAATTCGAAGTCCTTGGGGCTAAGGAAGGAAGATTCCTTCACATACGAGGGAGGGCTATTTGATGCCCTTGTCATGCTTTTAGAGCATTTTTATGGTTTGGGCTCGGGGGGAGCATTGCAAACAAAATCAAAAGCTTAGTGTTTTGATAAGAGTGAGGGACCAGATGGAATTTCAGAGTTTTTGCATCTTTTTATGGTTTTTTAAAATAATTTATTTGATCTTGTGCAACTTCCTTTGAGATTCAATTTTCCGGGAATCATAGCTGGAGCACTTCTTAATAAAAAGGAAAATTGCTCTCTTTGTTAGAGAAGTTGGAAGTCTCTTGTGTGGCTTTTAGACATTTTTTTTTTTAAGTGTTTTTTTTTTTTTTAACTGGTTTTACTAGTTAGATCTATTGGTCTTGATGGCATCTCACCATCTTTCCTCTCAGAACTTACTGTAACTTTCTTTCCATTTCTTTCCAGTTGTATCTCTCCTCTTCTGTGCTATTCTTTCCTGCAATAATTTGAACTGAAGCATATCAATCATATATTCATATCTTTACTACCTTGATTAGGTGAGCATGTTAGCAAATAGGCACTCATTCATGAAATTGATTTTTAAATAATAATGGTGTGGACTCACTAGGTAAAATGTCCCAGATCATCAGAGCTCTCATGAGTCCTCCCAGTTCGATTTGGGTTTATCGTGACTGACACGTGCTTAGATCTGCCTCTCCATTAATGTCAGCAGTGATGAAAAAGAAAGCTGTAGCCCTTTCCTGGGAATAAAATCAGGACCACAAAAGAATCACAAATACATATATTTTTTCTGGTTCCTCCCCTATAGCCCTGCCTTGCCCATAGCCCCTCCTTAAGTTTCTCCAGAAAAGCTGATTTAGTTCCTAAATGATGTTTCAGATGTGTTATGAACATGATTCCTCTTGCTTTGTGGCACTGCGGTCTGCCCTTCATTGTGGGATTCCCTGATGATTCCTGAGGGTGTAGCTAACTGGTTGCTGCAAATACAGCTTCTAGAAGACTTTAGAATGCTCTTTGTGTCCAGTGTCAGGATGCTGTCTCCTCCAAGGAGTGTGGGATCTCATGCCTGACTGCTGGGCACTGATGTTTTTGGGACTTGAACTTTTGGTGCCATCGATGTTTTGATTTGTATTCCTGTGTTTTGTGCTTTTGCCCATGAGTCCATGGGTGAGAGGCTGGAAGGCTCATACATAAGAGAACTTCACTGTGCTTGGGGTGGTCCTTTTCAATGCGAGGACACTCTTCTGCTGTTGTTTAGTTGCTTAGTTGTCTCCAACTCTTTCCGACCCCATGGACTGTAGCCCACCAGGCTCCTCTGTGCATGGGATTTCCTAGGCCAGAATACTGGAGTGGGTAGCCATTCTCTCCTCTCAGGGGAATCTTCCCAACCCAGGGACTGAACTCACGTTTCCTGTATTGCAGGAAGATTCTTTACCCTGAGCTACCAGGGAATCCTGACTCTTCTATTACCAAACATATATAACTTAACTCTCCTGATATGATTCTCCCTTCTCCCCATTAACCTCAGGATAATTTTTGCTTTGTCTGATAAATGATCTTCTGAGGATTTTATCCCAACCATTCTCCTGTCATTCCGAAATCCTAAAGTGAACATAATTTAGGTTAATCTAGAAATCCTTCTTGAGCAGCTCCACCCAGATTACCCCATGAGTTCCAGCCCTTTTTCTCTCCTGGAACCCTGGGCCCCACCATGTGTCAGTGGCTTTGCCCAGGCCATCTCCTACCGGAATTCTGCGTGCCTAGTCACACAGCTGACCCTTCAAGTCTATGGGAAGATGTATGGTGATGTCCACCCAGACTGAACCCAGGAATCATGCAGGACTCTCTAATGTGTGCTCAGAATGGAGAAGACCTGCGTTCTGAATTGGGTGAGGTTTTGGTAAGTAAGGAAAAGAAGCATAGAATGGAAAGAAAGGGACCTTTTCAGTAGAGAACACAGCTGTTCATAAGGAACGTAATGCCATGGGATACTTCTGAGGTCCCTGTGTATTAGGTTTCCAGGCTACTGTAGCAAAGCACCACGTGGTCCCTCTGAAGACTCAAAGGAAGCCTCCTTAGCTTCTAGCCCTACCTCCTTGCTTCTGGGAGTTCCTCAGCTCTTATCAGCATAACTCTCACCTTCACAGGGCATTCACCCTATGAGCATGGCTTTTTAAAAATCTGAACAAATTGATTTTATTTATGTATTTATGTAATATATATGCATGTATAATAAACAGATAAAATGCATACAGTCTATTTGGATATCATGGGCTGTTTGTGACACCTTATACAGCAGTGAAAACTGGTTATACTGGAGCAGGGGCCCTACTCCATTATGACCTCATCTTAAGTAATTGCACCTGTGATGACTCTTCTTCCAAATAAGGCCACATCTTAGGTACTGGAGTTTACCAATTCAACATAAGCATTTGGGGAGGGCATAATTCAAGTCTTCTCTCTGCTTTATGCCTGGAATCAGTTTAAACTGGCAGTCAGACTAAGATACAGCTCCCACCACTGCTGGGACCAAAGTACTATTGTGTGTTTTGTGTAGACATGACCTAGATGTGCTTTTCAGAGATTCTGAATTTCTGACATTTTTCTCTAAGATAAATATGGTTCCTGAACAAAAAATAGAGCTTTAAGATACAGGTGTTGTACCACTAAGGGACTGTCTGAAGGTAACTAACCTCATAGTGCTGGTTAAAAATGAGAGGAAAATAACACAGAAACAACTTTTTAAAAAATGTATTTATTGGCTGTGCCGGATCTTTGTTGCTGTGTGGGCTTTTCTCTAGTTGCACAGAGCGGGGTCTACTCTCTAGCTGCGGTGTCAGGCTTCTCAACGTGGTGACTTTTGTTGTTGCAGAGCACGGGTTCTAGAGCCCAGGTTCGATAGTTGCGGTGCATGGGCTTAGTTGCTGCATGGCATGTGGGATCTTCCTGGACCAGGGACTGAATCTGGGTCTCCTGCACTGGCAAGTGGGTATTTTACCACTGAGCCACTAGGGAAGCCCAGAAACATTTTTTTTAAGAAAGTTTTACTTGTGTTACTATGAATAATTTTCATAAACCAAATAGCATTCAGACAGACACTTTTAATTCAGAACTGCAAGTATGAGAAGGATTTGGGGGCTTGGACCAGCATGTATTTTGGCTACAATTATGATTTAGAATACTAACAGGATGTTGGGGAGCTCTGTGTTCTCCTGCTTGAAAGGGACAAATCTCTCACGCACAATTATTTCTTTTAAGTCACTGCTCACCTGATGATCAGACTTGAAATTGAACAAGTCTTTCCAGTATTGACTGTGTCAAGGCAAGGGACTCAGGAGATGAAGGAACTTGCAGACTTAATTTTCCAACTTGCTGTAACTTAATTTTTCAACTTGCTGTAACTTTTCACTTTGCTACAAGGTGGGGAGAGACGTCTGCTAAGGGTGGTTTTGAGAAAACACTTAAAAACTCCTACTCATAAGCCAGTCTGTGTATTCAAAGGGGGGACTTCCTTGTAATCACTTTGTATCATGCCTGGCAGTTTGGAGATTGATAAGCCTTCACGTGGGAGCTGAGTTTGGTGCTGGAGGGAGGTTGGGCCAGGGCTTTGTGAGTTGTGATTTGGGGGTTGCACTCCATGACACACACCCTCCCGTCCCCCATTTACTCAGCTTCATTTGTTAAGTTGGGACTCAGTGACTAAATTTCCACTCATAGATGGTATGTATAGGGACTCCTTGACATTACATAGGTTTATATGATTAAATCTCTCTCCTGTTAATTAAATCCTCAGCAGAGGTTGTAACTTTAATTGTGGTCTCTCTGACTGATTCCCAGTGAAAGATAATGGTTTCTCATTTGATGATGTCATCACTCCTATGCTTCTTTCTGATACAATTAAAGGTGTTATTTGAGAGTGGTATTCCAGGTATTTCTACTTGTTTCCAGCACTGTCTAAAATAAGAATGCTTTTTTGTTTGGGGCTGACTGCTGTTCAACTCTCATTTGACCTAAGGCAGGAAGGGGGGCACCAAGAAATATGTACCATAAAATATTCATGACGAGACTGTGGGATTTATACGAGAAGGATGTGGGGAGAGAGAAGCAGATACCTTGTTTTCTCCTTTTCCTCCCTCTTGAACTCCAGTCCATCACTAAGCCTCATCTTTCTTGCCTCCAACTCTGTCTGAAGTCTGTGCACTCCTCTCTAGCTGCCCTTCTCAGGCCAAGCCGCCTTCGCCCTCATCATGATCCCGCACCAGCCCTTCCTGATGCTCCTCTGCTTCTACTCTCTGTCCTTCAGACCTCCACCTAGAGACCTGGGTCATCATTTGTGGGAACAGTCCTGGGCCTGCTCACCCTTGACTAAACTCTAAACTCAGCCTGTGAGGTGCTTCGTGGGCTGTGCCTGGGGTCCCACATACTCTGTGCTCCATGCCAACACACGCCAGGGAAACTGCTCTCCTCACAGGTCTTCAAGCCTGGGGAGGACTTCTCTGCCTCAGGGCCTTCTGCCTGGAACACTAGGCTCTCACCACCATGCCCTGCCAGCACACACATGTGTGTGTGCACAGAGGTTTGCACACACACATTCACACACACAACCTGCTCCTCATCACAGTTTTGCTGTGGAGTCTTCCTTCTTTCCTTACTTCTTCCTGTCAGTTTTCTCCACTAGGTGAGCATCTTGTCAGTTTTCTTTTTCAACACATACTGTGTTCTTCGCACAAGCCTGGAAAATCATAAGCACTAAATATTTGTTGAATAGATAAATAAATGAGACATGTAGAAAGAAAGGGGAAAGAAAAGAGAAAAATGAGGATAAATGGGTCTTCCCCACCCTCATAATTTTAAAGTTGAGAAAAGCTTTTGATTTTAAAAAGAATTATAGAGAACACTGTAGGCGAATGGTTATTATATAAACTATCTACTTGGATCATTACCTGTAATTTGTCTGGAAATTTCATTCTAAGCACTGTGTGTTTTGAGTAGCATTTCTGCAAATGGAATTATGCCATGATAAAAATGGTGGCTTTTTAATTGGGAAAGAAAAAAAAAAAGAAACTTGAAAAGTAATTTTTCTAGGTGAATCTCCAGTATTTTTTGTATCTAATAAGATATCAATCTGCATCTATTTCTCTTCCTGGCTTTTAAGACTTGGTCTAGTTTTTCCCAGATTACTAAATGATCTTATTTCTTGTGGTGTTTCAACTATGCCCCCTTAACTACATTAATTTATTCAATATATATTTCTGAGTGCCTACCATGGAGAAGGGAATGGCAACCCACTCCAGTTTTCTTGCCTGGAGAATCCCATGGATGGAGGAGCCTGGTGGGCTACAGCCCACGGGGTCGCAAAGAGTCGGACACAACTGAGCAACTTAACTAACTTAACTAACTATGTTCCAATACTTTCCAGACTTTTGTGCTAATTTCCATAGTATTTCCATTGTTAATGCTACTTTTCCAAACTGGAAAATCACTTTCTATTATTTTTTCCATTCAGCTTTCAGATTCTAGCTCTGTCCTACTTTTTCTAGGAAGCCACTCCTATTTTAACTCAATGATAATTCCTCCATATTTAAAACTCTTTTTGCATGTATGGTCTGTAATAGCCATTTATGGTTTAAATTATTTTTACATGGAGTAGTTTGCTCTCAGAGACAGACAAAAGGATTTGGGGACTGGAGACACTTACCTGTCTTGTATACCATCCTACCTAGTAGAATTCTGGGAACATAGTAGGTACTCATTAATTATCAGTGGATTCATTAATTAACCTAATTGCTGCTGTGAGTACATGAGAACCATAGCAGGTAAGCCCTATGCACCAGAGGCATCTATCCTGCTCTCTCAAGGACTTGGGAGTCAAACACAGTGGGTGGGCTTGCTTGTGGTTGTGACTGAATAGAAGCCAAAGTATTATCAATGAATGCTTGAGCCCAAAGGGCTGGTCACTCTGATAGCTGAGACAAAAGATATTTCTCCCCCAAATCAATGCTGTGATGTTCACACACCACCCAGGGAGGAGGAGACTTCAGTCCATTGACATATGGATTTATTGGCAGAGCTATTCTTGTGGCTGGTAAGAGTCTGAGACATTATTCACTGTGAGACTCATTTTAAGATCCTCTGTGCTCCTGAGTTCTGCCTCTGAGCTTGCCATGAAACCCTCTAATAACTCGGTCTCCCATATGCTTGCTTCTCATTAGATAACCATAAACAGGCATTCAGACTCCATGAACCTGATTAAGGCAAGCTTACCTCTGAGGGGTGGCAGAGCTGCTTTGAAAAGGCTCAGGGAAATCAGGTAACCTGCTAGCCTGGGACCAGTCCTTGGGCTGTAGTGACCTCATCAAGGTAATTGCAACCTTGTGGGAACTCTCTGAGCAGCCAGCCATAACTTTTGAAACTTGTTAAACTCTCTCCAGATAGTAATTTTAACCTTCATCTTGCTGTGGTTTATTTAATAGAGGGGAGGAACATTCACTCCTTTGCACCACCTGCCTCTCTCTGGCAGCAATTAGGGAGAAATCTTCATCTAGACTTCTCTACAGGGGAGCGGGCGGGGGTCAGGGGGAGGGGGGGTGAGCATAGTCTCCTATTTGTGCTACTGTCTCCTTCTCTTTTGTTTTAGGTCAGGTTTCCTGAGCATCAGAATTTCCTTCAAGAGAAAAACAAATAAACTCTCAACCCATGATGACTTTGGAATTCCCCAAAGACATCTTAACATTCATATCAAATTCCGTCACTTGTTCTTGAAATCCAGGAATAATTTTTAAAATTACTTAGACTAATTTTCCTAAAGTCAACAGCACACAGATCAGGAAAGTAAAGTGAGTTTGACAGGTCAATTGCAGTCAACAGGAGCGGGGTGGGGGCGGTGGGGGAAGACTCTGCTGCTTGTTTTTCAAAGGTTTCTTTGCACTAATTCAGCCGCCGTCA
This sequence comes from Oreotragus oreotragus, assembly GCA_006410675.1. Lineage (NCBI taxonomy): Eukaryota > Metazoa > Chordata > Mammalia > Artiodactyla > Bovidae > Oreotragus > Oreotragus oreotragus. The sequence continues at coordinate 11,733 of SJYX01019748.1, read as the reverse complement.
CCCAGACGCGCCTGCTGCAATGAGGAGACTCGGCAAACAGCAGGGGCTCCAACAAAAATATATTTGAGAACTATTATGCTGTTATGGAAGAAAATTAAAATGAAACTGACAGTAAGGTAACTTTTTAATTTTGTAAGGAATTTTTGAGAGAAGCATCTGTTTCACCATCACATATGCTATTTAACTTTTTTCTCCATTTAAAAAAGAAATTCACAAATATCAGTGATATTCCTTTTCCTTAACAAATTAAAAAAAAAATTTAGAATTCACTACTCTGCCTTCAAACAAAAACAGAATTATCTCCTCTTTAAATAACTGGTGAGGAATTTCTGTGAAGACAAAGGGTCCTGTGAATGCCAACCTGTCTGTGGCATCTGAAATATAGACAGATCTGTGATTCTGAAGCATTTACTCTATTAACATTTGGACTTGGGTCTCTGTGAGCTGGTAACATGGTTGAGAGAAAATTGTCATGTCCTACTGTATAGTTTTGCTCCAAGGCATTACCAGTCATATCCAGGGATATTAGAGGATATTAAATTTCTTAGATCAAAATTAATTTAAATATACTTGAATTTCAAAAGATATATAAAGTGTGAATTAGAGAGAGATGTAAGTAACTCCTACCACCAGAGGAGTATAAATCATGTCATAGGTGGGCAATGCATGCTTTGGTTTGCAGTGTTGACCCCATGGACTGTAGCACCCCAGGCTCTTCTGTTCATGGGATTCTCCAGGCAAGAATAGCTGAGTGCATTGCTGTTCCCTTCTCCAGGGGATCTTCCTGACCCAGGGATCGAACATGGGTCTCCTGAGTTGGCAGGCAGATACTGTCTGAGCCACTAGGGAAGCCCATGAGCCATCTTATGCTATGTTTGTTAAAATATGTTATTTCTTGTCTGCATAAAAACAAATTACCATTCTTTAGAGCAAAGAATGTTCACTAAAGTACATAAATTACCTCTGAGCAGTACCGTGACTAGGGAGAAGGAACAATTGCAAAGCCAAGAATGAGAGTTTCTGATGACTGAGGGGTTTCACGAGGGGAAGGGCAGACGTCTATGTTGAGGCATGAGGTGGCTTTCCCGGATTCGGAGACTTGGCTTTCTCTAATAGATGGTCTTCAAATTGTTGAAGAGTCAGGTAAGCAGATTTGGTTTGAAAAAAAAATTATGAACATGAAAAACATTTCTCTGAAGCTCCAGCCATATCTTGGGAGAGAAACAGAAAAGGTCTAAAAATCTTTGTTCTTTTCCAAAAGCAGGTTGACCTGATTTAATGTTGAGCACCTCTGCTGGGTGAGTTTACCACAGGATGGGTGTCATGAGGCTCCTGCCTGGGAGAGTGAGAGGAGGAGGGGCAGGGAGTGAGACACACACAGGCGTCCTGGGCCAGCCTACGGGTGGTTGGGAATGGGCAGATGGGCAGAAGAGGGTTGTCTAGATCTGATCTGGATTAATGTTGGTCTTTAAGAAGGTCCATTCCTGGAGGTCCAGGGTCTTAGGACGAGTGTCAGTCAGTGTCAGTTGGGTCTGTGTGTATCCACACAATTTATTAGGGTTCCTGCCTGCAGTGCTAGGCATACAAGCGAAAGGATTCAGTGACTAGAGAGAGGCATAGGGCCAAGTCAAGCTGACTGGTGTTTATGATAAGGTTTCTCTAAGAATTTAGCAGGAGCCCTGTCAGATGGACTTGGACAGAATGAAAGTCACCTGATGGGCCATGTGCAGTAGGCAGGCAGATGACCAGGGCTCACCGCAGCCTCCCTGGGCTCTGATTTATTTGCAGTGAGAGCATTTCAAGTGGTACCAGTTGGTCCATGAAAGCCTACTGATCTCTGGCCCACTTCGGTCAAGACTGATTTAGGAACTTGCCATCGGGCTGGGTTAAACTAATGCAGGGGCCAGGGAAGGCAAGAATAAATATTGAATATAACAGATTCTTTTCATTCTGATCAAGAAACCAAACATAAAAGCCAAATATCTGACATCTGAGTAAGTCCATATGTTAAACAAGGGAAGACAGAGTTGTTTTGCTTCTTTGAGCTCAGAGATTTTGCAGAGTTTTTCTTCACAGGGGCAGACTGGGCATCGGGTTCTGAAGTATTTAAGAAGATCTATGCCAAGGCAAAGTCCCCATATTTGATGTTTTCACTGCAACAGTGTTCAACAGACAGCATGCTTCCTGTGAGATTCTTTCTTTCAAATAGAAATACCCAGCTTGGCAATTTTCCTTAATCACCTGACTTGACTCTGAGTAAAATTGTGGGTGTGCAACCTTGATCCCACCTGCAATCATCCTAGCCTTTGAGACTCGGATAAAAACTATTTCCACTCTACAAAGGGGCTTCCCCTGGTGGCTCAGTGGTAAAGAATCCACCCACCAATGCTGAAGATGCAGGAGATGCAGGTTTGATCCTTGGGTCACAAAGATCTCCTGGAGAAGGAAATGGCATCCCAGTCCAGTATCCTTGCCTGAGAAATCCCATGGACAGAGGAGCCTGGCGGTCTACAGTCCTTTGGGTCACAGAGTGGGACTGTGACTGAGTGGCTGAGCACACACCACTGTACAAGTCCTAAGATGCCCAGTGTCCCTGAAATCTCTGAGTTCTTGGTTGCTATTGTTTTTATCTATTTTTGCAGTGGACGGTTAGGGGAGCTAGAAAGTTGTTTTATGTGGTCTCTGCTGGCTCTGAGCTTAACTTCACTGAACCACATCAGTCTCTGAGTGATCTTGCTATATTTTCCAAGCTCTTCTTGTTCTGCCTTATGCACATGCCATTCTCATTGACCTCTCTCAAACACAAAACTGTAAAATGCAGCACAATTTTAATGATGTTTTGTAGCAATAGGATGGTTAATTGCCTTGCTGTCCCTAGACGCTTTAACACAGATAATTAACCCTCAACTTACAAGTCCTCGTGCATTTTGTCACTGAGCGTTTCTCCTTGGCCAGTTTCACCAGTTTCCAACCTCTTACCATGTCCCTCAGTCGTCACCGTCTTTATTTTCCCCACTCCTCCCTTTTGCCTCCAAACTCCTGTAAATTTTTTCTTCAAAGTAGATTAGCTTCCTCTGTGTTTTAATAATTCTTTTCTCAGCTGCAGGTTGTGACCAATTATTGGGCTGAGAAATCCATTCCGTAAAGTGAAATAAGCATTTTAAGAAAACGTAATCAAATAGGAAATACCCAAGTGCATTGCTCATGGTGAAGTGGAATTTTTCTGTAGATTTCATCCTATTGTGAAGTGTGTTTCACTCCACTGCTGCAGGCTATGCAAATAAAAGCTTCTTTCCACTCACAAGTGTTCTAGCAAGGTGTTTTTCAAAACAAATGACATTGTCCTGTTACATTGATTCTCAAAAACCAAACCCACTATTCATGGAAAACTGTGCTCCACCAATGCTTCTGTGGCACCATGGACTTTAAAAGCTGTTCTCAGGGACTTCCTCGGTGGTCTGGAGGCTAAGATGCCACTCTTCCACTGCAGGAGATGCAAATTCAATCCCTAGTTGGGGAAATTAAGGTGTCACATGCTGCTCAGAATGGCCAAAATAATAATAACAATAGTGAGAAGTTTCAAAAAATCTTGGCATGGTCGGAGCAAAGGCTCATGTGATGATATCTTTCAGGGCGATAACCTTTATTTAAATGTGTGTTGACCTTTATTTAGGAAAAAATCCAAGCTGATTCCTCCATTTCATGCTACTCCTCTGTGACTAAATACTATAAAGATAGAGTGACAAGTGTGGTGAGGGAAACAGGGAGATGATCTCACTTAATTCAGACATTTCTCATTTAGGNCGGGTGGTTGGGAATGGGCAGATGGGCAGAAGAGGGTTGTCTAGATCTGATCTGGATTAATGTTGGTCTTTAAGAAGGTCCATTCCTGGAGGTCCAGGGTCTTAGGACGAGTGTCAGTCAGTGTCAGTTGGGTCTGTGTGTATCCACACAATTTATTAGGGTTCCTGCCTGCAGTGCTAGGCATACAAGTGAAAGGATTCAGTGACTAGAGAGAGGCATAGGGCCAAGTCAAGCTGACTGGTGTTTATGATAAGGTTTCTCTAAGAATTTAGCAGGAGCCCTGTCAGATGGACTTGGACAGAATGAAAGTCACCTGATGGGCCATGTGCAGTAGGCAGGCAGATGACCAGGGCTCACCGCAGCCTCCCTGGGCTCTGATTTATTTGCAGTGAGAGCATTTCAAGTGGTACCAGTTGGTCCATGAAAGCCTACTGATCTCTGGCCCACTTCGGTCAAGACTGATTTAGGAACTTGCCATCGGGCTGGGTTAAACTAATGCAGGGGCCAGGGAAGGCAAGAATAAATATTGAATATAACAGATTCTTTTCATTCTGATCAAGAAACCAAACATAAAAGCCAAATATCTGACATCTGAGTAAGTCCATATGTTAAACAAGGGAAGACAGAGTTGTTTTGCTTCTTTGAGCTCAGAGATTTTGCAGAGTTTTTCTTCACAGGGGCAGACTGGGCATCGGGTTCTGAAGTATTTAAGAAGATCTATGCCAAGGCAAAGTCCCCATATTTGATGTTTTCACTGCAACAGTGTTCAACAGACAGCATGCTTCCTGTGAGATTCTTTCTTTCAAATAGAAATACCCAGCTTGGCAATTTTCCTTAATTACCTGACTTGACTCTGAGTAAAATTGTGGGTGTGCAACCTTGATCCCACCTGCAATCATCCTAGCCTTTGAGACTCGGATAAAAACTATTTCCACTCTACAAAGGGGCTTCCCCTGGTGGCTCAGTGGTAAAGAATCCACCCACCAATGCTGAAGATGCAGGAGATGCAGGTTTGATCCTTGGGTCACAAAGATCTCCTGGAGAAGGAAATGGCATCCCAGTCCAGTATCCTTGCCTGAGAAATCCCATGGACAGAGGAGCCTGGCGGTCTACAGTCCTTTGGGTCACAGAGTGGGACTGTGACTGAGTGGCTGAGCACACACCACTGTACAAGTCCTAAGATGCCCAGTGTCCCTGAAATCTCTGAGTTCTTGGTTGCTATTGTTTTTATCTATTTTTGCAGTGGACGGTTAGGGGAGCTAGAAAGTTGTTTTATGTGGTCTCTGCTGGCTCTGAGCTTAACTTCACTGAACCACATCAGTCTCTGAGTGATCTTGCTATATTTTCCAAGCTCTTCTTGTTCTGCCTTATGCACATGCCATTCTCATTGACCTCTCTCAAACACAAAACTGTAAAATGCAGCACAATTTTAATGATGTTTTGTAGCAATAGGATGGTTAATTGCCTTGCTGTCCCTAGACGCTTTAACACAGATAATTAACCCTCAACTTACAAGTCCTCGTGCATTTTGTCACTGAGCGTTTCTCCTTGGCCAGTTTCACCAGTTTCCAACCTCTTACCATGTCCCTCAGTCGTCACCGTCTTTATTTTCCCCACTCCTCCCTTTTGCCTCCAAACTCCTGTAAATTTTTTCTTCAAAGTAGATTAGCTTCCTCTGTGTTTTAATAATTCTTTTCTCAGCTGCAGGTTGTGACCAATTATTGGGCTGAGAAATCCATTCCGTAAAGTGAAATAAGCATTTTAAGAAAACGTAATCAAATAGGAAATACCCAAGTGCATTGCTCATGGTGAAGTGGAATTTTTCTGTAGATTTCATCCTATTGTGAAGTGTGTTTTACTCCACTGCTGCAGGCTATGCAAATAAAAGCTTCTTTCCACTCACAAGTGTTCTAGCAAGGTGTTTTTCAAAACAAATGACATTGTCCTGTTACATTGATTCTCAAAAACCAAACCCACTATTCATGGAAAACTGTGCTCCACCAATGCTTCTGTGGCACCATGGACTTTAAAAGCTGTTCTCAGGGACTTCCTCGGTGGTCTGGAGGCTAAGATGCCACTCTTCCACTGCAGGAGATGCAAATTCAATCCCTAGTTGGGGAAATTAAGGTGTCACATGCTGCTCAGAATGGCCAAAATAATAATAACAATAGTGAGAAGTTTCAAAAAATCTTGGCATGGTCGGAGCAAAGGCTCATGTGATGATATCTTTCAGGGCGATAACCTTTATTTAAATGTGTGTTGACCTTTATTTAGGAAAAAATCCAAGCTGATTCCTCCATTTCATGCTACTCCTCTGTGACTAAATACTATAAAGATAGAGTGACGAGTGTGGTGAGGGAAACAGGGAGATGATCTCACTTAATTCAGACATTTCTCATTTAGGTTATTGGTGTCAGTATTGCCCAACTGGGACCTGCCAGGTCAGGGTGCTGAGATCAAATGTGTGTGAGCACTGGCATTGGGCTGGCAAAGTGGGAGATAAGTAATTAGGGTAAAGGAATCCAGTTTGATAAGCAACATAAGTTAAGAGATAAGGGAATTTTTTAAAAACTTATTTTGTTTTCTTTTTGGATCACAGAGCAAGAATTTCCATTTAAAATGATGACTTTTTAAAATTTTATTTTCATTGGAGGCTAATTACTTTACAATATTGTGATTTTTGCCATACATTCACATGAATCAGCCATGGGTGTACATGTGTTCCCCATCCCAAACCTCCCTCCCATCGCATCCCTCAGGGTCATCCCAGTGTACCAACCCTGAACACCCTGTCTCATGCATCAAACCTGGACTGGCGATCTATTTCACATATGTTAATATACATGTTTCAATGCTATTCTCTCAAATCATCCCACCCTCACCTTCTCCCACAGAGTCCAAAAGTCTGTTCTTTACATCTATATCTCTTTCTCTGTCTTGCATATAAGGTCATCATTACCATCTTTCTAAATTCCATATATATGCATTAATATACTATATTGGTGTTTTTCTTTCTGACTTACTTTGCTCTGTATAATAGGCTCCAGTTTCATCCACCTCATTAGAACTGATTCAAATGCATTCTTTTTAATAGCTGAGTAATACTCCATTGTGTATATGTACCATAGTTTTCTTATCCATTCATCTGCTGATGGACATCTAGGTTGCATCCATGTCCTGGCTATTATAAACTGTGCTGTGATGAACATTGGGTACACGTGTCTCTTTCAGTTCTGGTTTCCTCAGTGTGTATGCCCAGCAGAATGATAGTTCTTGCATCTGTGTCCATTCATGTCCGCCTCTTTGCAACCATGTGGAGTGTAGCTTGCCAGGCTCCTCTGTCCATGGAATTTCCTGGGCAAGAATATTAGAGTGGGTTCCCATGCCCTCCTGCAGGGAATCTTCCCATCCTAGGGATCGAACCCGCATCTCCTGTGTCTCCAGCACTGCAGATATATTCTTTAAAATGATCTGCCTAACACTTATTCCTAGACCAATATTCCTATAAAATTAGAACTTTTCTCAAACAAATTCACAGAAATAATTATGAGTAATTCATAAAGTACACACAGGAGTCGTAGGAAGAAGTCTTCATCTGTAACAATGATTTGAAATTCCAAGGACTTCCTTGGTGCTCCAGTGGTTAAGACTGTAGACTTCCAATGTAGGAGGCACAAATTCAGTCCCTGAATGGGGAACCATGCCATGCAGTGCAGCTGAAAAAACTGAGAAATAAAAAAACTTAAAAATGAAAATTCCATTTTTCCTTGCTGAGTAAGACTACATGGTTGATTGGCTCTGGACACTCAAGGCAAGAGAGCAGACTCTAAGACTCAGGATACTTTAAAATGTTTACATGGTCTAATCTAGTATTGCAAGTCACAGAGAAAACCAGTTCTGTGCAGCTCCATCCAGTTTAGGAGAGGGAGTACTTTGTTGTAGCAGTGTTAAATGACTATAGATGACACCTTCTAGGAAGATGATTTCGAAACCATTAAGTATTCAGAACTATTTGTAAAACATATTGATAGACTTATAACAATACTGCATTGTTATTAGAATCCATGATGCTAATGCTAGCTGAGTAAGGAGAGCTTTGACCTAAACAGATCATAAAGCTTTAGAATCTGTCCCATTCATTGTGTAGCTGTGGTTATTTTCTGCTCACTGACCAAAAATCTTTATGGAAGTTTGATTACAAACAGTTACTGCCTATAACCAACTCCATTTATAGTAAAGGCTATTTTAATACCTAACAATAGAGGTCTCTGCTTTAGACAGATGCTATGAAATTTCCAGTGTCAGCAATAGCAATGAAGCTATTTTTCAATTACTAGAACGCAAGGCAGCATTTATTCCTTTTTATTTTTCTTGAAAGAGTACCATATGTCATTATTCTCCCTTTGGGGAAATAGCCAATGTTCCTGTCACATACTTGGTCATTTTACGAGGCTACCAGAAGTAAATTGTGCATCATCTTCCTTATGCTACATTTTAAACCATCATTAAGAAGTATTAGTTTCCACTTCTAGCTACAAGTTAGGAGTAGCTTTATTTCTGCTGAAACAACAAGACTTTTTAGATGAAACCTCTCCCTACCCCCCAGTCATATTTTTCTTTAAAACCATGGAATAGTGATGGACTCAAATATGTGAGAAAGAATTGAATTTCCCAAAGATGAGGGCTTCTTGGATGAGTAAGAGACAGAAGATACTTTCATAAAAGCAACCAATTAAAAAATTTTTTTTATTAAAAAAAGTTTATTTATTTATTTGGCTGCATCAGGTCTTCACAGAATCTTCATTGCATCATGCGGGATCTTTTGTTTCGGTACACGGGCTCTCTAGTTGTGGCACTGGAGTGCGGGGCTTAGTTGCTCCATGGCATGTGGGATCTTAGTTCCCAGACCAGGGACTGAACTTGTGTCCCCTGCATTTCAAGGTGGAGTCTTAACCACTGGACCACCAGGGAAGTCCCGCAACCAGTTTCTGTATTGGGAGCAGATTGGGAAGAGGAGAGATTTTTCTAGGAAAGGACAACCTTTACTCTTTACCTTTAGGTTAGGAAAAAGCAACCAGACTTTGTACAATGGCATGCTGGATTTGGATTTTGGATTTGGAAACGTTTCGGGAGATGAAGAAGGCTTCCTTGTGGCTCAGTTTGTAAAGAATCCGCCTGCAGTGTAGGAGACCTGGATTTGATTCCTGGGTCAGGATGATTCCTGGAGAAGGAAATGGCTGCCCACTCCAGTGTTCTTGCCTGGAGAACGCCATGGACAGAGAGCCTGGCAGACTACTGTCCACGTGGTGGCAAAGAGCTGGACACGATTGAGGACTAGCACTAACACTTCAGGAGATGGAGATGGGAGGCAGCTAGTGAAGGAAGCTTGCACAGAAGGAAGCAGGCATCTGGGTGAGTGAAGTAAACCAGGCAGGGCTCTTCTGTTGGTCTCTCAGGAGATGGTGGTGGCGAGGCTTTAGGTTTAGAAGGCACAAGGGCGTTACCAAAACCACACAGGTTTCTGGAATTCCCCTCGGGTGAGAATAACCTTGTAAGAAAGACACATGGAAGCCATGTATCCCCAGCACTTAACACATATGATTGATGTCTAATAAGTATTTATTGGCTAAATGAATGAATGAGACACATAGTGCTGAAATTAAATAGTTAACTCTGTAGAGGGGAAGAAGCATAGTGTTTACCTCTTGAGGAGTCACCGAGGAGAGAGCACTGTGAAAATCCACAGAAGAGACACTGAAGGAATGTCTCCTTCTCTCTTGAACAACTTTCTGGCTCAGATTTAAACACAAATTGTGTTCATCATTTGACTTATTGAATCAGGAACATAGTCTACTTTGCAGAGAGGCATAGGAGACTATTAACTGGATTGTGGATGGTGATTATCAAAGACGATCTGTCTATTACTCTTGTCTGGGCCAATTAATTATATGGGATCCTGGGAGATTCTTCCTTGTGGCTCAGTTTGTTCTTTCTTAAAAACAGGACTTAGAATTTCTGAGGTGTTAAGTGAGAAAGGCTAATAGATTGCCAAAAACAATTTTGGTTGGCCTTCAGAACAAGTTGGAGCTTGCTACCCAAAAGGTATGAGCAAAGGAGCTGGTTCCTAATGCATCTGCAGAGCTCATGTGGGCTCAGTGAGACCACATGGAGACCTACAAGCAATGCCTAGATGCCCATCAGAAGGAAAGACCAGTCTTCCAGGGACTTCCTAGTGGTCCAGTGGTTTAAGACTTTGCACTTTCAGTGCAGGGTGCATGGGTTCTATCCCTGGTCTGGGAACTAAAATCCCATATGTAGCCCCCCCCCCAAAAAAAAAAAAAAAACTTCCAGCCCCTGATGATCTGTGTTGGGTTTAGTTAATTTCTTTGTCCATATAATGGGGGTAATAACATGAGGAAATCACTTGTAACTGTTTCCAAGCTGCTAAATTGCTTTAAAAACAACAACAACAACAACAACTTTAAAGGCTCAGAAGGGGAAGAAAGCAAAACCTCTTGAAGAATTAAAATTTGACGTCATAATCTGCCTATGATGTCAAAGTTATTTAAGCCATTTTGGGAGCCTGTACAAAATACGTAAGTCATTCACCGCTCCTTTACTACTACAAAGTTGTGTTTGCGTGTGTGTGTGTATGTGTGTAAACTACCATTACCATTCTGAGGGCAGCTTTTACAGTGGCAGTTACTGTTAGGAACCCTCAAACTCTTAGCCAACACCTCTATGTCAGTGTTTCTCAAAGTATGTTCCAGGGACTACTTGGAGGAGGTGTGCCAAGACTCTCTCAGGCGAACCACAAGGTCGAAACTATTTTTAATAACTATGCTAAGATATTCCTAATTTTTTCCTCTTCTGTTTCTTTCAAGAGTGAATAGCAATAGAGTTTTCCAGAGGCTACATGTCACATTAAGAAGTTATTTACATTCAGTTCAGTTCAGTTCAGTTGCTTAGTCGTGTCCGACTCTTTGCGACCCCATGAATCACAGCATGCCAGGCCTCCCTGTCCATCACCAACTCCCAGAGTTCACTCAGACTCACGTCCATTGAGTCAGTGATACCATCCAGCTATCTCATCCTCAGTTGTCCNTTACATTCAGTTCAGTTCAGTTCAGTTGCTTAGTCGTGTCCGACTCTTTGCGACCCCATGAATCACAGCATGCCAGGCCTCCCTGTCCATCACCAACTCCCAGAGTTCACTCAGACTCACGTCCATTGAGTCAGTGATACCATCCAGCTATGTCATCCTCAGTTGTCCTCTTCTCCTCCTGCTCCCAATCCCTCCCAGCATCAGAGTCTTTTCCAATGAGTCAACCCTTCTCATGAGGTGGCCAAAGTACTGGAGTTTCAGCTTTAGCATCATTCCTTCCAAAGAAATCCCAGGGCTGATCTCCTTCGGAATGGACTGGTTGGATCTCCCTGCAGTCCAAGGGACTCTCAAGAGTCTTCTCCAACACCACAGTTCAAAAGCATCAGTTCTTCGGTGCTCAGCCTTCACAGTCCAACTCTCACATCCATACATGACCACAGGAAAAACCATAGCCTTGACTAAACGGACCTTAGTCGGCAAAGTAATGTGTAATAAATTCATTATTGTCATTTAATAAGTAAATATCTAAAAAATTCCCCCTTTTAATTTTGAATGTTGTAAATATTGATAGATGACTCTCATAAACAAAAACACTTTGGAGGCTCTCATAATTTTTAAACGTGTAAAGGGTTCCCGAGGTAAAAAAACACTGGGGACTGGTGCTCCTCACTGAACTATGGGACTTGCCTTTTTTCCACCTGAAAAAGCAGTTCTCATCTGCCCCACCCGCCAGATGACTAAATGACAAAATCTGAGGCTGAAAGCCAGCCCTAGAATCGGTAGGCATAAGACTATTTGCTTGTGAAGTTTCTCCTGGGCTGCAG